>JAMPIV010015217.1:0-477218 GCA_024509875.1 Oreohelix idahoensis
GAAAGAAAAAAAAAAGAAAGAATAAACAATGTGAGAATATTAGAAGGAATAAGCCATGTCTAATAAGTGGATGGAATGAATCATGTTAGAAAAGTGGATGGAATAAAAATATGTGTGAGATAGGAAAGGAATAAATTAGCTTAGATAAATCGGTGGAATAAACCACGTCAGATACATGGAAGGAGTAAGTCACATCAGGCAAATGGTATGAATAAATCGTAGAGGGCAGGCTGAATAAATTACTTGAGACGAGCAGAAAGAATAAGTCATAGTAGAATGAGACAACTAATATAGACCTGTGGAATAGAACCGGACAACAACTAATATAGACCCAGAATTGACCAGGACAACAACCAACAGACTTATGGAACACAATGAGACAACAACTAATACAGAACTATGGAATAGAACCGAACAACAACCAATGCCCATGAAGATTAAAAAATTAAAATGTGGAGATACAGAAGACACACTCTCAGGAAACAGCCAAACAGTATAGCCAGATATGCCCTTGACTGGTATCCACAGAGAAAGAGATTAGTGGGGAGACCAAAGAAAACCTGCAGAAGAATGGCGGAAGAGGAAACCAGGGTAATGGGGATCTTGCAAGCTGAGCTGAAAAAAGACAGCCCGAATAAGAAACTGGTGGAGAACAACATGGTGGAGAACAACATGGTGGAGAACAACATGGTGGAGAACAACATGGTGGAGAACAACATGGTGGAGAACAACATGGTGGAGAACAACATGGTGGAGAACAACATGGTGGAGAACAACAGTTGCAATGTACCTTATGGAATGAACAAGAATGATGATAAAGTTAACAAACAACTGTTACTTCCTTTCTCTTAGGGTCATCATAACCTTTTAGTTTCCTGTGTGGCACAGGCCTTAAACTAATTCCCAACTTGCCACCATGTCCTGTCCCACTAATTCCCATCTTGCCACCATGTCCTGTCCCACTAATTCCCATCTTGCCACCATGTCCTGTCCCACTAATTCCCATCAAGCCACCATGTCCTGTCCCACTAATTCCCATCTTGCCACCATGTCCTGTCCCACTAATTCCCATCTTGCCACCATGTCCTGTCCCACTAATTCCCATCTTGCCACCATGTCCTGTCCCACTAATTCCCATCAAGCCACCATGTCCTGTCCCACTAATTCCCATCTTGCCACCATGTCCTGTCCCACTAATTCCCATCAAGCCACCATGTCCTGTCCCACTAATTCCCATCTTGCTACCATGTCCTGTCCCACTAATTCCCATCAAGCCACCAAGTCCTGTTCCACTAATTCCCATCAAGCCACCATGTCCTGTCCCACTAATTCCCATCAAGCCACCATGTCCTGTCCCACTAATTCCCATCAAGCCCCCATGTCCTGTCCCACTAATTCCCATCAAGCCACCATGTCCTGTCCCACTAATTCCCATCAAGCCACCATGTCCTGTCCCACTAATTCCCATCAAGCCACCATGTCCTGTCCCACTAATTCCCATCAAACCACCATGTCCTGTCCCACTAATTCCCATCAAGTCACCATGTCCTGTCCCACTAATTCCCATCAAGTCACCATGTCCTGTCCCACTAATTCCCATCAAGCCACCATCCTGTCCCACTATCTCCCATCAAGCCACCCTGTCCTGTCCCACTATTTCCCATCAAACCACCCTGTCCCACTAATTCCATCAAGCCACCCTGTCCTGTCCCACTAACTCCCATCAAGCCACCATCTTGTCCCACTAACTCCCATCAAGCCACCATCCTATACCACTAATTCCCATCAAACCACCCTGTCCTGTCCCTTATGTGAAAGTTCTTTCCATGTCATTTGTATTCTGTTTTAGGCTTCTTTTATAGGTCTCCCTCTATTTCCTTTACCTTGGGGGTTTCACAGCAGGGACTGGTTTGTAATGCTATCATTTGGTTTACTCAAGGGAGTGTCTTCTCCAATATCAATGTCTTTTCCTCAACCCTAGCTACACTGGTATTTATCAGATTCTGTCCATCATTGGTCACCTTGTTGTAACATTATAATCCTCCTACTCTAAGCAAGCACCAGTTTATAAATGTCCGTAACTTTTTGGTTGTTGTTTTTTGTTGCTTCTCACGTTTTAAAAATACACAGTAAGAGATTTGACTTTAGAGTTGAAATGTTTTTTTTTTGAGTGTGTTGGATTTGATTCCTTTCAATTTCCATATATTTTCCAATGCAATGAATACACCTCTTGCCTTCTGTAATCTTATTATGATGTCATTTCCTCCAACTGTGTCTATGTCGCTGCCATCATTTTTCCTTTGCGTCCCCTACATTGCATAGAGCCACCACTGCAGCTGGTCCTCTAGTAAGAAGCCCGCGCTAAGCAGTCACGTGATCTTGTTGTGGTGGTTTCTGAGGTTATTTATCTTACATGATGACGTTGCCAGCCCCATACACAGCCTTATATTGGTCACATGACTTAAGGTACAGTAGTCCTCTTCTGTCTTTGTCTCTTCAGAGACTCGAGAAACTACACAGAGCGAGACTCCAGAAACTACACAGAGCGAGACTCCAGAAACTACACAGAGCGAGACTCCAGAAACTACACAGAGCGAGACTCCAGAAACTACACAGAGCAAGACTCCAGAAACTACACAGAGCGAGACTCCAGAAACTACACACAGCGAGACTCCAGAAACTACACACAGCAAGACTCCAGAAACTACACAGAGCGAGACTCCAGAAACTACACAGAGCAAGACTCCAGAAACTACCCAGAGCAAAACTCCAGAAACTACACAGAGCGAGATTCCAGAAACTACACAGAGCAAGACTCCAGAAACTACACAGAGCGAGACTCCAGAAACTACACAGAGCAAGACTCCAGAAACTACACAGAGCAAGATGGAGGTCAAGGATCCCATTACACGCCTACTGAGGCAGGCTTATTGGGAATATGGTGTTAGGCCCATATTTTCTTGACCATCGGCACACTAGGGGTGATGTAGTCAGCACCACGCCTGCCGCCTCAACCTTCCCAGAGTTGGTACCCACTTCATGGCTGGGCCGACCCCGGAACCGTTTGCGGTCTAGAAAATTCCACCTCATCTGGGGATCGAACCATAGACCACTGAGCTAGGAAGCCAAGTGCATTAACCACTGCGCTATTGCTACTCCCAAGATGCGTGTGTTGAGTCCATTATCGTGTGGGGGCATTTCTTCTCAATCTTTCTATTTTCTCTGTGGATTTTCAGACCCAATTGCTGTGCCCCTCCCATTCAGAATTCTTATTTGTCTTGCACTTGGCCTTAGTTATGGGATAGAAGGAAAAATTTGTTGACAAAACCTAGACAGTAACGCTGTTTTGTCAGAACCCACGGAATTATAAATTTTGATGGTTGATGTTATCAGTGGTGAACTAAGGGGGTTGGTGGAGGAGTCCGCCTGGGCAACAGTCAAGGAGTGGGGGGGTGAGAGGTGAGGTACCATTGGGCACTATAATGACAGTACTGTTTTGTTTAAAAATCTACTTGCTAGCATTACATATTTTTATGTCTGTTTTTATATATATATATATATGGAGGGTGTTGTTGGTGTGTATGTGTGTGAGATCCGCTCTGTGTTCCAAATACTTTTAGTCCACTCCTGGATGTCATAATTTAATGTCTCCTTACAGCCGTGGTTTTTGTCGCTATTAGTTTTACTGAAGAAGTTGCCAGCTCCAAACACAACCTTTTTGTTGCCTCCTCTCACGACATGCATGACGTATCAGTCGTCCTGTTCTTCCTCTGAGGAGTCCCCCAGAGACCTCTAGGGACTACATGGAGCTTGGCATATGTCACGTCAGATTTATCACTCATAGTTCCCTTCTCATGTGATCAGATTTATCACTCATAGTTCCCTTCTCATGTGATCAGATTTATTGCTCATAGTTCCGTTCTCATGTGATCAGATTTATCGCTCATAGTTCCCTTCTCGTGTGATCAGATGTATTGCTCATAGTTCCATTCTCATGTGATCAGATTTATCACTCATGTGATCAGATTTATAACTCATAGTTCCCTTCTCATGTGATCAAATTTATCACTCATAGTTCCCTTCTCATGTGATTAGATCTATCACTCATAGTTCCCTTCTCATGTGATCAGATTTATTGCTCATAGTTCCCTTCTCATGTGATCCATGGAAATACATTTTATAGTCATCTAAATTATATAGTTTGTCAACTGGCTGAATGGTTGAAGCATTTGTTTCCGAAGGCAGAGTTACCAGATTTGAAGCCTAATTATAACCCATCAAGAGTTGAATGTGATATTTATTCTTTAAAAAAAAGGTAATGCAGCGAGGAAGGGAACCCGCATCCCACCTCGTAAAAATGAAACCGAGTGAAGTGAAGTCTCTAGCACTTACTCCACTACGGCACGATCAGCTGTGAGACTACCTTTACCATTTTTAACGATAAATCAGCAACATGCTGACCACTGAGTTCATCAGAAAAGATCGTCCACTTCCGATATTCATACAGGGTTCCAGTAAAGATGGTAGTCGCTGAAGCCGAGGACCGCTAAAAGGTGGCGAAAATAGGTAAACGATAATGGCGTAGCATCGGACAACAGAAGAAATCTAGAAGCTCTGCTGGACAATGTCGTCCATGCACCACGGAAAAGTGTTAAAAAATTGCGCTACGTAATTTGTGAACGGCCCCTTTGAAGGGTTGGGCAATATTAAGTGAACAAGCTACTGTCAAAGACTTGGATCTATCGAAATGATACAGCAATTTTCAACTTGTAAAACACGAATAGTGACTCTTTGAAGTCTATACTTCGGTAAGTAAAACATACATTTGCTAATTAATTAAATCCATCAGTTGTATTTTCAAGCCCATACTAATTTTAAATAAATAAATAAAAAACGTACATAGGCCCTGTATAGTCTACATTATTATACAAATTCATGATCTTTAATAGCTAAAAACAATGAAAAAATTCTCCACTCACACAAAAGTGACAATGTTTCGGGGCCCCTCAAGCCCAAACATCGGCCATTTATTCACACACATTATACAAAAACAGCGATCACTCTTTCTCTAACAATTTAAACCACACCACCGACGCTACATAGCTGAGACGAGGCGGTAATATGTGTTTACAGTGTAGACGGTTAACCAGACCGAACTTAGAGGTATTAGAACGACTGACAGTGGGAGGACAGAATACGGGTTATGTTTCACTTTATAATCTTTGTTATGATAGCGTCTATTTTTTTTTTAAAAATGCCATACGACAAATTAACAGACACCGACAATTTACTAGATAATATATGATAGGTGATAATTTGTACGTGGCGCATTGTGAGAAGAAAATAATAAATAACACGGTGCGTATGACTGCCAGCCGCGAGAAGGGGCGGGAGTCTTCATTGATTCAGTCCGACCCACCTCCGGGGCCAGCGGTATCTGTATGTAAACCATTTCCATAGTTAAGCGTGTACAAGCCGAAGATACTGTATGACTATAAATTACACTGACAAACAACATTTTTCTTTCTTATATAAGAATAAGTGTTCTTAGGTCAGTTTCATGCGCTGATTTCAAATCTGAAATCCGTTTATCTCTATCACATCGGGTTCTTAAGATATTTGTGAATAAATATATTTTTGGGAAACCGTTATTTGCTCCGTTTCATTTTTACTATATAACTTATTAAAAATTAATAAAATGCAAAATAATTCTACTTTTTATACTGCTAAAAAATGCATGACATATGTTACTCTATTTTTCAAATAGTTACTGTATTTTGAAATAATTCTGAGCGAAATATGGCTTCTAGAAGTTGTAGAAATTCGGCTGATCTGTTCTGTTACGTGTGCGGATATTTTACCGATCGTGTTCACCAGAAAAACTTTACACCATTACTAAAGAAAGCATATGAACTTTATTTCAATTCGAAAGTTGATGATGCAAATAAATCTTGGATGCCAAATGCAGTTTGTTCGACTTGTGCAAATACATTGGCAGGTTGGTTACGAAAATCGCCGAAGCATAAGTCGATGCCTTTTGGAGTGCCAGTAATATGGCGTGAACTGACAAATCACGCTACTGATTGTTACTTCTGCTTGACAAATATCCATGGTTTCACTTTTAAAGCTAGAAAGTCTGTGGTTTATCTAAACATTGAATCGATTTCGAAACCAGTGCCTCATGATCCAATCACGTGTCCGATCCCAGTTCCACCAGAACTATATCCGTTGGACGTGAATGAACCATCAGAAAGTGATAGTTTACCTGCTTTTGAAACTATTTCTGACTTGGATTATATACCGGTGAATGATGGTGTTCACTTAATTAACCATTCAGAACTTTCAGATCTAATACGTGATCTGGCTCTTATCAAGCGGAATTACTTGGTTCGCGACTCAAAGAATGGAATCTTTTAGCGCCCAATACTCCGATATCTAAATTTCGTCATAGACACAGAGAACTTGTTCAATACTTTGAGATGGATGATGACATTTGCTATTGCAAAGATGTAAACGCTCTAATGGTGCAGCTTGGTATTGAGCACATAGTCAACGAATGGCGACTTTTCATCGACTCTTCCAAGACTAGTCTAAAAGCCGTGTTATTGCATAACGGAAATTTATTTTCATCAATTCCAGTCGCCTACTCTGTTCATATGAAAGAAACTTATGACAATATGGCTATAGTTTTGACAACAATAAAGTACAATGACTACCAATGGCGGATTTGTGGAGACCTAAAGGTCATTGCAATTCTCACGGGCATGCAGACTGGGTATACTAAATTTTGTTGCTTCCTGTGTGAATGGGACAGCCGCAACAGACATGAACATTATGCAAGAAAGGTGTGGCCTGTCAGGGATCGTATGCAGCTCGGGCATAAAAATGTAATACACGAGCCATTAGTTAACAAAGGCAGCATCATTTTACCCCCGTTACATATAAAGTTGGGGCTCATGAAGAATTTCGTAAAAGCGTTACATAAAACGAGCAAAGCTTTCACTTATCTTCGAGAAAAGTTTCCGCAAGTTAGCGATGCAAAGACAAAGGAAGGTATCTTTGTAGGACCTCAGATTAGGAAAGTTGTTGCAGACAAACAATTCGAGAACTTGTTACATGGTAGTGAACTTCGCGCATGGATGGCATTCAAATCGATCGTCGATAACTTTCTGGGAAATCACAAATCTGTCGACTATGTGCATACTGTTAAGCAGTGCATAGATGCATACAGAATTATGGGCTGTAACATGTCCCTCAAATTCCATTTGCTCGATTTGCATCTTGACTTTTTCCCTCACAACCTTGGCGAAGTCAGCGATGAACATGGAGAACGATTCCATCAAGATATCGCCGTAATGGAGTCACGTTATCAAGGACGGTGGAGTGTGACCATGCTTGCCGATTGTTGTTGGATGCTTCATCGCGATGTACCACATGTCATTCACCGACGAAAGTCGACTGCAGAGAAATTCAAGCCTACATAACTGTTATACTTCTTGTACGAATGATGTTGTAATACTGTATGCGTTGTTAAAAAACTTCAATTACGTATTTCTAGAGATCCCGACCTGATAGAGAAAAACGGTTTGCAGATTTAAAAACAGCGCATTAAAATTGACCAGAAAAACATAGAAATGTTAGAGAAAGAAAAAAAAAATTTTTTTTGTTAGCCAGTGTTATCCTACTGGACTTACAAAATCCAGGATACTATTTTATCAGCCAATAGTGGCATATACCTGAAACATTATTATGATTTTCCCCAACACCTGACAGTTGTAATCCCAGTGGAGTACCAATCTATACACTGTGCAGGAGTGGCCCTATGACATAGAGTCGGCCGATAGAAAATCCACCATCATCATTTCTAACATTTGTAGCACCGGATTATTCCAGAACTCTAGAAGTGTTCCCCTCTCTTAAATGGTAAACCACCAAGGACCCTCACATATTCAATATTTGTAGTAAACCCTATATCCAAATAGACGTTCCAGCCGAGCGGGAAACAAGACTGTTTTTCCCGCCCGCCTTCAACACTGCAAGAGTTGTCGCAACGAAATTATTCAGTTGTAGTTCCTGTATCTAGAATCACATTCCCCTGTGCACACATCGGAGGAACAGTGCTAGTTTTTTGTCAATATTGTTTAATTTTTACCAGCCAATCGGAGGTTGATTTTGGAATAGCCCTCATATATCAATGAAATCATAGGTTACAGAATTTGGAAAATAACCCCATAAATGTCATCCCCTCTGTTAAGAAAAGATCCCGCAAGAAGTTAATAACCCCAAAAGGTCAAAAGATTAACGCTAGGGTATAGAAATAGACGATAAATTAAAGAACAGAGTTCCTAATTAATCTATTGATAAGCTCCTCTCCCAGCTGATAAATTCTTTCACCATGTTGATAATGATCTTTCAGCTGATAAAGAGCAGTGTTGATAAAGTCTAACCTTCGGTCACCAGTGTTGGTTGTATGGTTACAATCGTGTTCAAAGGGGTGTTGTCACAGTGAAGACAAACACAGGTCAACTCGACCTAAGCAGTGGTGTATTGATTTGGAGTGAGGATACAACAGTACGCGAATGCTGGAAAATGTTCTGAGAGTTGACAATAGGGCAATCTCACTCACTCGTGGCATGAAGTGTAAGACGAACTATTGTTTACGTTTTCTTGCATTTAATGGACACACACTTCGACGACACAGGAACAGGAAACATCAGACAGGTTGGCATAAATCATAATAATGTTGATCAATGAAATGCACCATCACATGGGCATTCATGTTGCATAACAGTACAAATGGAATGTCAGTAGACAAGCACTCCGTAATACCAATATATATCGTGTGACTTTACTGACAGCACGTCAGTTTATAAATGAGGTTCAAGATGGTTCCTAGACCTAACCTCGTCTAGCGAAGATTCATATAGATAAAGTACAGCACATATTTTCTTTGATAATAATATTGAACCACTGGTAGTGGGTTCTCTTCTGTAGCAGTGATCTCTGGACTCATCAGGTGATAGTAAGGGGCATCCCTGTTCTCTCCTCGATGATTGGAAAATAATGGATTCCAAAATGGCTTCTCCTCCCAGTGAGTTGTCGCTCACCCAGGATACAAACTATGAAGCGCAATCAAAGCTGGTCATACATTATATGTCCTCATTGTTTTGTAGATTCTACCATACACAATTGCCTTCATCACATAATATGGTGCTGCTAGGTATGAATGTCATCTTCATCTGGTTAACATTCATTTAAACGTACAACCGGACCACTGTTCATCAAATACAATGCCTCAGGAAAAGTTCATAAGAAATGCGTCTTTACCTTGGTATCAGAAATACACTAGAATATGATTCTGCCATTCCTTGGCAGTAAGAATAAACAATGGGGTGAATCATACATGATATGTCTAAAGAGACTACCTCTTTCCCCATTAATATAGAGATCACTTTTCGGCGACAGGCCGCTACAAAAACCTCAGCACCCCAACAGGGCGGAACCTTCTCACATTCCACTTTAGCGACTGTTACGTACATTTATTACCTAAGGGGGTAGTCTTCGGTCCTGCCAAATGTACGCACCAGTTTTATATAGTTATATTATTTGTGCGTTCGACTGATTCACGCACTGACGTGCACAAGGCAATGTGAGTTGCTTTGGAACGCACGGGTAACCTAGTTTGGGGATTGTGACGTCATGTTTTGAACGGGGCAGTGCGGACTTTGTTATGTCCGAGATATATATTATTGGAATCTTCTGGCAGTTTTGTATAAGCCAGTATGTTATATTGATTCAATTGGTATTCTTGACGAAGCCAATGATGGAAGGATCATGTAAGTGTCGCCCCGGTTATATTTGTATATTTATTGCCGTAAACTAAAGTATCAGGCCGCTCCCAGTTGTAGTCTAGCGGGAAGTCATCTTAGCATGTAATTTCCTAGAATGGACAGACGGAGTCGGTGGTCATATTATATTACCGTAGAGGAATAATACCTACGTGTAAACCAGTTTATTTATTCGTATGCTTCATATTTTATATGCCGTACATTCTTCTATGCCAAAGTCGTGGCATGGATGTAAAGAGAGGTTAGCCGATTCAGAACTCTAACCTGAATAGATTGTTGTGGATGTTTATAGGACTTAATTCTTGAAGAATCACTAAGGAGCTGAGAGTATTATCAGCAACTTCAAAGTATGACATTTTGTACCTATAATCTGTAACTATGATCGTATCGTTCCTTCGTATGTGCCATGTTGAATAAACTATATGTACAGTAAACCGACTTATGTACTACCATCGAGTGAACAGTTTAAACACTACTTGTTGTAGTTCGTTTTCACAGAACAGTTTATTGACATTTTTGTTCATATTACCATTCGCGTTATGAAGACCAACACCATTACCATAAACGGCTACAACAGTAATTGGTGCGCCAGCGTGGTCTGAAATTTATCATTTCAAAGGATCTTACTCAATCAAATTAATCGTTTGAAAATAGAATGTGTACTTTCAAGGCGACATCATCGTCAAGTTGGAACTTGTTGTCAAAATGAATCTTAATCAACTGACCGTTACGAGATTCTCAAGGTCATCTATCAACCTTCACTTCGGGTTGTACAGGGACTGACTGCCTTCGTTATCATTTCGTGCGAGCTGATGCTGTATTCGCAGATCGAATTATTTTAGCTTCAAACGTACATCCACGGAGACGAGGCACATTGTTTTTTCCCGGCACACGCGAGCTAAGTATAACTTGTATCCGTTATACATTTTATTATTATTAGCTGTGCCTTAATTGTTTATGTCCACCTTTATATTTTCCGTGTTATGTGTTATATGTTGTGTATTCTTTGTGGGAGGTAGGGAGGTTGATCTGACGAACGAGATCCATCTCGAAGCCAATTCGGGCTCTTCGTCAGACGTTCTGTAGGGCTCGTCTTGTAAGTTTCAATTGAGCGATAATTCCGGTACAAGGCTAGAAACCTTGCCGAAGTTCCGATCGCTAATTGTCCCTTATAATAGTATCTGTTTAGCTGTTCCGTCAAGTTTTTATTGTTGTTCTCGTAGTTATTTTTACTCGTATTTTAGTTTTATAATGAATTTTGTTTGTATTATGCGTCCTTCTAATCTTCCTGTCGTTCAGTTTTTTACAAAACCTATGTTTTTACACTGTGTTGTCAATTGTCTTGTGCATTATTGGATCGTAGATGTCATCGTAATTTTTTACGACATTCTATTTTAGTTCTACATTTTCATTTTATTTGATTTCTACGACTGTAGTCATTTGTCTTTGATTATCTTGTCTTGTCAGTATTGTGCCTATTGTTTGTCACGTTATTACCATCATAACATTTCATTACATAAATTACTATATTGATTAATAACATATTTAATAATTATATGATAACATTATACCGTTCTAAGGACAGGAACGAAGAACACTTGTTATAGTAACAAGGTTAACTAATTTATATTGATTAATTATCATTTTAAATATCTAGAGTACTGTGACTACTTATATAGAATAATGTATTCACTCGATTACTTTATTAAGCAGGCAAAGCCCTTAATATGACTCCTAAATAGATTAATATATTAGAAATCACTTGAAAACATTCTTTTAGTGTTACACACAAAACTATGACGTAGTAATTGTGACGTCATATGTAGACTCCATTTTGTTTTTGTGTACACATTTTCTAGACTTTCTGATGTCCCTACCTACATTTGATTTCAGCATTTTTTTTTTTTTTTGAGTCTTGGAAAAATGCTTATCTACTAAGAGAGTTATTTGGATAATTTCCTTTCTATTTGATGGACTAAGGAATCCACATATATATATATTCATCATGCCTACTTTAATGGAATATGTGCAGAAGGGACAAAGGTAGGGTATGTATGGTGATGAGTTAAAATCATTTGCCATAAATGGGTTGGCTATTAGAAATTTAGTGGAACTTGGGAGAAAAACACTGATTATGGAAGAACTTGAAGCTGAAGAAAAACGTATTGAAGAATCAGAAGAAACTAAAAGAATATTTGCATTAGACCAACATAACTTGCAATCTGATTTAGTGGATGTACAGAAAAAGTTACGAGATTCTGATAATCCAAAACAGATTAATGATTTAGATAATTTTTCGAAAGAACATGTGCCTGTTCAGAACAAGGTGCCGGTTGAAAACAAGGTTATCGATGTGAAAAAAATAGAAAAAAAAGCCTAGATCGGGCATAATGTCTACTCTGAGGGATATTCTTCAGGAGGCTAAAAATGATGGTTTTCAAGGCCCAGACCTTGATGATTTTATACTAGACAATTTTTTATGTCGAACAGCGTCAGATTTGACGAAGTTTGCTGACCTTAATTTTCAGTCTGTACCACATATGATTATGGCAAGGGACATAGCAGAATTATTAGGTTTAGTATTTCGTACATTTGTGGAACGTTACGTACACGTCCATCGTGGTTTTATAATGAATAGCATTCGTAACGCTATTCTCTGTGATAACGATTATGAGAAACAAATGAAGTACGAACAAGGAAATGACACGGGAAGGACCAATTTTTTGGATGATATTGCTGAAGAGAGCAAAATAGAGGAATTGTCGGAACTCCTGGGAGATAAGGAGCTAGTGATTAATAATTTAAACGAGAGAGTAAGGACTCTTACATTACAGGCCGAGGTTACCAATACAAACTTCACGTCCTTACAATTGGAGCTAGAAAATTCTAAGAAATTGTTGGTAGATGCATTGAAGAAGAATAATACAGATTTTAATGGCCAAATTCATGAGGAAGATTCTGTTTTTACTAAGAAGATTGATGAACTTATGACTAGTCATCATAGTGCTATCGAATCACTAAAACTTGAACTTGGGCAGGAGAGAGCTAAGGCTTTAGATACTATCAAAACTCTCAAACAAGAAATTAGTAACCTTAAATTAGAAACTACTACTCAGATAAAAAAATTGAGGTTGGATCTTAATGATAAAAAAATTAGAAAGGGAAATAATAAGAATGACAATATTTATAAGGGGAAACAATTCAAACAAACTGCTTCACTTATTGGTTCTTCAGGCCAATCTTCCAGATCAAAAGATTTTGATAACAATAATCTTAAATATAATGAAGGAAACAGCAGTAAACAAAATTTGCAATCAAAATCTCAGGGTTCACAAAATAGACAAGGTTCCTGGAATAAAACATTTAACCAACATCATAACGTTAATTATAATAATTATCGGACTCATCCAAATTTTAACTCTAGTAGAAAAGACAATTATGGCAATTTTAATGCAATTAATCAAAATCGATCGCGTCGCAGAGAAAGATCGTCGAGTAATACGGGTAGACATTCTAATGTCGCTTTAAGTGATACACAGGCTAACATTGAACAGGGTAAAGTAGCTGAAACTCATAATGCTTTATCTTGTTCTCTTGATTGTAACCAGGTGAAAGATTGTTCAGAATGCTCGACTCTTTTCCAGCCCAAGGCGATCACGACGCTGCGCTGCGGACAGGTTTTGCCAAGTCTTCCGGCTGTGTGTACGGCCATTTCAGCTACACACGATCGACCGGGATGCCTTCAATTAAATCATGGATTTTTAAATGGCATTCCATGCTCTCTTTTATTTGACTCAGGTTGTAGCACAATCGGTGTACGGACTTCGCTGGTCGACCCCGCCTGTGCAACCGGAGAGACCATCCAATGTGTTACTTTTAGTGGGACAGTGGAAACATTTCCCACAGCTATTATTGATCTTAACACACCATTTTTTTCAGGAAAGATCCACGCCTGTCTCCTTCCGAATCCAATTTGTGATGTCATCCTGGGTCGCATACATGATATAAAGGAATGTACCCCACAGCAAATTGCTGAATGGGAAAAGCAGCATATACAGGATGCCTATGCATTTAAGTCTATACCTAGAGTTGTGTCACATACACATACTACTAACCTGTTATGTAATGCTAAGGTATTGGAATCTAGCATGGAGAACGATTCCATTGTTCATTACGCCACTGTTGCTAATTCGTTGCAACCTTTACGACATGCTTCTAGTCTTAAGAAGGAAAATAAGATTGCAACGCAACCTGTAAAGACTAGTAAGTCATATACCTTCCCTCGAATTGATCAGCAGTCAACTGATCGCAAGAAAAAGGTTAGGTTTGTAAAAAAGGGAAAGGATGTTCCTAATAAAAATACTTGTTGTAACTCCGATAATAAAAGTAAAAACAATAAGCTAGTCAGCAAATTTTGCACTTTACCCAGCAAACAGGTGTTTACGACATGCCGTGCACCTACTCCTTTGTCTGACGTAAATAGTCATACTCAAGTACACAATTATGGGACATTTAAGAACAATAACTCTACAAGTAGAAATAATGAATATTATAATCAAAGGAATAAGGTTACTCATCAACCTTACTCCCATTCTTATGACTACGGTACCACTTATATTGGTAGAGGTGCATCTTCTCGCACCATCCTTGTGCAAAATCTGCCACAGCGAACTAGTTGGCAAGCACTAGGAGATTTTCTCAACCACACGGCAGACGTTAGGTTCGTGCGTCTGTTACCTCATACCAATAACAGGTATGGTGACGCCGTGGTTACTTTTAGGACCAATAGAGATGCTCGCATGGCTATCGAGCGGGATAATGGTGTGTATTTCCACCACCATTCTCTCCGACTACAATTGGTTCCTGATTCTGCGTCACGCAGATAGTAACATACTATATTGTATTTTGATTTCACATTCTTTGATGACTCAGCCTATGCAGTCATCATCTCTTTCTTGTAATGGTTCTTTGTTCTTTTTCTATTTCTCATGAACTTTTCCATAGGAATTTTATGCCATTCGGATTAATGAATGCGCCAGCTACCTTTGTACGCATGATGCGCCGCATATTGTCTCATCGTCCCGATGTCATTACTTATATAGATGACATCTGTCTTTTCAGTGACTCTTGGGATGAACATATTCATGGATTAAAAGCTTTACTTTCTACCTTACGGGATTATAACTTAACAGCGAAACCTTCAAAGGCTTTTGTCGGTTTTCATGACATCTCATTTCTGGGTCACCGCATAGGTCATGGGTTCATGTATACAGAAGACAGTAACGTCTCTAAAATTTTAAACATCTCAGCACCTAAGACAAAAAAACAAGTTAGGTCGCTTTTAGGACTAATACAGTTCTATTCAAAATTCATCCCTCATTTGTCTACTATAACTGCACCTTTTTCGTCTCTACTGAAGAAAGGCACATCTAATGTAATAAAGTGGTCGCAGGATCACCAAACGGCGTTAGACTATATAAAACAATTTTTTTCAAATGCACCTTTTTTAAGGTTGCCTAACAAAGATCTCACCTTTGTTCTTCGCAGTGATGCAAGTTCTTACGCTATCGCTGCAGTTTTGATGCAGGAATATAACGGCACCTTATTTCCGGTTATGTACGTATCCAGAAAGCTCACGCCGAGCGAGACGAAATATTCCGTTCTGGATAAAGAGCTCCTTGCTCTTGTCTGGGCAATCACTAAACTGGATCGTTATCTCCTCGGATCACACTTTGTGGTGGAGTCTGACCAGAAAGCTCTTACCGCACTGAATACAGGGAACGTTAAGTCATCAAAGTCAGCGCGTTACGCTATAGCGCTTCAACCGTTCCATTTTGAGATACGAGCTATTCCTGGAGTACAGAATGTGTTCGCAGACTGTCTGTCAAGATGCCCAAGCGAACTTGTCGAAACTAAGCCACTTCCAGATGTTGGAACATCCTCACCGATAACATGAATAACTTCGTACAGTATCATTGATTGTACATCTATAAAGACTGTTTATATAACTGAATTATTCGTATAAGTATAACTTTCATGATATACTTACTTATAGATTATAACATTACTTCTTGTGTGGTAACATTTTATTACTACGTGAACATTGATACTATAGTAACATTTTATTAGTACGGTAACATTGGTACTACAGTGACTTTTTATTAGTATGGTAACATTGTTAAGAGCGACAAATATACATTCATTATTCTATGGAACATATTACACTACATGGCGTGTGCGAGAATATATTTTATCTTGTATGGAACATTCAGTACATCGTCGCGTCTATTACTAACTAGTTGCAACTGAACATTGACAATGAGTGATACTGGAATTACTTAGAAATATTAGTAACTGTTTATTTGTTAGTAATTAAGGAATATATAAATTAGATTAATTCAATTTAATCTATTTAATTGATTATGGATCACACACAAACTAACTTTCTTAGTTGTCAGGTAATACCTACATTCACGGGTCTTAGTTATGATATCTCACTTTTAGATCACTAGTCAACCATACTAGTGTTAGAAAAACATTAAGTGTGTTGATTCTTAAAGTGTTTAATTTTGCATTGCTTCATTTTTGCACATTGTATTTTCAATTTTTCTGTTTTATTGATTCTCTTGTCATTGATCATCATCAGTGTTGCTGTTCATTTTCATTTTTGAAATCATATGTTTCAAATTTTTTTTGAAAACTTAGTTGAATTTTATTATCATCTTTTTTTATGGTTTTTTTTTCATTTTTCATTTTCAAACTTGTTTTACCACATCGTTCCAAAGTAGGTCGTTTGTGGATGTGTGCTTTAATGCATACTATCATTTAGTTATATTCATTTCGTTTAATATTCTTTTCTTAATATGATATAACTTTATGCATTTCATATATCTTGTTGTAGTTTTGACTCACCTCTCTCGGGTACTAAGTTCAAAAAAATTAATAGAATTAATTTTTTTTAAGGGGAGGTGATAAGGGAGCTGTTACGTACATTTATTACCTAAGGGGGTAGTCTTCGGTCCTGCCAAATGTACGCACCAGTTTTATATAGTTATATTATTTGTGCGTTCGACTGATTCACGCACTGACGTGCACAAGGCAATGTGAGTTGCTTTGGAACGCACGGGTAACCTAGTTTGGGGATTGTGACGTCATGTTTTGAACGGGGCAGTGCGGACTTTGTTATGTCCGAGATATATATTATTGGAATCTTCTGGCAGTTTTGTATAAGCCAGTATGTTATATTGATTCAATTGGTATTCTTGACGAAGCCAATGATGGAAGGATCATGTAAGTGTCGCCCCGGTTATATTTGTATATTTATTGCCGTAAACTAAAGTATCAGGCCGCTCCCAGTTGTAGTCTAGCGGGAAGTCATCTTAGCATGTAATTTCCTAGAATGGACAGACGGAGTCGGTGGTCATATTATATTACCGTAGAGGAATAATACCTACGTGTAAACCAGTTTATTTATTCGTATGCTTCATATTTTATATGCCGTACATTCTTCTATGCCAAAGTCGTGGCATGGATGTAAAGAGAGGTTAGCCGATTCAGAACTCTAACCTGAATAGATTGTTGTGGATGTTTATAGGACTTAATTCTTGAAGAATCACTAAGGAGCTGAGAGTATTATCAGCAACTTCAAAGTATGACATTTTGTACCTATAATCTGTAACTATGATCGTATCGTTCCTTCGTATGTGCCATGTTGAATAAACTATATGTACAGTAAACCGACTTATGTACTACCATCGAGTGAACAGTTTAAACACTACTTGTTTTAGTTCGTTTTCACAGAACAGTTTATTGACATTTTTGTTCATATTACCATTCGCGTTATGAAGACCAACACCATTACCATAAACGGCTACAACAGCGGCACATCCGCCGAACAACCTTTGACCCCAAGTTCGACACCGAAGATATAGTTCGACTTAGACATACAAAGATATTAAGATATAAGACAGACTCGTCCTACATAGACAAGAAATACACATAGATTCGGGTCATAGATATTCTGAAGCAAGAACAATCTATTTCTAACCAAACAAAGAATAGATCGCTATAAACCTAGATTTCTACGCTGAGTTCGATATTCAGGAAAGATACAAGAACAGATAACTCACAGAATGAATCCACATCGACTAATCTGAGTTCTGTCCCTTAGACTTAAAATCGTGAATTCAAAGATAAATATATTTTTATCAGACAAATAAATACATTTTACATTTGTATGCGTAATTACAGTAATCTGTGCGCCACACAAAAGAATATGTGTGCAACAGACTACCACACCCCCCCGGGAAAAAAATGAAAATTATTTTTTTATTCATCTGAGAGCAACATACAGTACGCTCATAACGCACAAATACTGCGCAGATGAGAAATATCTGGAATTTATAAGCCAAATTAAGGCAAAGTCGAAATATAGATCGACTGGTGAGAATACATCTCAACCTCTCAGAGAAAGCATTTCTCTTAAGCATAAATGTTTCCAGGGAGGTGTCACCAACGCATACTACTATACTTGCAATGACACAATGCATATAACAATTTCATATTTAAGCATTATAAGTACATGATTGACAAAAAAGAAAAATCATCAACGAGTATCGGTGAATATATATATCAATGAACGTAATGATAGTAGTGATACAATCACTATATTACAAATTATAATGTGTATTTATCTTGATATAGAAAAGAAAAAACTGTTGTAGAGTTGGAAGTGTTAAGAAGTCCAAGACTCAACAGTTAGGTGGAATCATGTGGGCACCTAGACAAAATGTCTGCCATCACATTATCTGATCCACGGATAGCTCGTACCGAAAAATGAAAAGGTTGAAGAGCAATTGCATATCGAGTAGACCTCGAGCTCTTCAAATTCTTACTCTGTATAGCCATAAGAGCTTTCTGATCGGTTTCTACTATGAAATGTGCGCCTAGAAGAAATCTTTGTAGTTTGAGAATTGACCAAACCATAGCCAATAGTTCACGGTCTAAAACCGAATAATTCCTTTCTGCAGCATTAAGTTTTCTAGAGATATACATCAATGGATGCTGAATTCCAGAGTACTCTTGCATTAGTGCCGCTCCAATCCCAGTGGATGAAGCGTAACTACGAAGAACAAATGTCTTATCTGTAGTAGGTAACACTAAAATAGGTGATGTTGAAAACAAATTTTTAATCTTATCCAAAGAGGATTGGCATTCCTGAGACCAGTGGACCATATTAGGCGACCATTTTTTAAGTAGTGTAGAAAGAGGTGCCATGATAGAGGATAGATTCGGAATGAATCTTCCATAAAATTGAATAAGACCTAAGAGACTTCGCACTTGCTTTTTAGTCTTAGGAATAGAGATGTTAAGTATCTTAGTGATATTATGGTCCTCTGTCTTTAGGAAACCATGACCAACTCGATGGCCTAGGAAAGAGATTTCGCTAAAACCAATGCAGGCTTTAGAGGGTTTCGCTGTCAGGTTATACTCGCGTAAAGTAGATAGTAATTCAACTAACCCCGAATAGTGATCTTCCCAAGTATTGCTGAAAAGACAGATGTCGTCTAGGTACGCGATGACATCTGACCGATAAGATAGGATTCGACGCATCATGCGTACGAATGTAGCTGGTGCGTTCATAAGGCCGAAAGGCATGAAATTCCATTGAAAAAGGCCTCTAGGTGTAGAAAAAGCAGTAAAAGGTTTGGCGCGTTCAGATAAAGGAACTTGCCAATATCCTTTGGACAAATCTAGTTTAGTGAAAAAATGAGATTTAGAAAGCCTAGTAAGTAGCTCTTCTAGTAAAGGCATAGGTTCAGCATCAAACTTCGTAACTTGATTCAATTTGCGATAGTCAACGCAAAGACGTATGTTATTGTCTTTTTTCCGAACAATAACCATCGGCGAAGAATATGCAGAAGTGGATGGTTCAATTATTTTTAAATCTATCTCATCCAACTCCTTCTCAACCTGTGCTTGAAAATGTATAGGGATAGGATAAGGTCTGACCCTAATAGGATTATGGTCAGTTAGAATAATGTCATGTTCTTCTTCTTCTTCTTCGTTCGTCCTGAAAAGGACGGTGGTTGCGTTGTGTCTGTTTACGCCTAAGCTGTGATATCTGCACCTTTCGGTCGACACATCCGACTTCTGCACGGCATTTTTTAGGACCGGGTTTGCCTTCCCATTTCGATCCACACTCGCTCTGCCAGACTGCACAGCTGCAGACTGTTTCCAGGACCACCACGTGGAGGTGGAGTGCGGTCTTGACCAGCTCTGGTTCACTGGTCCTGACGCAGGCAGTCAAGCTATGAGTCGCTGACTGCGGTCTCTATTGCTGCGTCTTGAGGTCCCATGTCATGTTAAATGACATGAGTTTGTCCAGGGATGTCAGTAAGGACATCCTGAAATGTTTGTAACATAGCCGAAACTTGTCGCTGTTCTCCTAGAGACAAATCCGGAGAAACAATAACGTTTTTCCATGATTCACTAGAATGAAGTGGAATCATCGGAAGCGGAAGATTAACATCCGAAAAACTTATTTCCTCATCCTGTATTACGGACAGTGATGAGTAATGACCATGTTGGACTGGTGAATCGTCCGTTGCCTGGAAAATAGGCTGTAAATAATCCGGACGTTCATGGAATTCCGTAAGCATATTGATGTGGAAGGTTTTATGCTTTCCATCAATATCGACAATGTAGTCAAAATCGGAAATTTTCGAGATTATATCATATGGACCTTTCCAAGAAATAAGAAGTCTGTTTTCCCTTCAAGGTAGCAAAACAAATGCTTTGTCACCAGGACAAAGTTGTCGTAAGGTTCTTTTCTTATTGGCAAATTGTCTTGCCTTCTGCTTAGCAAATTCAGAAGAAGAAGTTGCCAATTTGCATGCTTCGATAATCTTTTGTCTCAGCGCGATGACATATTCGTAAGAAGATTTTGTGTCATCGGTAATATTATCAGCGGTTATGAGATCATGAAGCAGAGACATAGGGCCGCGTGGTCGCGCGCCAAAGACAAGTTCAAAGGGAGAAAATCCTGTATGTTCATTGGGGACCTCTCTGTAAGCGAAGAGGGCCGCGGGTAAAACCCTGTCCCAATCTTGAGGATGATCCTCAGTTATCTTCCCTAGTAAGTTTTTGAGTGTTCTATTTAGCCGTTCGACCATCCCATTGGACATAGGATGATAGATACTACTCAAAGATCTCTCTATCTGTAGAGTCGACATTACTTGAGACATGGTATCCGATATTAGTTGGGTGCCATGGTCTGACAATATTTCTCCGGGGAATCCCAGACGAGAAAATATAAGCCAGAGAGCATCTGCAATGTCAGCAGTAGTAATGCTCTTCAGAGGAATAGCCTCTGGCCAACGTGTGTACATGTCCACACACGTTAAGATAAACTGATGTACTCTAGCAGATTTGATCTTAAATGGACCAATGATGTCTATCGCCATTTTCTGAAATGGTCGAATAGGAATGTCTGCAGCCTGAATAGGTGCAGCATGGTGTGGACCTTTGGATTTCACTTCTTGACATAACTTGCAAGAACGACAATAAATCCGTATGTCTTTGTTCACAAAAGGCCAAAACAAAGCCGCAAGAACTCTTGACTTTGTACGGGAAAAACCTGTATGTCCAGCACACTGAGAGTCATGAGCGTGCTGCAAAATTTTAACTCTGAAATTCTTGGGAACAAGAATCTGAGAATGACTTGACTTAACGGAGTCTTGCACCATACGTACAAGTACGCCATTCTTCATTGTAATCCAAGATTTACGCTTTGTATCTTTATTCGGATCACCTTTTGTTGCAAGAGTGAAGAATTTCTTTAGAGTCGGATCATCTTCTTGCTGTTTTATAAACGAGTCACGAGAAATTAACAAGGGATCATCTTGGTTATGCACTTCATTATCTTCAGTAGATGAAGTTTGAGGCATATTAAGAGCCTGAGCTCTAGTGACTACAGCATTAGCAGTTTGCATATTTTGTTTTTCCCAAACGGAAATTTGTTGTGGAGTGCATTCTTTGACTCCGTGAATACGACCGATGATAAGATCAGCGATCGGATTCGGCAAAAGACATGCGTGTACATCTCCTGTAAAGAAAGGAGTAGCAATCCTAATGATAGCAGAAGAGTATTTCTCTAAGGTGCCGCCAAACGTTACACATTTGACTACTTTTCCAGTGGCACGAGAAGGATCTACAAGCGACTGCCTAACACCAATTGTGGTGCATCCAGAATCAAAAAGAACTGAGACTGGATTGTCATTTACTAAACCTTTATGTAAGACAAGAGAACCTCTTCCATCATGCGCGACTGACGCAGGAAGAGCGGGAAGAGGATGGCCACAACTTAAAGTGGACACCGTAGTTGGTTCAAATAATGTTTTGCATTGGGGGCACTGAGATGCTCTCCTAAAATCAAAAGCGGAACATGCCATATTATTAGCATCATTATTATCTTTAGTCTGTTTATAGACTTCATGTGACTCTTGCTGTGCAGAGTTTGCCTGATAATGTGATTTATGTTTTTTGTATTGTGATCTACCTCGATTATTATTGCCTCTGTAATCATTATTGTTTCCTCTATTGTAACCCCTATTTGGGTTTGAGTCATAGTTCTCATGGTTACCATTATCATATTCATTATAATGAGTATCTCTATAACTATGGTCTTGTTGTCTCCATGATGGATGACTTGGATAGTTTCTATAATGACTTCCTCTGCGGAAATTTCTATAATTATGACCACCTCTGTATCGAGGGCTGTCAGCTTGTCTCCAGTTCTTAGCAGAAGAACCCTGAAATGATTGGTTACCTTGGTTTTGATAACTATTATGGTTACTTTTTTTTCCAAACCTGTTTTGTGGTCCCTGAAATTTGTGTGAGTAATTAGAATTGTATGGTGTTGCTGAAGCAACCGGCATACTCTCTTTAATCTTAGTGTTGCTAAGAGTTACGTCAGGGTGTGCCGTGACGTATTGGTCACAATATTCTTGCATTTCTTTTAGTGTCTTGGGTTTACGCTCATGTAGGAATTCAAGGAATGGTTTATTAACACTTGACATAATCTTGTCTCTGAGCAACAAGTCCATAAGGGCTTCATACGTCTTTTCTGTTTTGGACAACTCAATCCAACGATTAAATGTAAGACGTGTCCTTGCAATGAATTCTGAGAATTCTACCCCTGATTCAGGTACCATTTTCTTAAACAAAATACGGTAACCTTCCTCTGTTAATTGACATTTTTTCCATAAAGCTGCTCTAATAACATCATAATTATCTTTGTCAGCCTCTTCAACCAAACTTAAACTAGTCAGAGAATCACCTTTCAAATTTTCTGATAATTGGTTAGCATATTGTGATTTATCCACATTATGAGCTCGACAAGAGCGTTCAAAACAATCCAGCCAGAATGTAATATCGTCACTGGAAGGATTGAACGCTGGTACCTTGACCTTGTAAGTAAATGGTTTACCACTATTACCATTTGACTGATTAACATTACTCATATTTGTCAATTTCAATTTTTCTAACTCAAATGCTAAAAGTTCTTTTTGAAGTTCATGTTCTCTTATTGCTTTTCTCTCCTCAGCTTCTCTGTCTAATCTTTTTTGTACAGCCTCTCTTTCTAATCTCTTTTGTTCAGCCTCTCTTTCTAATCTCTTTTCTTCAGCTTCTAATTTTTTTCCTCCATTTGAAGCTTTCTCTCCTCAGCAGCAGCTTTTTTCTCCTCAGCAGCAGCTTTTCTCTCCTCAGCTTGCATCTGCAATCTTAAATTCTCAGCATCTATCTTCTTTTGTTCAACTTCTGCTTTCCATTTATTTTCCTCTTTTTGCTTCTTTTCTTCTGACTTTAATACCATGGCAAATTGAGCAGTTGCAAACTCCTCTAATTCCTTACCAGACTTATCAAGGGATTTCCCTTGTGCAATAAAGTATTCCAATGTAGACATGATGTCTAATAATGATAGCAATCACTTGAAACAATAATGTAATCTATTTCCAAGTAAACAGGAACAAGTTCTAAATGAACTTGATTAATTAGCTCACAATCCCAATCCCTGTTGGAAACAAGCCTTTAAATAAGGTCTTGTATAATCAACTGTGTACCTTTAGTAACAGCAATTAGTCATCAGTTGATTATTTCTCAGAAGTTCACTACACAGCTAGTAGTGTATGATCAAGTATATTTTATAGTACATGTCAACCAACAACATACATAAAGTACAAATAAGAAAGACAATATGAAAACATTTGCAGAAATCAAATAAATCAAATAGGGAAATCAATGAAAATAATCACAGAATCTGTGATGACAACTGCAAAGGAATAAACAAAACAAATAACGCCACAGTGTATAAATATAAAGGGTGTATAAAACTGAATTACAGGAAAGATAAGACCTACAAATACAAACAAACCAAAACAAAACTAAAGAACAGAAAAAATATTACAAAAACAACAATGGGTACAAATCGTCACAGCTAACAGATATTGCAACAGATGTTGCAGCAAATTTCCAACCAAGAAAATTGCTCCCTATAGAACACTAATATAGGACCAATATGACTCGGTATATCCTATACTATTCCGAGCAAACCGAAGTACTCAAGACCTAATCTTCACACTCAGACAGCTGAGTGAAAAGGCCCTTGAGTATAAGAGTGAGATGCATCTTTGTTTCATAGATCTGGAAAAGGCGTTTGACAGGGTCCCCTGGAGCAAACATTGGGACTGTTTGGCAAGGAAGAATATTCCAGCACCTCTGATTCATGCTATACAGAGCTTCTACAAGTCTTGCAGAAATTATGTGAGGACAGCAAACCATAAGTCGGAAGAGTTCAGGACCACCACTGGTGTAAGACAAGGTCATATCCTATCACCTTAGCTCTTCATACTCCTTATGGACGATGTCATCAAGGCATGTAAGGAGAGAACAAGAAAGTATTCAGTGGGGTACTGGAAGATGAGACAGGTCTATATTTCGGAGCTGGCATTTGCTGATGATGTTTCCCTGATTGCTAAATCAGAGGCACATCTCCAATCCAACCTGCAAGTCTGGAAGGAAGAGCTGGAGAAGAGAGGGATGGTCATAAGCAGCTCTAAAACAAAATCCATGGTGATATCATGAGAAGAAAGAAAACATCAGATTAAGCTGGGAGAACAGGTCCTGGAGCAGGTCGACCACTTTAAATACCTCGGAGCTATTACAGACCGAAAGGGAGGCATCAAAGAAGAGTTGGCCACTCGAAAAGCAGCAGCTGGGAGACTTTTTCAGGCCATAAATCGAGGATTCCTCAGCAAGAGAGAGGTTGGTAAGAAAACGAAGATGGCTGTGTACCGCTCCACCTATGTCCCAGTCTTGACATACGGATGCGAGTCATGGGCAATGACTACAACCCATAAAAGCCAGATCCAAACCTCAGAAATGAGGTATCTGAGGAAGGTGGTTGAAGTAACAAGAAGAGACATGGTACGCAACCAGACGATACGTCAAGGCCTTAAATCCTACCCCCTGCAGACCCAAGTAGAACAGTCCCAATTAAGATGGTTTGGCCATGTCTGCAGAATGGGAGAAGATCGGATACCACGACAAGCATGGGAAACAAAGAGCCAAGGATCCAGACCCCGAGGACGACCCAGAGTCCACTGGGAGGACAACATTAGACAATCTTTGAAGGATCGAGGACTAGAATGGAACCAGGCCAGGAGGAAGACAGCCGATAGGATAGTCTGGCGCTCTCTCTTCCAAACCTCTACACCTCACGGTAGAAGGGGAACGACTAAGTAAGTAAGTAAGTATATCCTATACTAGTCACCTCACCAACCGCTCACGAAATATAAACAAATATTACATATAAACATGTAAACATAAATATATATAAAACATAAATACATATAATATAATTAAATGTGTTGCAGGTAGAATGTGTTGCAGATAGAAGGCTCAGTTATAATGGTACTGTATTATGGTACTTTATTAAACAATTAATTCTGGCCTAAATTATTAAAGTTCAACACAAACTATGGCAGTGCAGGAAAATCCACCGTTTACAGTTCCTAAGAATCACAAGTAGGACTTCTCAGTTCATAAGCATTGTATTTCCTGCTAACACGGTCAAATATTCACTTGATTCAACTGTTCTGCGTAATGCTGTCTGTACGGCGAAAAATGTCAACAAGTGCTGACCTAGATACTGCGTACGCTGACAGGACAGGTCATGCTGACATCGACTGTAGAGTTGTACTGCTTGTGTTCATGTGTGTCGTAACAGGCCACAGAAAACGGTCTGGTCTCAGTAGTCTGTTGACTTCTCAATCTGTGCTAGGTCAAACACAGAAAGCTGGCCCAACAGTTGATAAAGACTACCAGTTGATAAGCTCCTCTCCCAGCTGATAAATTCTTTCACCATGTTGATAATGATCTTTCAGCTGATAAAGAGCAGTGTTGATAAAGTCTAACCTTCGGTCACCAGTGTTGGTTGTATGGTTACAATCGTGTTCGAAGGGGTGTTGTCACAGTGAAGACAAACACAGGTCAACTCGATCTAAGCAGTGGTGTATTGATTTGGAGTGAGGATACAACAGTACGCGAATGCTGGAAAATGTTCTGAGAATTGACAATAGGGCAATCTCCCTCACTCGTGGCATGAAGTGTAAGACGAACTACTGTTTACGTTTTCTTGCATTTAATGGACACACACTTCGACGACACAGGAACAGGAAACATCAGACAGGTTGGCATAAATCATAATAATGTTGATCAATGAAATGCACCATCACATGGGCATTCATGTTGCATAACAGTACAAATGGAATGTCAGTAGACAAGCACTCCGTAATACCAATATATATCGTGTGACTTTACTGACAGCACGTCAGTTTATAAATGAGGTTCAAGATGGTTCCTAGACCTAACCTCGTCTAGCGAAGATTCATATAGATAAAGTACAGCACATATTTTCTTTGATAATAATATTGAACCACTGGTAGTGGGTTCTCTTCTGTAGCAGTGATCTCTGGACTCATCAGGTGATAGTAAGGGGCATCCCTGTTCTCTCCTCGATGATTGGAAAATATTGGATTCCAAAATGGCTTCTCCTCCCAGTGAGTTGTCGCTCACCCAGGATACCAACTATGAAGCGCAATCAAAGCTGGTCATACATTATATGTCCTCATTGCTTTGTAGATTCTACCATATACAATTGCCTTCATCACATAATATGGTGCTGCTAGGTATGAATGTCATCTTCATCTGGTTAACATTCATTTAAACGTACAACCGGACGACTGTTCATCAGATACAATGCCTCAGGAAAAGTTCATAAGAAATGCGTCTTTACCTTGGTATCAGAAATACACTAGAATATGATTCTGCCATTCCTTGGCAGTAAGAATAAACACTGGGGTGAATCATACATGATATGTCTAAAGAGACTACCTCTTTCCCCATTAATATAGAGATCACTTTTCGGTGACAGGCCGCTACAAAAACCTCAGCACCCCAACAGGGTGGAACCTTCTCACATTCCACTTTAGCGACACATTCGCCGAACAACCTTTGACCCCAAGTTCGACACCGAAGATATAGTTCGACTTAGACATACAAAGATATTAAGATATAAGACAGACTCGTCCTACATAGACAAGAAATACACATAGATTCGGGTCATAGATATTCTGAAGCAAGAACAATCTATTTCTAACCAAACAAAGAATAGATCGCTATAAACCTAGATTTCTACGCTGAGTTCGATATTCAGGAAAGATACAAGAACAGATAACTCACAGAATGAATCCACATCGACTAATCTGAGTTCTGTCCCTTAGACTGAAAATCGTGAATTCAAAGATAAATATATTTTTATCAGACAAATAAATACATTTTACATTTGTATGCGTAATTACAGTAATCTGTGCGCCACACAAAAGAATATGTGCGCAACATCTATCCTGTAAAATAACAGTATTAGCGAACAAAAAAAGAAGTGGGTACAATGATTATACAAACAGAAATATTCACTCTTCTTACTCACACTCTGTCAATCTGTGGCCACATTCAATCTCGCTTACCTACTAGTTGTTTAACAACATCTTGAACATAATCATCAGGGAACATGTAACAAAATCCAGTGTTGTGCCTCGCCGAAGTGAGCCCCAGTTCCTCCACGAATAATTAACCCTCCTAATGGGGAACGCTTACTTTGGTGGTGATTATTGGATATTATAATGTCATGTCAGATAGTTCAGGTAGCAAAATAATTACCAAGATCTAGTGTTCACAGTGGACAGTAGTTAGTACTTCCAATAGTTAAAGAAAATGTCTGGTGGGTAAATCTTGCTGGATAAATCCACTTGACAACACAATGGTCAGTAGTGTGGAACAATGTTATGTATAGATATTTTGCCACAGCGGGCTGATAAAATTGAATGGAAAAAATCGGTGTATATGGTACCTCCAGTTATAATTAATTCTTAATGTCTAAGTTTGGGCTCTCTCTGTGGATGAAGCAAGAGGGCCGCACAGGTCAACATCGAAGACCCGATAAAGACTAAGAATTGTTTCTGGTTGTATTTAGACCGCTGGCATGCTGGTTTGTGATCAGTACTAGTTTTAGGAGAAAACAAAACATTTAATCACAATATCAATATCCTACCGGTCACGTGTAAGGTTAAGATCTCTTATACACTCTGTCATTTAATTAAATTAAAAGCGCACGTGTCTTAGCCTATCTTATCACGCTTCGCTTACCTGGGACGGATTTGGGTTTAAGGTGTGCGCCTTTCCCTTCTTCCTCTGGTAAAACTCTCAGCGCACAATATCAGTGTTAATTTAATTATGACTGCTTTACAAATATCGCTTGTCATTACTAGCTATTTGTTTCGCCACATGATATTACACTAGTCACTTACACAATTACGCGTAATGAATTAGAAGTAAATTTATATTCCGTCAATAGTCAGTCTCCTAGTGTATTTGTTAGTCAATTAAAACATCTCTTTCTGTGTGATAGCGAGTGGTTAAATTTACATTACAGCTGGAAAAGTTAGCTATATGTTATTTAATACGCCAGTCTTAGCACTTTGAAAAATCCCAGTGAATTATAATGATAACCTTTAACACATTAAATCACCTAAGTGCTAATATATATTACCGCAATCAGAAATTGAACAATCTCCACGGAATGCTATGACACACTTTTCACAATGGCTAGAATCATGAGCTAGATTTCCAAAATATCCTGAGCGAACTGATAAACTGACTTTGGGAGTACTGAGTATTTAAACGGAAATGGTGTTATTTCACTGACTGGTGCGAGAAATCGCGCCTTCGGCCATATCAGGGAAAACCAATGCGTTTGACTCTCGAGATAAGATTTTCTGCTCCCTGGTGCCGACCGACAACATAGAATCAGCTAAAACGGACAGACCGTCTTTGATCTCGTCTCTCTGCTGTAGATCAGATTATTATCTTCCCTGGGACCGCGGACACACGAATGTGGTCAGTAAATCTTATTATGTCCCCTTTTGCATTTGCTTTCTTCTTCTTCTTTGATCCTTAGCCGCCGACCGTCAAAGCAGTCAGTGGCCATTACGCCTGGTGGCGTCTTGTAGGTCAACAACAAATTGATTCCCCTTTGCTCGGTCGGCGGCCATCCTTCTAACAGTGCCCCAACTCTGGTTCGTTCTTTGCATTTCAGCCTCCACAGTCTCCGCCAAGTTGTTTTTGGTCGGCCTCTCTTTCGTTTTCCTTAAGGGTCCATAGCATAGCTGTTCTTGTGATGGCATCCGGGTCTTTTCTGAGGACATGGCCAACCCAGCTTCAGCGTCTGCCAGCTATGATGGTGTGCATGTCCTCTTGCTTGCTCCGAGTAAGCAGATCTTGGTTGGTGCATTTGCTTTACATCCCCTGAAATGTTGGACATCAAACCATTAGCGGCTAAACTCCTGCCCGCTCCCTCTCTTCCAAAGAACCCAATTATCTATCCACGTGCTCCTGTCTGTCAGCAATGCCAATTGCCAAATCAGGCCGTGTGATAATTTATGATAAGCGAATTATGCTTTCGCTGCCTGTCATCTTAGCCGGACCGAAAGTAGGAAAACGCTTGTCAGCGACTGTAAACAGAAGAAATAGGCGTGGCTTCGAAGGTGAGTCTACAGTCAGTAAATTTCGTCGGCTAATTGCATGTTTTTGCGTAGCAAAGCTTATAAACCTAAGATGGGGAAGCAAGGTGGACGGGTCACTGCTGCACTATTTACATGTATATGTGACAGTTGTTCACCTCATTAGTTTTTGTGTGGGATAAACTGGGGCCAATTTGTATCCTCGACAGCTGGGGTGATACATTAGTCAAAAGAAACAGTAGGGATTATGTTCATGGAATAAATTTACCAAGGGATACCACAGACCCAAGGGAAGAAATACAAAGATAGGTAAGAGTGTGAGAGTTGGCCATATGAATGAGAGAGCATGTGTTGATTTTATTGTTGCTGGAAATTACCTATTAATCTTTGGTGGTTTGATTTGATTCTGTTTACTTTACTTGGTCTTTTATTGTACCAATATTGTTATTCTGTAAACCTAGCGCTAACCTTCAACCTTTGGGTAAATATTTTCTTTGCGTTATTTTCCTTTATACTGTGAAGGTGCAAAACTCTTCTTTATTTCCTCTATATGTAAATGCTTTTTCTTGATATCTTTGGGTAACTTGTTGTAAAAACAGTTTTAGTGATAATAAACAACAAGAAAACTTAACTTTGTGTGTTGGTCAGACTCATACCCATTTATCCTTAGTTTTTTTTTCGCATTTGTGTGTCATTGTTGTCACATATTGTTGTGTGTGTGTGTGTAGAGTAAACTGTTCTTATTTTCGATAAGGGAGGCAAAGACTGTCTTATAACAAAGTATAGTTGTACGGATAGGCTGGATGAGAGAAACTTACTCACTCCAGAGACATATCTTTCCCTCAACCTACCACCTGTGAAATCTATTTTCTATACATTCTTGTGTATCAATCAACCTTTACTCTTTACCTAGACTGGGCCCAATAAACCAATTAGCCTACCATACCACACTACATCAGGACCTGCTCTGGGTCTGCCGTTACCTTTTAACACGAGGAAGATATCAGCTTTGTTTTTCCTACGACTTCCAAGATCCATCTTTAATCCTTTTTCTCACCTTAACAAAAAAATCCAAACAAGACAAAAATCTCTCCTTTTTATGTTTCTGTCAAACCCACCTTTTCACATCCTAGTTAGATTTCATAAAAAACATTTATGACAATAAGTCCTGTTTCTTTTTGCACAACAGAATCATTAAGGAATTTCCAACGAGGTCGTGCCAGATACAAGTTTGCATGTCACGTAAGACTTGACAGATACTACGATAGCAAATTACATATAGGGCCTACCGTTCAGAGGTCAACGCGCTTTACTACTAAAGTTTATCATTTCATTTTTTTAATCTACCCTGTCTGGCAAGATCGGATTTAGGTTACGGTAGATTCTAGGGGGGAAAAAAGGGGACAAAGGCAGTACCAAATACTATCATAAGGAAGTGAAGTGTTGGAGACTTGACAATACCAGGTCCAGTTTTATCACGTGTGGTGACCTGGGGTGTGGTGACCTATTTCCTTTCTCGCTGCCTTTGCCTCGCTAACTCAGAGCAGTCATGTAACCATTTTTATAGCTGGATAGCCTGCAGAGTAACGAGACCTGGCTTCAAACCCTCTCCTTTTGCCTGGATAAGTAATCACTCTAACTACTCTGCCATTCGTACTCTTCACAGATAATATTAACTTTTCTATTTCTGCCACATTTACAATGAACGGTAGTTCCTATCTTTAGCTTGTCGAATAGATGGTATCTCAATCTAACATTAACTCAAAAGCAGAGAAAGAGACAAAATAGAATAGAATAGAATAACCGACTATCGAAAATGAAAAGGTGTAGCAATAAGAGATAAAATACATCAGGAATTACCATGAGCTATAACACTTTGCCAACCAGCAATGGAAACATCAATAATGTCTTCAAGACATCTATGTAAGGGGCATACAAGAAAAACAAAAAATATGGACTTATAAAGTAAGACAGGGCCAAAAAAAAAAAAATACTGCTTGACGAAACAATCAAATAAAACAGACGCACCCTTAAGATGGCACACTGCGACGCCTATAACAGATGTTGCCGTTAAGAAATGAAGTGTTTGTACCAACATCCATATGGAATAGTGGAACATCACCTGTTGTTTTGCCCAGCACTGCACGAGATGAAACAACTGCTCTTACCAAAAACGTCAACTATTGAAAACATCATATACAGCAGACCTGAACAGCTAATCAGAACCGCACAGTTTCACATTATGGCATCAAAATCACCAAGAGTTAACGTTCAGTTACGGTGGATCAAAGGCAAGATCAGGCTAGGTCTTAGCTTTTATAAGGTAGGGTGACTGGTAACCTTTCTCGTTGCCTTTGCCTTCCCTAACTCAAGAGCATAGTCAGGGTATCCATTTACAACTGGGTAGACTATGCTCCCAGTTACGGAAATTAAAAGCAGCGAGAAAGGGTGCTGTCATCCCACCTCACAAAGCTCAGACCTAGTATAAGTAATAGGTCTATAACACTTCACTCCTCAACGGCAGTATCTGCTTAGAAACTACCTTAACCTGTGAGATAATTACTTAATTATGACATAATTAAGAAGCGAATAGTCTTATTAGCGTTGTGTTATCAAACTGCTAGAGTTATCTTCGCATGTCGCACATATCATTATTATTTACTATATGTCCATCCACGATGCCATTTGACGCAGGGGCGGACTAAGCACAGATAATTTCGGGCACTGCCCTCGGGCCCACAACATTAGAGAGGTTGACGTTCAACTAAACTTTCCATGTGGAGTCGATAATCGATCAAAATTATGTGCATATATTAATACGTAAAAACATACAGCACATTAGTATGTCCTGAAATGAAATTTAATAATAGAAACTGAAATATAAAAATTGATAATACTGTACGATCTTCAGAAACATAGTGATTTCATGTCGGCCTTAGGGCAGAGCGAGCGGGCCGACCGGTATGGGTTCTAAGAGCCAGCGGGCGTCAAGGATTTTATAGTCAACATGTTGGACTTGTTTTGTTCTGTGACACAATGCGCACAGATCAAACCACGTAGTGTAAATCTTTTGTAAGAATACACTAAAACCAAAGTGTGATGTATTTTTAACATTCCGTTTTTAATTGTTATTGTTTATTTTTTGTAAGTAATAACTGTCTAAGATTATATGTAGTTGTATTCACGAATCTTACTTTGTTTTTCAGTACCCGGTACCGTAGTCTTTCATTAACTTTCGCAGCTAGAAGTGTGTGTGGGGGGGGATCGCGTGTCAAATCTATGGCACCTAGCGCCGAATGCTCTAAGGTCAGCTCTGTGTATAAGTGCCTGGGCACAGAAATAAGAAAGAAAATCATCAACTACGACATAGGCTGTACTGCAGGTCATCTTGTTTAAAAAAATGTTTTTAAATACGTCATATCAGGGGCGAACTGACAGTGATCGGGGTAGATTTATTGTCGCAAACAGGGTTAGAGTTACACCAAGTAGTTGTGTCGTAAATTAAGAGAGCTATTAAGTGTTTAATTAAAGAGAATACTATTAGGGAGTTTAACGTTACGATTTAAGAGTTTGACAGGGAGCCGCGCTGGTGTAGTGGTTACCAAACTGCGCTGGCGACCGGGTGACCCAGGATCAAACCCGGGCGAGTACATTTGAAGGTTTTTCGTCGACCGGGATTTGGACTGGATTAACTCGAGCCCTGGCGAGTCATTTGAAGAAGTGTCGTCGACCAGGGACTGGTCTAATGGGTACCTCCGAATCGGCGAGTATCTGCCTGAATGGCGAGGGACACCTGTCTCTGTACAAGAAAAAAAGGGATACTCACGTAAAAATCAGTTTCAGGTTAGACATACTAACCTGAGATTTCGCCTCGAGCAATAGCGGGCGTACGCAAAAAAAAAAAAAAAAGAGTTTGACAGAAAGATAGCCGCTCACATTAACCCTAACCCCACTTGCCACAAGATGACAAGACCACACAGTAATCTGTGATTCCCACCGCCGTAGCCACAAGATGACAAGACCACACAGTAATATGTGATTCCACCGCCGTAAGTTCCTCAGGGAAAGAAAAGGACTCACGAAAATAACCGATGTAAAACGACAAAATAGAAACCAACTGGGTTCAGACCAGACAAACAAGCCACTAACTTCATATAACAACACGACAAATTCTACTTACCTAACCTGTCTGTCAGTATTATGAACTGCTGGTAAAGAAATATATATTTATCAAGTTAACCATTTCACTGTGTCTAGTCACACTTCACCACAAATATTAACCTTACGCGACGAATATCTGCGTTGACAGTGATTGGCTATCTTTATGACCAACTACTGAAAGCAATTTACCGAATCGGGTCGTGACGTTACGTATAATCAGCGGCCAGGATGTCAAGTTTTGTTTACGGTGTAATAGCCAAACAACAACAACAATATATATATATATATATATATATATATATATATATATATTTCTATATATATATATATATATATATATATATATATATATATATATATATATATATATAAACTTTATTTGTGTAATCACAGAACTACAAACTTTGTCCATTCAGCTCAGTTATAAAGTTTGCGAGGTAGCTTGCTCCAATCTCGAAAGAAGAATACAAAACGAGTCCACCGAATTACTGGTGACGCAGAAAGGAAAGGAGATATTCATGTTAACTTGTCGACGCAGTTTTTCTGTGCAAGGTATCTTGACCTTTGAACTATGATTTTACTTCCGCATTCTTCGCAATAGAAAAACAAATCACAGTATAATAACAAACCCGTAGTTAACATCAAATCAAGGTACTAAATAGGAGGGTTACATCATATCGTATCATCATCATCGTAAGTTTCCTTTGCCCTCCTTACGGAACAGGGAACTACCATTGTAGCTGGTTCCCCCTTGCAGGACGTCTGCACCAAACAGTTATATACACTTGCAGCTGTGGTTTCTGTAGCAATGTGTCTTACATGATTAGGTTGCCAGCCTCATACACAACCTCATATTAGTTGCCTGATGGTGTAGTAGACCTTTTCTTTCTTTGTCTCTTCATAGATTCCCCCCCCCCCCCCCGGACTACACGGGGCTATCATCATACAATGTAATCCGTACCATATCGTGTCTCATTATATTTAACGTAACAGAACATAACAAAACACAACATGCCGTAACATAATACGGTACTCATCACCTGTTAGCTCCCCAAGGAGCATAGATGTCCAAAAAACGTATGCCAAATCTTCTATTCCGTGCCATCAGCACCAGGTGTTTCCGTGTCTTCATAATCATTTTCGCCCCTGCAAAGTGGAACCGTCCCAAGTACGATGGTGTGGCCATTTTCTGCAGATTAGGAGAAAATTGGCTACCACAATAAATATGAGAAACCAAAAGCCAGGCATCCAGGACGACCCAGAGTTCGCTGGGAGGACAACATTAAACTATTGTCTGAATGACCGAGGACTAGATTGGACAAGATCAGGATGAAAACAGCCGATATGATAAAAAGGCGCTCTCTCTGGCTAAACTCTACACCCCAGAGTACAAGAGAATCAACTAAGTAAGTAAGTAAGCCGAATCATTTTCAGTTTTGTCTCTAGTTATCTTCTCCGTGTGTTTTCCATATTGTTTTGCTGAATTTTTTTTATTTTTTTTTAAATATCTTTCATTTTCTACAGCATCCTACGTAACCGGTCCAACGCCCAACCCTCTTAAGTCATTTCTTATGACTGGGACCCAAAGATGCAGCAATAGAGAATGCAGTCAGCGACCCATAGCTTGACTGCTTGCATCAGGGTCAGCGAACCAGAGCTGACCAAGACCCTACTCCACCTCCACGTGGTGGTCCTGGAAACAGACTGCATCACTGCAGTCTGGCTGAGAGAGTAGGGATCAAAGAGGGAAGGCTAACCCGGTCCCAAAAAATGTCGTGCTGAAGTCGGATGTGTCGGCCGAAAGGCGCAGATATCACAGCTTCGGCGTAAACAGACACAACGCAACCACCGTCCTTTTCAGGACGAACGAGGAAGAAGAAGAAGAATTTCTTATGACTGGCATGGTAGATTGCAGTGTTACTATTCTTTGTTCCCTTTGGGCTTCGGTTAAAAACGGGTAATATTGCATTAAGTTACATTATTTACACACGCATGAGCTCTGGCGCCGAGTTTAGAGAGCAAAGAACAGGTAAAGATATATATCATTTATATTTATATATATAAATAAATAAATATAAATATAAATATAAATATATATATATATCACCCGTGTGTTACCGGGGCCCGAAAGGGGAGCAAAGAATAGTAACACTGCACCCTACAACGCATGTCGTAAAAAGCGACTAAGGAGGGTTGGGCATGGGACTGTTTACCCCATCCCGTAAAAACTTCGCACAGTGGGCTGATCACCTGCTTGCCAACCAATCTGATTACGGAAACAATGATAGATTGTTTGGTCTGTTTTTTGTTCCACAAAGACGCCACTAGGCGTGGTGGAAACAGCAATAGATTGATCAATTTGTTGTTGCCTTAAGACGCCACTAGGCGTACTGGCCACACACTGCTTTGCCGGTTGGTGGCTAAGGATGGAAGAAGAAGAAGAATATATATATATATATATATATATATATATATATATATATATATATATATATATATATATATATATAATATATATATATATATATATATATATATATATATATATATATATATATATATATATATATGATAAAGGGGGGGGGGGGGAAGTAGCATTATTACAAATGCTCGGCCCCAGTCTTATCTTTCTCAAATAATTCGAACCGACCTCGATCTTACCGTTCTGAAACAAATCGAACGGTGTATTCTTTCAGCCAGCTTTTAAAATCTCTGCTCCGAGAGGCAAGTGCTTACTAAAAATATATTTCTATTTTAGACTTTGAACTCCCTTTTCTTTGTTTTCAGATAAAAATATAAACATGTGTGCCGCTTGTGTACAAGTCAAAGCAGTGGCGTAACTACAGTGTACCGGGTCCCTGGGCACAAATTAAGTTGGTCCCTTCTTATATAACGGCATCAACAACTATAATCAATATACAGTTAATCAGTATAAAGAATGTAAGTACTTACTTAATCATCATCGTTACCCTAAGCTCCCCCCTCCTGCCCCCCCCCCCCTTCCCCCGACCCTAGACCTTCAACAATGTTGTGCCAGATACTTCTGTTCTGTACCATCTGCTCAAGATATTTCCATACCTTTTATTTATCCCTTTCATTTCTGTCTCCAGAAACTGCGACCGCGTTATGACGTTTACACACAGGAACAAGGGAAATTAAAAGGATATTTATAAAGATGGATCGTTCGACTGGCAGAGTGGTTAGACCGCTGGTCTCTCGTGGCAAAGATACCGGGTTCTGATTCATGCTATACAGAGCTTCTACAAGTCTTGCAGAAATTATGTGAGGACAGCAAACCATAAGTCGGAAGAGTTCAGGACCACCACTGGTGTAAGACAAGGTCATATCCTATCACCTTACCTCTTCATACTCCTTATGGACGATGTCATCAAGGCATGTAAGGAGAGAACAAGAAAGTATTCAGTGGGGTACTGGAAGATGAGACAGGTCTATATTTCGGAGCTGGCATTTGCTGATGATGTTGCCCTGATTGCTAAATCAGAGGCACATATCCAATCCAACCTGCAAGTCTGGAAGGAAGAGCTGGAGAAGAGAGGGATGGTCATAAGCAGCTCTAAAACAAAATCCATGGTGATATCACGAGAAGAAAGAAAACATCAGATTAAGCTAGGAGAACAGGTCCTGGAGCAGGTCGACCACTTTAAATACCTCGGAGCTATTATAGACCGAAAGGGAGGCATCAAAGAAGAGTTGGCCACTCGAAAAGCAGCAGCTGGGAGACTTTTTCAGGCCATAAATCGAGGATTCCTCAGCAAGAGAGAGGTTGGTAAGAAAACGAAGATGGCTGTATACCGCTCCACCTATGTCCCAGTCTTGACATACGGATGCGAGTCATGGGCAATGACTACAACCCATAAAAGCCAGATCCAAACCTCAGAAATGAGGTATCTGAGGAAGGTGGTTGAAGTAACAAGAAGAGACATGGTACGCAACCAGACGATACGTCAAGGCCTTAAATCCCACCCCCTGCAGCCCCAAGTAGAACAGTCCCAATTAAGATGGTTTGGCCATGTCTGCAGAATGGGAGAAGATCGGATACCACGACAAGCATGGGAAACAAAGAGCCAAGGATCCAGACCCCGAGGACGACCCAGATTCCGCTGGGAGGACAACATTAGACAATCTTTGAAGGATCGAGGACTAGAATGGAACCAGGCCAGGAGGAAGACAGCCGATAGGATAGTCTGGCGCTCTCTCTTCCAAACCTCTACACCTCACGGTAGAAGGTGAACGACTATATATATATATATTGTGACGAAAGTACTGAGATTCTGTCTTTCAAATGGCCCATGTCTTTTTCTCCTTGCAATTTGTTTACTATTTTAGGAGTGATTACAGGTAATCCTTCGCCATGTTTCTTCTCCTTCTATTATTTACGTTTTTCAAGATGAGATCACGATGGAGTTGTATCTCATCTGCTTTATGTTTCTTCATTATGACTAGTAGTCTTGTTTAGTGTTGGTGTGTAGGGAATTGTTGCATTATTATTCTAGACGAAAGATTATAGAGGCTAGATCAGGATTTGCACCAGTGTCTTTTTTTTTAAAGATATTGCGTGGCCATAGACGCATTTTTCGGGAGTTAAATTATTTGCGGCCATTTTTGCTTCATTTCCGCAGTATAGGGCTAGGACTAATTCCCGGTTCTTTGTCTAGCAGAAACTGGTTGCATCAGCATGATCTAAGGTTCTGATTGGCTGAGTGCTAACTGCAGTTGAAATGCAGAGCTCCCATTGGCTTTAGAACCACGCCGCGCATATGACGTCATGAAGTCGGCGCGTGGGGTCTTGATAATAAATACACCCGAATTTCATAAGTTCGGTCTCTAAAAATTAATTGCCAAGCCGCGTTCCTGATTCAAAGTCGATTGCCTTTCAGGGGAAATTCGAGATTTGGTAAGCAGAATTTTCGTGGTAACTTTATTTAATTTTGTCTAAGCCTAGGCCGATCAGTAAAGTTCTTGGGAAGGTCTAGTTTAATTTAATTCTTAACTCCAGAGCCATCAATACTATCCTGGTGATAAGACTTGAGAGACCTAATAGGTCCAGTTAATTTCCTTATTGAAGGAATAGCGTTGTCTAGATGGTTTAGATGTTGCGAGGTTTCGGCCATGCTTGGATTTATTTCAAAAAACAGGTCTGCAGAGAAACCCGCATCTGCGAATTTTATTTATTTACAGAATAGTCGGGAGCGTGTGTAATGTGTATTTTCATTTGTGATTTTATTGAGAGTATTGATGCTCGCTATTTATATAGTTACGCATATATCTGTGGACGGGAGTGATAGAGGTATTAATTGGAGCACGTGGGTGCTATCAGTTAATGTGTATTGTTGCACGAGCACGTGCGTGCTATCAGTTAATGAATATTTATGCAGGAGCGCGTGGTTGAAAAACTGCGGCACCACGTGGCTGAATTACGGGGTTTTCATTGTATAACTTTTGACGGCAAGCAGATGCTGGCGTAAACTGATTATATGTTATTGATTGTGCATTGTTATTCTGTGTATTCAGAAGATGGAGATGAAATTTATTTCTGTTAAGGGAATAATACTTTATTTCAATTTTGAGGTGATTAATCATACTGACGGGAATTTTAGGAATTCCTAGAGAGGGCTAGTTTTATTTTGTATTCATCATTACGGCATTAGTGTCAGCGTAAGAAGTAGGCCACAGTACGACTGCCCAGACCGGGCCAGTGAAAATATTGTTGTTGCTCGGAGTTATGTCAGGCAGAACAGGCGATCTGGGTTAGCCAAGGTTTACCTTGTGGGCTCAGGTAGAGAAGGGAACAGGAGAAGAGCGGATGGTGTTGGCATGATTTTTGTATGGTGGTGCATAACGGGAGAGAGTAGGGGAGCTGTATTGATTATAGACGGGGAAGACTTAAGTGTTAAAGACTTAAGGGTTAGTCAGGGAGTTATATGTTATTAGAAATGTATTATTTACGTGTTGTTTAGCTGTTGTGTTTTTTTTTTTTGTCTAACAGCAGGTAGCGCGGTTTTTTTTTGAGGGGGCAGAGCGGAAGTTGCAATAACTTCCTCCCGGCAAAAAGATTGGCATCTCAGACGCAGGGTTTGAGATCTTGCCAGAGGCGGACGAAGAAAAGAGAACAAACCCGTTTTTCCAGGCAGGGGAAGACCTTTCTCTAGTGGAAATAGCATTCGTGGGAAAATCCATGAGCGCTAAGCTAGTTCTGTTACCCACGCAAAATTGGCATGCTGCCAGCGTTGTCGTAATTATTTCACTTCGTCCCGGCCATAATAACGCCGAAGGCCTGAACCCATAGGAGGGAGAGGGCAGGTAACTCCAGAGGTGTTTGGAGAAACCAGCTACCTATTCCAATTTCCAGAATCCAGTGGGGTTCTTTTTTTGTAAACCTTAGTCATCAGTTCCAGAATGGTGGAGAGAGAGAGAGGGTGACCATACTCTCCACAGAAGTCGTCGCAGTGTTGTCCCAAGTATAGCAGATGACAGCTGCTGAAGGTTTTTTGACGAGTTAATTGTGTAGCAGTGTGCAAGAGATTTCAGGATAGGCTGTGTAGAACCAGAGTCTGCGCAGAGTTGGTGTAGACACTTGGTAGTTGTTCCAGCTGACTGTGCACTTAACATTTAATTTAGAATAGTTGTGGAAGTGGAGGCTCGACAAGTGCAGTGCGGTTTATTTTTGTCTAATCCAAACTTCTGTCCCCATACAGGTTGCAATTGTGGGAGAAGGGTTGGGGTTGATGCATTTTTAACTGTGCTTGATTGTTGTTTTCAGGTGTGCATCCTCGCACTTTATGTATGGGACATGCATATGTTTGTTTGTTTATAGGTGTATAATAAACTTGTATAAATTGTAGCTGGCATCAGTCATTTCATTTAAGTACAGTAGCTATATGTTGTCTGTATCTTGGTGTTTGTGAATCTTGATATAACCTTATCCCCTTAGGGTAGCTAGAGGTCGTTGACAACTATAGCACATAAGACGTCCGAAGTGGCGAGGAAAGAATCAACCTCGGTTCTTAACCTCGGAGCCAATAGTGTCAACTGTTCACATTTCACTATCATTTTCTTCTAAATCTATCTTTTCAGTCTTTCTTCTCCCTAGCGTCTTGTCACTATAGGTAGACAGTCTCTAGTCTTAAATCCATTTCGTGACATATATATATATATATATATATATATATATATATATATATATATATATATATATATATATATATATATATATATATATATATGATAAGGGGGGGGGGGGGGTAGCATTATTACAAATGCTCGGCCCAAGTCTTATCTTTCTCAAATAATTCGAACCGACCTGGATCTTACCGTTCTGAAACAAATCGAACGGTGTATTCTTTCAGCCAGCTTTTAAAATCTCTGCTCCGAGAGGCAAGTGCTTACTAAAAATATATTTCTATTTTAGACTTTAAACTCCCTTTTCTTTGTTTTCAGATAAAAATACAAACATGTGTGCCGCTTGTGTACAAGTCAAAGCAGTGGCGTAACTACAGTGTAACGGGTCCCTGGGCACAAATTAAGTTGGTCCCTTCTTATATAACGGCATCAACAACTATAATCAATATACAGTTAATCAGTATAAAGAATGTAAGTACTTACTTAATCATCATCGTTACCCTAAGCTTCCCCCCTCCCTCCCCCACCCCCCCCCCCCCCCCCCCCCCCGACCCTAGACCTTCAACAATTTTGTGCTAGATACTTCTGTTCTGTACCATCTGCTCAAGATATTTCCATACCTTTTATTTATCCCTTTCATTTCTGTCTCCAGAAACTGCGACCGTGTTATGACGTTTACACATGTGACGTGTTATGACGTTTACACATGTGACGTGTTATGACGTTTACACATGTGACGTGTTATGACGTTTACACACAGGAACAAGGGAAATTAAAAGGATATTTATAAAGATGGAGCGTTCGACTGGCAGAGTGGTTAGACCGCTGGTCTCTCGTGGCAAAGATACCGGGTTCGATTCACGGTATCGACACGCTTCAGTCTACCCACCTGTAAATGGGTACCTGACTTTGAGTTAGGGAAGGAAAAGGCAGCGAGGAATGGAACTGGTCACCCTTCTTCTCGATGCTGGACATAGTATGGCGAAGTCTCTAACACTTCACTCCCCTACGGCAATATCTGATATGGGACTACCTATATAAAGATGAGGGTCCCTTGCTACCACTATTATCAATAAGCTCGGGCGTTGGCGTAGCTGGTGAGTCCTTTTTAGGTCTTTATGCAAGCAGATAGATAATGTTAGTCCTTTTCAGGACTTAGTATCTATCAACGCTGATCGGATTAGCAGTCAACAGAGTTGACTTTTTTTCTTTTTTTTTTGATGGTAAAAATGCGCTCTTACGTAACCAAATAGGTAGAAAGAACGCGCCTCGCCAGAAGAAGGCAAAAACCGAACAAACAAAAAAAAAAGCTACCACTACTTTCCAGGGCTCACTCAGGGCTGGGTCCTCCGTGAGGTGTGTGGTCCACCCTGGTGGTAGTTACGTCACTGAGTCACAGAGTCCAAATACCAAGGTATTATATTCGCAGAAGACGGCATAATTTAGAGAGAAGAAAGAAATGTTACCAAAAGACTCACAAACGGCTCAGGTACCCCATTTATCTTCATGGAGATAGAGCGACAGCGGACCAATAGCTTATTTATACCAAACTGGGGTTGCGTTTTATTTTACTGTGCGGTAACGCAGAGGCGTCCCTAAAGTACTTGGCACCCGTGGCGAATCTTACTTTTGACACCGCCCTCCCCACTCCCATATGAAGAAGCACATTTGCGAGTATATATTAAACAGTAAGCACAATCTTAATAGTTTTCGATGGCGCCCCCTTCCTGGCTGTCACCCGGGGCGGACCACCCCCTCGCAACCCCTTAGCACGCCACTGATAAAACGTAATCTTGCTCCAACCAGGGTTTCTGTTATGGAATATTATCAAGAAGGTCTCGTTAAGAAAGAAAGAGACCTATTCGAGATAAGGACAAGATGAAGAGAAGGCGAATGCTCTCCTGTTGCGCGCTTGTTTCGCGCTTATTTTTTCTTGTAGCTTTTGCACGATTGTTTTATAAGTATCCAATATTCATGTGAAGTTAATGTCCAGGGTTCTTTCTTTACGTGCCTTGCAGACAAATATTAATTTTCTTTCGTTCACACACCGCTTTCTTTAAAGAAAGTAATAACTGCCACTTGACAGTCATAAACTTTATTACACATGAAGAACGTTACAATAGACCCATTGATGTGGTCGGGCAATGAATACATAATTAGTCACAATACTGCATACTCAGGCTTTTACACTGCCTGTAATCTTGAATATCGTCACGCGCGTACTCAAAAGAGATTTATATCATCCTCTCAATAATGAACTGTGAAATTAACCTGTTCTCAATATGTGTTAAAGGTGCATACTCGCACAATAAGAAACTTGGTACATATCAATATATATCTTGGACCAAACACACATTTTACACATCCTCCGAGCCCACAGGCCGGTTTCTGAACTCTCCTTTTTCTGCATACCCCGCTTGTTCACCTCTCATTCTCTCTGCACAAGCCTTGCTAAAAACTTCCTCTGACGCCACTAGCTAATCTACCACACTGTCAGTCTCACCACGTGGCATAGAGTGTCTAGAGAGCTGGGTAGCGAAGCGATGTTCTGGGCATTCAAACAAACTACATTTTCTAACTCCCAACATTGCCCCCCTGTTCCCGAGCGGAATCCACGGGTTTTCGCTTGAGAACGGTGGATAGTTAACCCAAGAACTACTAATATATTAGGAAAGAAAAATCATACAGCTCAGAATAATATATATATGAAATAGTAACTATAGTACCAAATGACATGAAAACAGATATATCTCAACAGTTTGGACAAAATGTCATCCAATCTTTCAAACAATGCAATGAAAATCGTCAAATGAATGTTTCAACAGTATATCACCTGAAAAACAAAACAAGATCAGACAATGTCAACATCTGGCACAAACAATGTCACTTTCCAGTTACATTCCTTGACAATAGGTCTGCCAGAAAGTTTTCTGATTCCTTGATTGAGATAATTGTATATCTATATTCTTGGATAAGGAAAAACCATCTGTGTAGTCTACTGTTTGTCGTAGTTTTTTGGTTTAGGGATGTTAGTGAACAGTGATCCGTCTGGAGGTAGAAGTGTGCGCCAAGTAAATAGCGTGATAACTTGCCCATACACCAAATGATGGACAAGTGTTCTCTTTCACTGGTGCAATACCGAGTTTCTACTGGTAGCAACTTCCTGCTTACATACAAGCATGGATGTGGAGTATCATTGAACCATTGCAACAGGCAACCACCAATGCCAGTCTGGGAAGCATCAGTCCTCAGAAGAAATGTCATAGTGATATTAGGCAACACCAAAATAGGTGCCTTGGAAAATACAGTTTTAATTTTGTTCAAAGCTCCACTGCAAGTATCGGACCAAACAATTTTATTAAGAGCATCTTTTCTAGTCAAAGATGACAGGACAAAAGAAATAGATGAAAAGTTTGGAATGAACTTGTGATAAAAGCTAATAAGTCCTAACATGCTCCTAACTTGTTTCTTTGTCCGATGAGTATCTAATTCTAATATGCGTTTGACAATTTGCTGATCAGGATGTAACATGTGGTTACCAACACGGTGATCAAGAAATGAAATTTCTCTACAACCAATCTGAACCTTTGAAAGTCTAACTGTTAAACCATGCTTTCTATGTAGCATTAATAAAGATTTTAATCCCATGATATGTTCTTGCCAAGAACTATGGAATAAACAGAAGTCGTCTATGTATGTGATGACATCAGACCTATCTCCTCAGAGTTTCCTCATGCGCACAAAAGTCGCGGGAGCATTGACAAGGCCAAAACACATATAATTCCATTGGAATAATCCATATGGAGTCATAAATGCAGTTATCGGTTTGGCCTTCTCAGTTAAAGGGATCTGCCAATATCCCTTGGATAGATCTAGTTTGCTAAAGTACGTAGCCTGGGATAGTTGTGATAAGAGATCCTCCAAAACAGGCATAGGCTCAGCATCTGTGAGAGTGACAAGACGTCTAAAATCAATGCAGATGCGAAGAGATTTATCCTTCTTTCTAACTAGAACCATAGGAAAAGCGTAGGATGATTCAGAAGGAGAAATGATGCCAATGCGTAGCATATCCTTAAGTTCACTATCCACCTGAGATCTGTAGTGTAATGGTATAGTATACCATCTGAGTTTGATAGGGTGATCATCAATCAATGTAATATCATGAGAGATAACATCAGTGCGACCTGGAATTTCAGTCAGCACGTCAGAGAAAGATTCTAAAACAGCAAGAGCCTGTTCTAGATAAACAGAATCTAAATCACCTGATACAGTTACATCTCTCCAAGAAGGTATGCACTAACTGTCCAATGTAGAAATCATTTTCTCCGTGTGGGTTATCTCAAAGTCGAGTACTTATTGTTGTAAATATCGCACGTGTAGTAGTGAGAACTTGTAAGATGTAATGTCCCTCAACGCTTGGAAATCTCTAGCATGGACAAACTTTTGACATTTGTTTCAAAACTGTTTGCTGCCTGGTCTTGAGAAGGCATTGGATTAACTGAAATTATCACGAAATGATCTTATGGTACAAGTATGCTTCAGACAATGAGCTTTATTGAATGAATTTACGTCGTGCAATACACGTTTTAAGCAGATGAATTCACTTCATGCACTGACGTGTTGAGTAACTGACTTTGGTTAAGGTAATACGTTTTTGAGTGATTTGAACGTGTCATACAGACGAATCTACTTGTGAATATTTGATCTCAATGTGTGTGTGTGTATATATATATATATATATATATATATATATATATATATATATATATATATATATATATATATATATCAACACGAATCAACAGTGGGTATGTGAACTTGATGTCTTGACGAATCAACTTGAGAATATGTGAGCTTGATATCTTGACGAATCAACTTGTGATTGTCCGAACTTGATAAACAGATGAATAAAATGCTGTCTCCACCGACGTATACAAACGCGGATGTGGATTACCTTTTTTATAACGTAGAAAATATATGATGTCATTTCTGGTTAATTCTGCTATCCAGATGTAGGCTTTTCTAGTTTTTTTTCTGATTAGACGCCAAACACAGACAGCCAACATAACAGCTCGTAACCAGGACACCTTAAAGGACTGGCCACATGATTAGGAGTAGCTTCTAAAACTAGAGACCGTAAACCTCTTATAATAATACTGAAAGCCCAAGCCTCAGGATCATCCTTAAGTGGAAATAGTAGAAGGATTCAATACGCTGTAACTTCATCTATCTGATGGATCACTGCATTCTAAACTAGTTGCAGTAAATTACAGCCATTTTGTGCACCAAGCCCGTGTATTAATTCACCCGATATCGGGGCAAGATGTAATATGTACATTTTATATTTTGCATTTGACATTTATAAATGACTTGTGGATATGCAGTTGCATATGAGGCTGGTACATCATCACTTAAAGTGACTTGTCTCATGAACCACTTCTACAAGAACTGGTGACTGCTTCGTGCCGCTTTCCTCACAAAGAACCAATAGCAGAGGTGTCCCCAGGCTTAATGGAGAGCAGGGAGTGGATGATGATACCATTGTGTATATACTTATTGTACTAACCCTTTGTAAGTTTTATATATACATTTATATATACTTCAATTGTCGCCTGTCCAAAAGCACTTTCATCCAACTCACTGGGTCTAAAATTAATGCTCAGGGAGGATAAACATTCTGAGGAAGATGAAATGGTGGATGGAAGCAAAGGTTGCCTGATAATTTTAGGAGACCCAGTACTCAAACAGAGACATTTATGTCCTCTTAGTTTGTGGTAAACTTTGCCAGCAGTCGACGCTAGACACCTACATCAGACGGGTCTTGAAGATGCTTGACAACCTAAACTTACACTTAAATAAAAGGTGTGATTAGGAACTATCACATAAAGGATTTTGAAAGAGCAAAAACAGGGAGAAATAAAATGAGAACGATGATGAAAAAAAAAGTAAAAGACGAAGAAATAATAAGACCACTTCATCACAGACTTAAACCTCTATCTGTATTCTCTTTAAATAAACACCTAAGCATCATCATCATTTTTCTTGGCGCTCCTTATGGAGCATCGAGCCACCACTGTAGCTGCCCCCTTACAGGAAGCCTTCATGAAGCGTTAACACGCACGTGCAGTGGTGGTTTCTGTGACAATTTATTTGACATGATGACGTTTCTAGCCACATGCACAACCTGGTATTAGTCGCCGTGTACGACATGCCTGAGTGTGCAGTAGCGGTTCTTTCTTTGTCTCTTCAGATACGCACGGGAAGTAGATGGGACAAACACTTAACAGCACACTTAATTTGCTACATTACAACTAAAATTAACCTTAAAACAAACGCTGTTTGCGACATGACTATAGCATTGCACAGTAAACTTTCACTCAACCGTTGCTATCATTGTCAAACATGATAACTATCTAAAGCCTACGATGTAAAGATCACAATAGACTAAACTAGATGTTTGAGAGGTTGGCGATATCCCCCAAAGAGGCAGAAGAGGACAATAATAAATTAGGGAGGTAATGGGATCACAAATGTTATCATCTATATCAAGAGACAGAAAATAAAATGATTGGGACACATATTTAAAAAAAAAGAATAATTGCTTCATTTTGGCGAGGCGCGCCACGTTCAAGCTATACACAGGGTCAATCGGTTGTATTGTGGTACATGTCCAAATAAAGAATACCTTGCGGCCTGGAAAACAAATGAATTGTGACGTATCATCAGAATGCACTCAAATCAGTAACCATCACTGTCTTTCATTAGAAGTTTTCGCTATCTTTACATTTAAAAAAACAAAGTAAAACATATTCTAGGATATATGCTATTTTTGGTTTTGAGGACCATTTTCGTTGCACACGGACACCTCCATTAATGCTCCGATCTCCTCCCTTAGATCACTCAAGGAGGATCTCAGCGCAGTGCACGAACTCTGTAGCACCGGCGAGTATCCCAACGTGCGTATACAGGAATCACACATTCTATAAATATTTTTGTGATGGGTAGGTTTCCTAACGTTTAAATTTTGCCAGGGGAGCGGCCGTTTGACCTACTCTTTACAATATCCAATGTCGAGAGATTTTTAACGTGCACAACGGGACCTCCTATTTATTTGCCCGAATCCAAGAAGGCTAGGCATCCAATCTCACAGGCTAGGCATCCAATCTCACTATCCAGTGAGATCAGGGAGGAGTTCGACGTCATTAGGAACCATCAGTTCTGAAAACAAATTTCATCAAATATATTCCCTGTACTGGGACCCGAACCCGGTACCTTTAGGATTAGAAGCGGACTCCGATCCCCTATATAGAATAAGCTACTCCGACCCCCATAATAGGTTTACTGGTGAACTAGTCAGTTCACGAATGTTTTTGCTAAACATATCCGACAATTAACATGAAAAAGCAGGAAGAAAAACATATCAGACAAGGAAAACAAAATTCAACAAACAAGTATAAAACAACGTTTTCACATCCGACGACTGCCTATCCTAGACAACCCCAAAAGTGGATGTAGACTTTGTTAGACTCAATATAGCAAGCTAATTATGGAGGGGGTCTGAGCACCCGACCTGCTTTAAGTGTTATGCAAAATTCAGCGGTTGTGACACTATATATACATACTCATTTTCATTACTTGTAAACTAGCAAGTAACCCGCCAACATATGGCGGATACAATATTATGCAGTGATCTTTCTGCTGCCTGCCTTAGTGATGTCACTAATTCCCGTGTGGTCCTTTCACTCATCCATTTTCCTTCAGATGGAAAAAAGGACTAGCCATATTCATGCTGGCTTTTCATGACTTAGTTTTTACCAACATTGTGCTTCAGCTAAGAGAGTTCACTTACTTTTGAATGGCGCACTGTGCTATTGATTTAACCAACGGACTCAAATCTACGTTGAAATTGTATTAAAAATTGACCTATCCAGGCAGTTTTGCAGTATAATAAAGTTTTATATTACCAAAACAAGAACTAACATATAACTACCGGAACAGATGAGAATAATAAATAATAAAGTTGTATATTACCAAAACAAGAATTAACATATTAGTACCGGAACAAATAAGAACGATAAAGGAAGAACAAAAACACTTTGAAACAATCTCCGAATGCATGTTTCAGGAGCAAGGCATAGAAGGTCCTGAAGAGGGTCGGAGCTAGGACGCAGTCTTGTGTGACGCCACTGCGTGTGTCAATGGGCTGTGATGCGTTTCCAGCATACTGGACTGTTCCCTTCATGTCTTCATGGAATGAAATTATAATTTCCAGGAATTTAGTGGGGCAGCCTAAAGAACACTATATATTCCAATTATAACAAATACAGTGTTGAACTGAGTATCTTATGCACAAGATAAACACTAATTTTCCTGTACATGGACCACAAACCAAACAAAGTCTAGGTTGAAAGAACGTGCCTCACCACATGCAGGCAAAATCCTCAAGGGGGTAAAAAGTGATTTCCAACATTACTACTACTAAAGAGAGTTCCTAGTTTAGAAAGAACAGAAAATTTCATGACGCTGAGAATACTTCAAGGCAGTGCGAAATACATTCCTGTTGCAATGTTATGGTATATTTGAATGAATTGAAATCGAAGCTTTTGGGGAATTGAGAGCCGACTTTTTGCAAGGGGTACAACTTCCTCATCAGTGGGCGGCACTCCTAAATTCTCTCATGCTGAGTAGCCAATTACAACACATCTTACACGTTGGCAGAATAAATATATTGCATAGTAAAGTGAAGCGCATTTTCTCACTCCACTTGATGACAAAAAGTGGAACGAAATTTTCCCCACCACCAAAATTCTTCAGAATTATGATGTAATCAATATGTTGTTGTTGATTTTACGACCTTGTACAAACCATTCAATTTTGTTTTGTGCATGGAATACTCGGTTCAACCCCATATGGGTTATAATTTGGGTATATAGTGTTCATATATATATATATATATATATATATATATATATATATATATATATATATATATATATATATATATATATATATATATATATATATATATATAGTGTTTCTATATAGTACCTTACATTTGTTGTTTTTCCAGACTGTAAAATCTCTGACGTTTGGTGTGACGTTTTCTAAGATCTGTTGGTGTATCTCTTCCCTGTTTGTGAGTATATCTCCCTTTACCCTGTTGAGTTGTGGGGTGTTTGTGCTCTGATTTATTGTATACTACCTTCTTATTTATTGCTCTTAACTAATCAGTATTCTTGATGAAAAGCTTCAGCACCACCACGTCGACCGCATGAAAATTATAGTTCTGAAATCTCGGTCATGCTGATTGGATTTGAGTAGCTGTGTATTGGTCCTGATGCCCATGTTCCCAAGCAAAATATAACTGTTCTCACCATTAAGGTAGCTAACATCACATGCCTTTACAGTTCATAAAGGATGCAAAATTCACACCGTTATAAGCATCCTCTAGGTCAATTGTCACAGCTACCGTTTCTCGTTTATCCTGGAATCCCATCTACACATCATACGCAAATTTTCCAGCTTTACTTTCATGAGCAGTGACGTAACTACAGCCCGATTGATTCGGGCACGCTCAGATGGGTTATACTTAGGACATATGGTGTACGAATTCAAGAAAATAAAGTCAGATACCCAATACCCAAATATAGTACAGGCATACCTCGACTTTCGTCGCTTCGAGTTTCGTCGCTTCGCTCTTTCGTCGGGTTTCAATTAAAACCACGTTTCCAAATTACGTCGCTCGCTTCGCTCTTTCGTCGCATTTCGTCACAACTGCGCGTTATCTTGATTCTGTCGTCGTTCAGTCTTTGAATAGAAGTCGTTCGGTGTGCACTGTTTTTTGAAGTTGCCCGCATTGAATCTCTTATATTTGTAATTAAACATATTAATACTACTTATTTTTGTGATTAAAATAACCAAACTATTCATACTATATTGTTTTTGTGATTATACTGTAAACAGTTCATAGCTATTTTTGTGATAACAGTAAAATGGCAGTGTTCATATCGTGATTATAAGACACGTGTACAGTTTTCATATTGTACTTTTTTGTGTTTAGGCTCTATACTACTTATTTTTGTGCTTTAATATATTCATAATGGGTCCTAAGTGTAGTGACAAAGTTAAAAAAAAAACCCATAAGTAGAAGACGCAATTGCATACTGGGAAAGGGTGGATCCGAATTTCGACAGAAGTTCAAAAGTAAATAGTGGGCTAGAACACCAAATAGCCTGTTACAGAGAACTTCTTAGGGAAAGGGAGAAGACATCAATGAAGCAAACGTCTTTACTCTCCTTTTTCAAGACGCAACCGCCACAACCAACTTCAGTCACCCCTCCCCCTAACCCTTCAGATTCCTAGCCATTAACATCAGCCCCAGCCCTTGTTAGATCTCCTTCAAAGTCCCCTTCTCCGAAAATAATTAGGTTGAGTTCCTCCAGTTCTGAAGATAAGCCTCCTCAATTGTCTCCATCTGATTTTCTAAGTCTAGAATCCCCCTAAACCACCAACACTGTATTTTCTTTATTCTTATGTTTATTTCTGTTTATTTAGGTGTTGCAGGCGCTCGCAAGTGTTATATAGTTAGTTATTTACGTTTTTGGGCGGCCCTAATGCATTTGCAAGCTAAATAAAGGCTATGCTTCGACTTTCGTCGATTTTCGACTTTCGTCAGTGCTCTGGTCCCTAACCTGTCGAAAGAGTGAGGTATGCCTGTACTTTCTTTCCTCCTACACTCAGTCCAAATAGTGTAAATCAAAACCAAATTTTTGTGAAGGTTTTTGTGGGTGACCTCCCCTTTCCAATAAACAAACAAACAATAAAAATAAAAAACAAACGAATAAAACAAACAAAAAACTAAAATGAAGTCTCTCATAACTGCCCTGTTAACAAAGTGAAAAAGGGGTGAGAAAGCCCGAGGGTGTCCGAGATTACATCAAATTCACCAATTATCTGCCATCAGTCAAATAAGCACCCCATCAGACTACCCCTTTTCTTCACACCATCATTGATCCTTATACATTAATTTTAGTTCTTGTTATATACTGTTTTACTATATTGTGCTCTCCACATGTAAGCCTACCTTGCCGTGGTTGGAGAGCTTGAGCGCCTCAATGATCCCGGGAGCTATGCCGGCGGGAGTTTTACTCCTGGCAGGGTCACCCAAGCCGGACAGGTCCTGGGTGAGGGGCCAGACTAAATGGGCTGAGGAGTGGGTGGAACCCTATAGGTGTAGATGCAGAACCCACCGGCGAGTGGTACATGCTCTGGTCTGCACCAATCCACCCCCACTTCATGGGTTAAATGCTTTCTTGCCTCATTCTTCACTGTTTGTCGTCTATCACGCCCATGGCGACCGTTGCCTCAATTGGCTGTGTGTGGTGTACCCGGAAACGGGGCCTCCCAGTACTGAGGCAAAGTTAAGTCCCCGATGTCACTTATCGGTGCAGAATTGAGAGAGATGGCTGAGCATCACAATCCCTCCTGTGTTGCAGCATGATGAGAACCCAGCATTGCACACTGAGCTTGGGGGGATCACTTGGGCACCAGACTTAATACTGGCTCTTGACTGGATGGCCGCATGCAGGAGATTTCTACAATGGAGGGTTGGCAGGTGGTGGGTATCGGGAAGTGGCTCTGTGCAGGACGTGAGGATTCCTTGGGAGAGCCCAGAACCAGAGCACAGCATTGTGCAAGCTCTGCATAGTTGGAGAGCCCCCTGGATGACGGGGAATGCACAGTGTGCTACCCCACCTATCCCCAACTGCTAACTTAGAACCAGAAGTGGGGTCCTCTGTATGCGTGTCAGGCCAGGATAAAATGCCTGGGAAAGAGACTGGAGCTCAGAACTCCCTAACTCAAAGTTGCAGGATGGCAGAAAAGCCACGGGAAAGACAGGGCTATTTTGAAGATAACGCAACCATATTTTCACCATACGAGCTCGGACGCCGCCTCGGTAAACAAGGTCCGCGCAGAGCAGTGACACCCCCAGGCTGCTTGCGAATAGTCTACTACTGGGAACATAAACAGATTAGGGATGAGCCCACTCTCCCGTTGAACAGGTGCTAAAGTCGTAGATACTGGGCCAGAAGGCGCACCGGAAACCACAGTATCATGCAACTCGCTTTTTTTTTTTTCTATGGAGAGTACACCGTCAAATAAATCTCGTTCTGGTGCTCGCCCTGTGGAGCTCCACCAGGCAGGTGCAGTGCCGGGCTCTGAGCCTCGACAGAGCCCACCCTCAGCTACTGGAGGACCCTCTAGACCGTCTTGTGGAGTCAACAGACGGCGGAGGAGAACTACTGACCAAAACAAAACAGAAAAAGAGAAACCCAGAGTGCCACTTGTCATGATGCACTGGAATGCAGAGGGAGTGAACAGCAAGCAGGCTGGATACAGCAAAAAGACAGAGCTGGAAAACATCTTGTATGAGAAGCAAGTCAGTGTTTGCTGTATCCAAGAGACTCACTTGAAAGCAGATCAAACCTTTAAAATAAGGGGATATCAATGCTTCAGATCCGACAGACAAGATAGACGAAAAGGAGGAGTACTTACTCTTGTAAGGAATAACATTCCTGCACACGAAAGGAAAACCTTCATGGATGGAGCAGAATATCAGCTGCTGCAGATAAAGGTAGACAAGATGGAAATAGAACTCCTGAACTATTACTGTCCGAACAACAAACCCCTGAGTCTCAGCTCTATACAGGTACCAGCCACCAACTTTATAGCAGTTGGAGACTTTAATAGCCACTCCCAGAGCTGGGGCTATAACCATCTGGATCACAGAGGTGAAGAGGTTGAAACTTGGCAAGATGATCACTCCCTAATCCTAGTCAATAATGCCACAGATACTCCTACCTTCTACTCCAGAGGATGGCACACAACCTCAACACCAGATCTTGCCTTCTCCACACCAGATATAGCTGGATCTATTAGTAGAGAAGTAGGAGACCAACTAGGGGGAAGCGACCATCGCCCAATCTTTCTTACTGTCCAGAGTGCAACTCTCAGTACAGGCCCAGCCATTACAAGATGGAACTACAAAAAAGCCAACTGGGGTTTATTCAGGCATCAGGTGAACACGCTGCTGTCTACCCTCAAGGTACAGAACAGAGACATTAATGAAGTGGTAAAAGACTTCAACAGATGCATACTACAAGCTGCAAAAGAAACCATTCCCAAAGGATGCCGGCGTAACTACATACCATACTGGTCCAGCACACTCCAAGAACGTCAGGAAGCTATGGACAAGGCTAGAAAGGACGCAGAGTCTCAGCCTTCACTTGAAACTCACAACAAATGGAAAAAGGCTGTAGCAGAGTTTCAGAGAACAAAGCTAGAAGAAAAGCGGAAAAGCTGGAGAACTAAAACGGCATCGCTGAACCTTGAGAAAGACGGCAGGAAACTTTGGAGATTAGTCAAGTCTCTAAATGAAGAGCATTCCTCACCAAGGCAGACTATCACATTGGATGAAGGTGGCAAACTTTTCAGAGGAAAACAAGCTGCAGACTTGTTTGCTAGAAGATACAGTTCAGAAAGCAACTTACCCATTAACATAGACCATCAGAGAGAGATAAGAAAAGAAATACTGGCAACCATGGGACAGACAGATACTCCTGCCCCAATGAGGGAACCCATCACACTAGGAGAACTACAGAAGGCTATTTCCAAGCTTAAGTTTCAAAAGTCACCCGGCCCAGACAAAATCAGCAACGAAATGCTAGTAAATCTGAGCTCAGCAGCAAAGACAAAACTGCTTGAGATATTCAACCACAGCTGGTTGAAAGGAACGGTACCCCAAGTATGGAGAGAAGCCATCACAATACCCATACTAAAGAAAGGGAAATGTAAGACCGAGGCTGCAAGTTACCGGCCAATCAGTCTCACAAGCTGTGTTGGGAAGACTATGGAGCGAATAGTCAACCACAGATTGAAATGGTATTTAGAGTCTGAGCAGATCCTGGTGCCGGAACAAGCTGGATTTAGAGAATGCTACAGTATAGAAGACCAAGTTACTTACTTGTCTCAAGCAATAGAAGATGCCTTCCAGGAGAAGAAAAAGGTCCTAACGATCTGGGTCGACTTCAAGCAGGCCTTTGACAAGGTGTGGAAAGATGGCCTCATTGCAAAACTTAGGAGAAGTGGAATCCAAGGCAACATGATGAAATGGATCCAGTCATACTTGCATAACAGGAGAACTAGAGTCACTCTTGACGGTCTGCAGAGCAGAAAAGTGTTGCTCCATCAGGGGGTACCTCAAGGAGGAGTAATTTCCCCAACACTCTTCCTTGTTTACATCAATGACCTGGTGAAAGATCTCCCTGCAGGAGTTAAAGCTGCCTTATATGCAGATGACCTAGTACTCTGGTGCGCTGATGAAAATGTCACCACAGCAAATTATAGAATGCAGCGGGCAGCAGACATGCTAGTGTCATGGGCAGAGAAATGGCTTATCACAATAAACACAGACAAAACCTCCACAACACTGTTCTCCCTCGCCCCCAAGGACAAATCAGCTAACATACACCTAGGGACAACCGTGATCAAGGAAGAAAGCTACCCCACCTATCTTGGGGTGACATTTGACCAAAGGCTTACATGGAATAAGCATATTGAAAATGCAGAAGGAAAGGCCCGAAGACGACTAGGCATACTCAGAAAATTAGCAGGTACCAACTGGGGAGCAAATGAACGAAATCTAAAGAAGATTTATAATGGAGTAATAAGACCACACTTAGAGTTTAGCTCAGCAGCATGGTCATCAGCTGCTAACTCACATCTGCAGTCTTTGGACAAGGTGCAAAATCAAGCTCTCAGGCTCATTACAGGAGCCATGAAAACTACACCAATAACAGAGATGCAGAAGGTTGCTGGATTACAGACATTGTCCCATAGAAGAGACACAAAAACCATGATCCAGATGGAAAAGTACAACAGTATGCCAATGCACCCAATGAAGGCAAGACTAGATGATCTGGCATTGGGACGTCTAAAGCGTAGCAGCTTTGTGCATCGGGGGAAAAGACTTATAAGACAGCATCAAGAAGACCTATCCATGAAGACAACACCACTGAAGCCCACCCTATACCCTGTACCATGGGAGCAGGCCAGCAGTGCCCTCCAAATTAATACAACAGTCAGTGGTCTCACAAGTGGATGTGAGTATAATGATCTGCAAAAACGAACTGCTACATTGAGTATGATCCAAGAAAGCTATCCCGATCAATCATGGATACATGCCTATACAGATGGATCAGCAACTAATGCTGTTAGGAATGGAGGTGCCGGTATCTTTATCTCATATCCTGACAACCACTATGAGACTAGGCACATTCCCACTGGTAAATTCTGTTCCAACTATACAGCTGAGGTTCAAGCTCTAGAGCAAGCTGCAAATATGATTTATAACACCAACTCTGACTGCACCAGGTAGTCATCCTCACAGATGCACTGTCTGTCCTGCAAGCTCTCAAGGGTGGTAAACCCCCGCATCTGAGAAATGAACTAAACAAGGTAGCTGCCAAAAAGAGAACCATACTTCAGTGGGTACCATCTCATTGTGGTGTACCCGGAAATGAAAAGGCAGATAAACTTGCAAAAAAGGGAGGAGAATGTGAACAAGAAGATAATGAAGTCACACACTTTGAGAAAAAGAGAGCTATCCAGACTATCAGAAGAGAACAGAACCAACCCAAAGACGACTATCACACTCTCGACCGGCAGGGACAGACAACTATTTTTCGACTCAGGACAGGGCATAACAAACTGAATAAACACATGCACAAGCTACGATTGTCTGCTTCACCACTGTGCACATGTGGATTAAACGAACAAACTGCTGAGCATGTTCTACAGGACTGTCCTCTGTATGACCAGTTAAGAAAGATATACTGGCCCAATGACTCAACACTAAACTCAAAGCTATATGGAGTTAAAGAGGAACTTCAAACAACAGTCGAATTCATCATGAGAACTCGTCTGACGGTGTAATCATCAAAGATGCGATCGCAAGAAGAAGAAGAAGAAGACTATATTGTGTAATTCTCTAGGTCTGTCTATTCTCAACATCTGTTCCATAGTTATGAATGAATTGCATGCCCATTTCTAGTTGCAGTCTAAGAAGTTTCTTATTGCGAGGGATTTTTAAGTTCTCTAGATACCTGACACGTTCTTGTTCGAGCCTTCAACAATTTATATGCATGTCCGCCCTTCAGACTTGCATCCCACTCTACTGTCCATTCCTCAGTTATTATTCTTTTAATGAAGCTTTTGATCTTTATTTTACTCATCTCTACATTTATTTGGTTTCTATTATTTCTGCTATTCTTAGCTTCTTTATCCACCTTTTTATTTCCTTCTATGCCAACATGTGAAGGTATCCAAGCTATTATAACAGAACATCCTATGGAGCATATGTAAGTATTTGCCAGTAATATCTCTTCTACTATACCAGGTCTACTGCATTCTCGTAAGTTTCTTATAGCTTGAATAGCAGAAAATGAGTCTGTTAATACCGTCAATTTGGAGGGTTGCTACAGAAGATTTCCAGAACTTTCAGAATTGCAACCATCTCTGCCGTGAAAACAGATGTATTATGTGTTATACTTTATCCTTTCCCCAGTTGCCACATGGGAACATAAATTCCTATCCACAATTTGTTATCATCTCCTTTAGATCCATCTGTATACACTGTAATACTGTCCTTTGATATTTGTTTAATATATATCCTGACTTTGTTTTTGATAGTAGCCATATGAGTTGTTATTTTGATGGAAAGTCACTGGACAACATACAGAAAGTTTCTATGTGCATTTCATCAACGAAATTTTGCGTCCGCAATATAATTTCAACAATTGTTATGCTGCTAATTTCATTATTATTTAAAAGAAAATACTGAATTGTTGAAGAAGATAATTTCCACAAAAATAAATAAATACACAGTATGATCGTAATAATAATAATAATCACAATAACTTTATCAATACAGGTACTGATTAACATGTGAAAAGTTATTTGTTGGTTTTTTTTTTTACATTACTGTACTTTTTAAAAGAATTTCTATTTTTGCTAACCTTTACAAAACTAGCTCTAGTCATCACAATCATGTAATAATAGATTGAAATTAATAAGTCGTCTTTTTTGTCCTACTTTTTATCATGCATTGTCAAAATGTGAGAAAATGTTTTTTTCTTTTTTTTTTTTTGGGTTAAAAACGATAGGATCACCCTACCATTAATTGTTTGTGTTGAGCTTCTGTAATTCAATTTTCAATTAATTTTGTGTGCAGGGTAAAGAATTTCGCTTTTTATTCGCATTCTGGCTTGACTGGAACTCCCTGTTTATTGCAAGAAAATTATGTATTGTTTTGTTATTAAAGAGTAGACCACGTCAATCCGAATATTGGATTTACTCCAAGTAGAACTTTGCAGGATACAAAGGTCAAAAGTCATTGTTGAAAGGTGACGGTTTACGATAGCAGAAGCAAAAGTGACCATCTTTATAACAATGGCTAGCGATTCCTTTCTGAAACTACAAAATAAAGTTGTATTGATAACAGGTAAATCCTGATTTAGATGTGTTGTGATAATACTGTGCTTTTGCCTTAGTGTTGATCTAGTAATCATCATCAGTTGCCATCTCCACAACGGAGGTTGGCTGTAATGGATCTCCAACGTCTTCTGTCTCTTGTCTTGGTGGTACACTCTGATAGACTCTTTCCCGTCCATCTCTTGATGTTATCTTCCCACTTATAGCGCTGTCTTCCCCTTGCACGTTTACCTTCAACTCTCCCTTCTGTTATGGTCTTCTGCAAGGTGTTATGCCTTTTTATGTGGCCAAAGTATTTTAGCTGCCGAACTTTGACCTCTCTCATTAGTTCTCTTTTCATACCTAGATTTTCTAGGACCTCCTTATTTGTTTTCATCTCTTTCCATGAGATACGCCCCATTCTTCTATATATCCACATTTCAAGAGCCTCAATTCTTTCTTCCAAATGCTTATTCATCGTCCATGTTTCTGCACCATACAGAAATGCAGAATATATATAACACTTTATGATTCTCAGTTTTAATTTATGAGATAACTGTTTGGATGTCAGTATATGTTTCATGTTGTTGAATGTAGCTTTGTGATCTAGTAATACATACTGATAATGACAAACAAATAGCCTAGTGACCAAATATCCCAGGCTTTCCCGCCCTCCTACCCCTTATTAACACCATGGCATACACGAGGAGAATGCTATTTCAGAATAGAAGAGCCTTACTGTGCACGATGTCTTAAAGACAATGATATAGAACATTTCTTGTTAAAGTGTAGATGATCAAATGAGAATCCCAATATTACATTATTTGCAGGCATCAAATTTACCTATAAAATATAGAAGAGGTATTAAGAATAGACAGACCTATAGTAAAACATATTTAACAAGAACAAAAGTTAATATATAGTAATTGCGTAGGTGAAGGTCTGATGCTGTTCTTACAATACATATGACTTATGGCAAGTGAAAGTCAGTTAAATATCTAACTGGAAACACCAGGCCTTTACACCCCTTCCCCTGAATATTAATTTTGTTTGGTGTTTTTGTTTGGTTTTGTTTTATCTCATTTTTGTTTGTTTGGTGTTTTTTTTAACATACACGCAAAGTTGGTAATTTTGAATTGCATATTTACTGGATTTTACAGATGTGATGCCACTTTCCCACAGCAGTTATTCATATTATTTGGAATTGAAAACAATATATATCCTAATTATAACCCATCAGATGTTGAAAAGATTATTTCTCATCAAATGAAAAAAAAAAAAGCACACAATTTGATACTTTTAATTTACGATAATCGGAATTAATAAATGATACCATGATCAAGTATATGCCATTGAAAATACAGTATATGGAATTAGAGACACTATATATTCTAATTAAAACCCATCAGTTGTTGAACGGGATACATTTCTTTATAAATTAAAAAAAAAAAAAAAAATGACAGCTGGTCTCCCGGCTGAAAAAGGAGGAGGGCGGTCTGCATGGAGGCCGTAAGGAGGCACAACAGGCCAATCACCTGTTTGCTTTAAATTACGATTACAAGCAATACAAGAGAGGAAACTGGACTGATTCTAAAGGCGACAAACTGGAATGGAATAGGACTTATGGAACATGGAACACAAGAAGTATAAATAGGAAAGAAGAGGAGCTGGTGGTAGAGATGAGGAAAGCAAAACTAGAAATCCTGGCTATAACGGAAATGAAGAAAAAGGGACAAGGAGTCATGGATCTCGATGGTGACATGCTGCTCTACAGTGGTGTACCCACATCTGAAAGAGCTAAAGAGGGTGTGGGTTGCATTGTGGCGAAAAACCAAAAATATAATATCAAGGGAGGGAACTATGTTTCGGAGCACATTATGGTTGTAAAACTAAAAGAAAGAAACCATAGGCAACCTTGTCATAGTGTACCGGCCAAATGAGGATGAGAGAGCAGAGGTCAAGGAGGAATTCTTCAAGCTGCTTCAAAGGACAGTGGATGACTGCCTAGATGAAATTATCATGCTCAGAGATTTCAATGCCAGATTTGGAAATGACCGTGCTAGTTTTGGTGGAGTTATCGGAAGATATGGAGAAGATACAATGGAAAGCGACTCCTTCGATTCTGCAGTGATCAGAATCTGATCATTACAAACACAAAGTTCCCCCATAAGCGCATACATGCTTACACTGGATGTGAACCAACAAAGAATGAGAAGTCAGTGATTGACTATGCAACAGTTAGGAGGAGCTCATTCAAGTATGTCCGGGATGCTAGAGTCTGGAGGGGGCTAGAGATTGGAAGTGATCACTACCTGCTGACCATCAAAAGAACAACTGAAAGAGTTGCTCAGCCTAGGAAATGCCTGAAATCATGCAAGAAACTAAGTAAAGGAACAGGAGAAATGAGCATTAAGACCTACAAGCTGAGAGAGCCAGAAGTTAAGACCAGATATCAGGGGCTTATTGCTGCAGCGGTGAGCAACACAGAACAACCTGATGACTTGGAAACCCTCTGGCTTAAATTCAAGGACACCATAAAGACAGCTGCTGCAGAAGCATGTGGTGAAGTCCGACTTGGGAACAAGAGAAAGAGGACACCTTGGTGGACAGAGGAAGTTAAGAAAATGGCATGGAAACAATACGTAAGGAGCTAAAAACACAGCAGGACAAATAGAGAAATATAGAGAATATGTGACACACAGAACAGAAGCAAAGAACAAGGTGCTAGCAGCAAAACAGAAGTCCTGGGAAGAATTTGGAGAAAAGCTAGAAAAAGATGTGCAAGAAAACCAGAAATTGTTCTATATAAGACCCTAAAGAACATGAGGAAGGAAAAACAATGCCCTCTTAAATTTATAAAGGACAAGCAAGGCAAATTGCTTACTGCCCTGAAGGAAGTAATGGAAAGATGGAAAGAATATTTCTCAGAACTCCTTGATGGTGAGCAAGGTCAAGCATCAGAAATGATAACCACTAGCACAGAAGAGAACACCAATATTGGTGAAGATGACATAAAGATGGAAAAACTGAAGGCAGCACTGGAGAAAATCAAGATGGGCAAAGCAGCAGGGCATGATGGTATAACACCAGAAATGGTTAAGTACATGGGAGCAGCAGGTGACCTATTACTCTTAAGGGTCCTACAGGCAGCGTGGTGCAACAAGACCATACCAAAGGATTGGGAGATTGCCATCATAACACCGATTATCAAAAAGGGTGACATTCAACAATGTGGAAACCATAGAGGCATATCCCTTCTCAGTGTCCCTGGTAAAATCTACTCTAGAATCCTAGAGCAGAGGCTCAGATGCCTAGCTGAGCTACAATTGGATGAGGTCCAGTGTGGATTCCGAGCAAACCGAAGTACTCAAGACCTAATCTTCACCACTCAAACAGCTGAGTGAAAAGGCTCTTGAGTATAAGAGTGAGATCCATCTCTGTTTCATAGATCTGGAAAAGGCGTTTGACAGGGTCCCCTGGAGCAAACTTTGGGACTGTTTGGCAAGGAAGAACATTCCAGCACCTCTGATTCATGCTATACAGAGCTTCTACAAGTCTTGCAGAAATTATGTGAGGACAGCAAACCATAAGTCAGAAGAGTTCAGGACCACCACTGGTGTAAGACAAAGTGATATCCTGTCACCTTATCTTTTCATACTCCTCATGGACGATGTCATCAAGACATGTAAGGAGAGAACAAGAAAGTACTCAGTGGGGTACTGGAAGATGAGACAGGTCTGTATTTCAGAGCTGGCATTTGCTGATAATGTTGCCCTGATTGCTAAATCAGAGGCACAACTCTAATCCAACCTGCAAGTCTGGATGGAAAAGTTGGAGAAGAGATGGATGGTCATAAGCAGCTCTAAAACAAAAACCATGGTGATATCACGAGAGGAAAGAAGACATCAGATTAAGCTGGGAGAACAAGTCCTGGAGCAGGTCGACCACTTTAAATACCTTGGAGCTGTTATAGACCGGAAGGGAAGCATCAAAGAAGAGTTGGCAACTCAAAAAGGAACAGCTGGGAGACTTTTTCAGGCCATAAATCGAGGATTCCTCAGCAAGAGAGAAGTTGGTAAGAAAACGAAGATGGCTGTATACCGCTCCACCTATGTCCCAGTCTTGACTTATGGATGCGAGTCATGGGCAATGACTACAACCCACAAAAGCCAGATCCAGACCTCAGAAATGAGGTATTTGAGGAAGGTGGTTGAAATAACAAGAAGAGACATGGTCCGCAACCAGACGATACGTCAAGGCCTAAAATCCCACCCCCTGCAGACCCAAGGAGAACAGTCTCAACTAAAATGGTTTGGCTACGTCTGCAGAATGGGAGAAAATTGGCTACCACGACAAGCATGGGAAACTAAAAGCCAGGGATCCATACCTCCAGGACGACCCAGAGTCCGTTGGAAGGACAACATTAGACAGTCTTTGAAGGACCGAGGACTGGAGTGGAACCAGGCCAGGAGGAAGACAGCCGATAGGATAGTCTCTTCCAAACCTCTACATCTCACGGTAGAATGGGAACGACCAAGTAAGTAAGTAACAATGACAGGTATGATGATTTTTTAATGATGAAAAATATTCCTTTCAACCTCTGATAGGTTATAATTAGGATATATATTGTTTTCAATTCCAAATAATATGAATAACTGCCGATACGGGAAAATGGTATCACATCTGTCAAATCTTTGTAAATAGGGAAATCAAAATTGCCAGTTTTGCTTGTATGTCAAAAAAAAAGAAAAGAAGCCAAACCAAACAAACAAAAATGAGATAAAACTAAACAAAACCAACCAAAAACACCAAACATAAATAATATTCAGGGGAAAGAGTGAATAGGCGTGGTGTTTCAGGTATGATGAGACTACTATTCTCAGACACAGGCACAAAAAAACAACATACAAGTAGCCTACACAGGATTGGACACTTTCAATTTACTCTGTTTGCAACAACTGGAAAGGACAAATGATACCATGGTCAAGTATCTGCAATTGAATGCATTATTTGAAATTAATGATTCTGTATATCCTAATGATATATCTATATAGAAAACTTATGAAGGCGTGAACTGCAGAATCTTCATTAAGGACAACTTACAGAACTGTTTGGAATAAGAACTTGAATGCGACAGGGATGCCTCTTGTCTCCATGTCTTTTATTACTAGCTATCAATTAGGTTACGAAAACATTGATGTCACACAACAGAAATGGAATCCAGTGGAATCTGACTAAACAGCTAGATGATCTAAATTTTACAGATGACTTGGCTTTTTTGTCCCATAACCGTAATCAGCTGCAAAACAAAATGAAAATACTTGATGAGAGGTCACAACAAGTGGATCTGAAAATACACAGGGAAAGACAAAGATGATGAGAATAAATGCAGGAAATGATAACACGGTTGAACTTGAAGATACACCACTACAAGATGTAAATCATACACATATCTTGGCAGCAATACAGACAAAGCTGGAGGGACAGACAGTAATATTAAAATTAGAATACAAAAAAACTAGAGGAGCTTTCATTGCATTGGGAAACATATGGAGATAGAGAGAAATCAAATTCAACACAAAAATAGGAATCTTCTACTCAAATGTCAAGTGAGTCCTTTGGATGGCTCTGAAACATGGAGAACAGCAAAAACAACAACCAAAAAGCTGCAGACTTTCATGGGTGGGTGCTTGCATGGAGTAGATGGATTGGAATAGTGTGGTGGGGTTGCCGGAGTGGGGCTGATGGCGTGGGCAGGATGGTTACAGGTGGAATGGGAGATGAGAGGAGGACGCTGGCGTTGGATGGGACAAGCGCTGGAGAAACCTGTTGATGGTAGTCCTTGTTCTGGAGTCCCCAGTGTGGGAGAGGCAGAGGTGGACCAGGAAACATATGGAGGAGGGAGCTGGTGACAGGTGAAAATGATGAGGAAAACATGGAGAGAACTTGAGATGATGGCACGTGACAGGAAGACTTGGCATGTGTTTATTTTGTGGGTCCTGTGCTTCTTGGTGAGCTAAAGGGAGTATTAATTGATTGTTTGGTAATCTATCAGAGGGTGAACAGGATATTTTATTTCAGAGAATAAAAAACAAATTATGTGTGTGTGTGTTTAAAAAAATATCATAACTGATTTCAATGGAGCACAGAAAGAATATCTTCATAATTTTTGCTTACAGTATTGGACCTTACTGACTTAAGGGCTCAACGTAATCTTGTTTCCTTTCTTTGTAGCTAAACATACACTTACCATCTTTATATGCTGCATATTTTTAGGAGCAAGTGCAGGGATTGGCGAAGCTACTGCTCTTGAATTTGCATGTCAAGGTTGCCATCTTATGCTGTGTGGACGTGACAAGGAACGGCTAGAAGCTGTGTCAGTGAAATGCCAGCAGCTGGGTGGCGAGAGTATAACGGTAGGACCTTAACTTTGAAGCTTCCAGCTCATCATTATTATTTCTGTATGTTGCTCCTGGAATATAGGGCCACAATTGTTGCTCACTACCAGTTTCTATCTCAGGCTGTTTTCTTTGGCTCTGCCCATGAGAACCCAGAGAATAGTATAGAATGTTTCCTACTAAAATGTAATAGATATGATCAACAGAGAATCCCAGTATTAGAATGTTTATAGGTGTACTGGGTACCCATGAATAAAGAACAAGTTTTGAGAATAGACTAATCTAGGGAACAGCACAATATAGTCAAATAATATATAATAGCAAAGGTTAATATATAATAGTAAAGTGTAAAAGAATGTAAAGGTGTAATAAAATTCTAGTGATACATATTACCAACATTAAATTAAGAGTAAATTAAATACAAGCCAGATACCCCACCTTTATGCATGGAGGCATATCAGGAGTTATCCTTACATGACCACCAGCGATGCACAATGCTATGGTATGTAGATTTGAATGGGAGCTATAGACGTGGCTTTAGGAATTCTACCCTTAGAATTACGGAGAAAGGAGTTAAGACTAAATTACATGAACAGAGTTATGTTAGATAAGTTTCACCCAGCACATACAGCTTTTACCAGATGCTAACTAATAACTCAGGCCAATTCAATGAATACCACTAGATACCCTACAGGATGGAAGTGTATGGAGGAAATTGTCCTTCTGGGTACATTAATTACATCAATTAATAACAGTTGTGAATACAAGCCAGTGATTCCGCCCTGGGAGATCAAGAAACTAGACACGGACTATCACCTAGCAGAAATACTTAAGAAAACAAATAATATAGAAAATATTAAAAACACAGCCAATAAATGTATACAACAAATATCAAAAGACAGCATTACTGTGTACACAGATGAATCCAAGGGAGAGGATGGCAAACTGGGGATAGGAATATATATTCCAATATGGAAAATGGCAAAAGAATATAGGCTAGCATCACGGAAAATACATCCATTTTCACTGCAGAGATGATGGCAATACTAAAAGCACTAGAAATATTATCTAATAACTCTCCCAAAAAACTAACTGTTTTAACTGACTCTCATTCAACAATTAAAGCACTTAGAAACTTACGAGAATGTAGTAGACCTGATGTAGCAGAGGAGATATTTCTGGCTACTACATACTTATATTCCAGAGGATGTTCATCTTAATTGCTTGGATACCTTCACATGTTGGCATAGAAGGAAATGAAAAGGCAGATAAAGAAGCCAAGAAAGGTAGATCACGAGTAAATCAGAGTTTAAGAGCTTAATTAAAGATTTAATAACAGATGAATGGAAAGCAGAGTGGGATAAAAATCTGAAGGGAAGACATGCATATAAGATGTTCAAGGCTCCAACAAGAAAATGTCATATCTAGGGAATATATAGTGGCTGAGAATGTGAAGGTCTGATGCTGTTCTTACAATGCATATGACTTTTAACAGATGAAAGTCAATTATATAACTGGAACCACCAGGCCTTTACACCCCTGCACTTTAATGTTATACGTGTTCAGAGTGTCTTCTTGATTTTGTTTATTTTTTTATTATTTATTTAATGTATAAGCATAATTGTGATTGTCCCTATTTACAATGATTTGACAAATGTGATGCCACTTTCTCATTATCGGCAGTTGTTCATATTATTTGGAATTGAAAACAATATATATCCTAATTATAACCCATCAGAGGTTGAACGGGATATTTTTCTTCATTAATTTAAAAAAAAAAAATGTGAACCTCTGTCTGTGAGGCTAATTACACCCACATTGACTCTTAAAATCATCCACAGAAGTGGCTCTGTGTAGGACATGACAATTCCTTGGGAGAGCCCAGAACCAGAGCACAGGATTTTAGCTCTTCATATTTGGAGAGCCCCCTTGGATGGCGGGGAATGCACAATATGCCACATGCTTCTTCTGCCTAGCTTGGGACCAGATGTGATAATCCTTTAAATGCAAGCCAAGTTGGGGAAATGGAGCTCATGACTTTAAACTCAACATGTTTCAGAATGGCAGAAAAGCCACAGGAAAAGGTTTGATCTACAGTATAGATAATACCAAGGACTCTTCAACGTGGCATTGGCTACAAAAGAGTGAAAAGCTCAGCAGCCCTAGTTAAGCAACAATAACAACAGCCCCACCTTTTGTCTCACTTTTTATGAATGTTGATAAATGACTTCTTCTTCTTCTACAGGTAAAGACTTCTTGTGGGGACATAACTGATGCTACTGTCCAGAAGTTGATAATTGACAATACAGTTTCAGCTTTTGGCAGAATTGATGTTTTGGTAAGAAATATTGTTCATGGCTACCAATTATACTTTTCTGCTTGTGCATATAAATGAATAATTACAAGTCAAACTGGGATAATACTGAAGGTTGTGCTCAAATGCCGAAAATATGAAATTAAAATAAAAGGTAAAGAAATGATAACAAGCAGCCATTTTATCTGCTGGCCATCTCCATCATTGTAGTTGATTAGCATTAGGCACAAACAAAATTAAGTGACTCAAAGCACAAACAAAATTAAGTGACTCAAGGCACAAAGTTAAGTGACTCAAAGCACAAAGTTAAGTGACTCAAGGCACAAACAGAGTTAAGTGACTCAATGCACACACAAAATTAAGTGACTCAAAGCACAAACAAAATTAAGTGACTCAAGGCACAAACAAAATTAACACATTCACTACCAAATTGGAAGATACGCTGTGGCGTAATTAAATATTGTTCCCATTTTCACCATGTAGGTGTATGCTCAAATTAAGCTGTAGTTTTCGTAATTGCTTACAGATTTTTATGAATTATACATCATTTTAAAGATAAATGAATGTACTTTTACAACAAGCTGAAAAACATTATGTTTACAGGTATGGTAAATATTAATAATGATATTAATTGATTGAAAGACAAACAAAGTTTCAATTTTTTTTTTAAATTATCAACTTACCAACATGTTGCTTGTTTCTAAGGCAGCTAATGCCTTTCTGTAGGTGATTATCGCATAGTATTTCCAAAAAAAAATGGAAAAGCGCCTGGTCACGACAATCTGAATGCTGAGCTATTCAAGACAGACCCTGAACTAGCAGCAGAACTATTAGAACCACTATTTGCACAAGTCTGGGAAACTGAGACAACACCAACAGAGTGGAGTAAAGGAACAATTGTCAAATTGCCCAAGAAGGGCGACCTTGCAGACTGCAACAACTGGAGAGGAATTACCCTCCTCTCAGTTCCCAGCAAAATACTAGGCAGGATAATCATCCAGAGAATTTCAAAAGCAGTTGACCATAAACTGAGGAAAGAACAAGCGGGCTTCAGAAAGAACAGAAGATGTGCAGATCATATATTTGCCCTCAGGAACATTATAGAGCAGTGCTCAGAATGGCAGAGACAGCTGTACATTAACTTTGTTGATTTTGAAAAGGCTTTCGACAGCATACACAGGGACAGCCTATGGAAAATTCTGAGGGCTTATGGAATTCCCAGCCGCATTGTTTCCATTATAAAAAGCCTCTATTCTAACTTTACGTGCAGTGTTGGATCGAGTAATGTAACTTTCGAAGTGAAAACAGGAGTACGACAGGGATGCCCCTTATCAACAACATTATTTTTGACAGTCATAGATTGGGTGATGCGCCAGACAACAGAGGGCAGTCCAAGGGGAATTAGATGGACAACGTTTTCTACACTGGAAGATTTGGAATATGCAGATGACATTGCACTGCTCGCGCATTCACACCAACACATTCAAGACAAAACTGATAGACTGAATAAGTATGGCCAGCAGGTTGGCCTGAACATCAATCTGAAGAAGACAGAGGTCATGACACTAAATGTGGGCAATCCTGAGCCAATAACAGTAAGGAACCAGAAGTTAGAACAGACAGACACATTTACTTACCTAGGAAGCATAGTAACACCTGACGGCGGAACAAGCAAGGACATTAACAACAGAATGAATAAAGCGAGAACAGCCTTTGCTATTCTCAACAACATTTGGAAGTCTTCCCAGTACAGCACAAACTCCAAATTAAGACTGTATGAGAGCTGCGTACTTTCTGTGCTTCTCTATGGTGCGGAATGTTGGAGAGTAACAGAGAAGGAAATGTCGAAACTGTCCTCCTTCCACACAATCTGCCTAAGGAAAATTCTCCGAATCTTTTGGCCAAACACCATCAGCAACCAAGAACTACTTATTCGGAGTAACCAGGAGGACATGCACACCATCATAGCTGGCAGACGCTGGAGTTGGGTTGGCCATGTCCTCAGAAGGGACCCTGATACCATCGCAAGAACAGCTATGCTATGGACCCCCGAGGGAAAGCGAAAGAGAGGCCGACCAAAAACAACTTGGCGGAGAACTGTGGAAGCTGAGATGCAAAGAATGAACCACAGTTGGGGCACTGTACGAAGGATGGCCGCCGACCGAGCAAAGTGGAATCAATTTGTTGCTGCCCTACAAGACGCCACCAGGCGTGATGGCCGCTGACTGCTTTGACGGTTGGCGGTTATGGATTAAAGAAGAAGATTTCCAATTACAAGAGTAACAAGCCCAAGGACAGACATACTGACTAATATTTACACTATCGGTAGCTTACATTATCACACCTACACCACTTCCATAAACAGTTTTACACGATTTGGTAACTAACCCAAAACGCTGAAAAATATGAACATATTATCAATTTTCCAGTGTTCTACAACAACCATGCTTTGGGAATTTGTTTTCTGTTGGCAACTTAAAATCTTGAACCATATCAGAAAGTGTTTCAGTACATTTTTCGTTCGTTTTATTACTAAACATAGATCGACGCTCTGAGTGGCTTGCGGTCCAAATGATAGGATTTCATAAGACGGTCCCACCGGCTTGCGGTAGTTAATGTGTTAAGTGACTCAGGGCACAAACAAAGTTAAGTGACTCAAGGCACACACAAAATTAAGTGACTCAAGGCAGAAACAAAATTAAGTGACTCAAAGCACAAACAAAGTTGAGTAACTCAAGGCACAAACAGAATTAAGTGACTCAAGGCACAAACAAAATTAAAAGATATATTTAATGATGCATTGGAAAAAATGTAAATAAATGTTTCATTATAAATATATTATTAAATGACCCCGTGTAGTTTCCAGGGGTCTCTGAAGGGACAAAGAAAGAATAGGACTACTGAACCCTTAGTAGGCATCTTGCACAGGGTGACTAATATGAGGTTGTGGCTGGCAACCTCATCATGTAAAACAAATTGCTTCAGAAACCACCGCTGCAAGATTATGTGGCTTCTTGGTCCAGGCTCCCAGCAAGGTGACCAGCTGCAGTGGTGGCTCCTGGCTCTGTAAGAAGGGCAAAGGAAAATGATGACGAATCATGATAAAAGTAAATGCTCAATGAAGTTCGTGCACATTCGCAGGTCAACAATGCTGGGATGAATATTGTCCGCGATCCATTCACGACCAGCCGAGATGATTATTCCCGCATCATGAGTGCTAACTTGGAAAGTGTCTTCTTCCTGACTCAGTTGGCTATTCCACATTTGATCAAGTCAAAAGGTATTGTTTTAATTTATTTATTCATTCTTGATGAATTACTTGATGTCAGGCTAAAACGAGAATGTGTATCATGTGCTGTGGTAATAAGCTTAACTAGAATGTGTATCTTGTGATGTGATAATTAAGCTAAACTAGAATGTATATCCTATGATGTGGTAATTAATCTAAAATAGAATGTGAATCCTGTGATATGATAATTAAGCTAGAGTGTATCCTGTGATATGATAATTAAGCTAAACTAGAATGTGCATCCTGTGATGTGGTAAGTAAGCTAAAACTATAATGTGAATCATGTGATGTGATAATTCAAGATAAACCAGAATGTGTATCCTGTGATGTGGTAATTAAGCTAAAACTAGAATGTAAATCCTGTGATGTGTTAATTAAGATAAAATAGAATGTATATCCTGTGATGGGGTAATTAAGCTAAAAATAGAATGTATATCCTGTGATGGGGTAATTAAGCTTAACTAGAATATTTATCATGTGGTGCAGGCTTCCTGCAAGGATACCAACTTTAACCTTTCAGTGCCGTGTTCCTGGATTATTGGGAATACCCAATATGACTGCCGGATTCCTGGTATATTAGGACTGGACAGCACCCATTTGAAAACAAGGGTCCAGACTAACAATAATCAACCAATCACATTAAATTTAAGTAGTGAGTGCAGTATATATGTTCTGCAACAAATGACAGCTTTCATTAACAGTGGTTATTGTGTGTACAGAAAATTAGACTATTTTTAGCATGAAGCATGCCCATCAAGAACAAGTACTTTGAATGGGAAAGCCCTAGGTCTTCGCTGCTTACAGCTGTTTAGGTAATATAAAATACATAGTTTTTAGACGACAATGAACAGAAATTTAATGAAATGTATCCAGAAAGTGACTTAGAATTCAGTGCTGAAGAAAGTAGATCTGATAGTGATAACAAGCAGGATTTTTGCGACACTGACTGGTGCCAGGGGACGTGGCTCACTATCAGCTGGTGGTGGATCCACCTGCTGGACTGGCTGGCATAGTATTGGGGGGGAGGTTCTAGATTATAAATAAGCCTGTTATTGATAATGTCATGACATTTTATGGGTACATGTGCAGTGGTTTTAATGTAATCATTTCTGTGATATGTGTGTTTTTATTTATTTTTGCTCAGGAATTCAGGCACAGGGGAACATAACTATCAATGGGGATAAGGGCTGGTGGTGGTAATGGTGACAGGATGACTATATAGATGTTAGAATAATGTGTATGCTGTATAACATTTTACTTTTTGTGTCTTCCAGGAAATGTTGTCAATGTGTCAAGTATTGCCAGCGAAATAGTTGTAAGTGTCACTTCTACTGTTTTGTGTACACGTTTAAAAAAAAATTCTGGGTCTTGGGGGGTATTCGTTCAAACCTTTTGGCTCCCTGAGGAGCAGAGGTCTTCAGCAAATTCACACCACACCTTTATATCCTGTACTATAGGTTCGGGCCCTGGCGAGACCATTTGGAGGAGTGTCTTCAACAAGGGACTGGAGTAACCTGAGCGGCTCCTGAGCACAAACCCTCTGTGGATGGGAAGGAGCGGAGATAGCACGGACATCTGGCTCCTGAAGAAGGGAAGGAAAGTCCACAGGCTCCCCAGCTTTGCAATGCCATGAAATTTGTTTCCTTGGGCTGAAGGGCTGAATCCCAAGTGCCGCTGGATAGAACCAAAAAAAAATATCCTGTACTATAGGTTCAGGATCTTCCCTTGTCCTGCTTATCTACTTCTTCTGCTTCTTCTTCTTCTGCGTTCGGTTTGTAGTCATGCTAAATCTGCAGGCCTGTCGCCAGGACGAAGTCCACAGTCTTTTCAAGGTCGGCGCGGCAGCCCCATAGCTTCTGCTGGAGCTCATCACCTTTTGGCCAGGTCGCACGTCGCAATTTATCATGGGTTGGACAGTTCTGGAGAATGTGTTCTGGAGTCTGGATATCAGTTCCACATGGGCATTCATTTGTGTGGGATATCCTGAGGCGATAGAGATGTCCAAGTAATCTGCAGTGACCAGTTCTCAGGCGGAAAATTGTCGTCTGTTGGTGTCTGTTTAGGTGGTGGATTGGGTCATCTCTGCTGTATATATCCCCTTCCTCCTTCCACTGATTTTTGTACTTGTTGTGGATGATGGTTTTTGCTTCCCGATAGGGCAATGGGTGGCTGTATTGTTCCATTTTACTGCCACTTCTTGATAGAGCATCTGCTTTCTCATTACCAGCGATTCCACAATGGGCAGGTAACCACTGAAGGGCAATGGTTGATGACCTTTGGATGATGTTAAGCTCAGATCTGATCTCATTCATCATGTTATCATTTCTGGTGTTTTGTATTGATTCAAGTAATGATCTGCAGTCAGTGAAGATTACTATCTTAGCTTGTGGCTGCTGTTCAGGTCTGGTGAGGATCTTCAGGGCTTGCAGTAGTGCCATAGCTTCTGCCCTAAAATTGGAGGAGATCTTTCCAGTTGGGAAGGCCTTTCGGATGATCTTTCCATTTAGGAATCTTATAAAAATGCCTCCTCCACCGTTCTTTACTGCCCCCTCAGCAGATCCATCTGTGTATGCATGTGTCCACTCCTTCGGGTTGTACTTTTCTTCAATCATTTCTTGAGCCAAAGTTTTTAGTTGTTGAGGGGTCAGGTGGCCTTTCTTTTTTATTTCAGGGACTTCTGTGATGATAGATATATTTCCATGGCAGTCGTCTGGCTCCTCGTAATCAATTAACATTTCAATCTCAGTAGATCGATTTGGGAGGAGGTCTTCATGGCATCGATGCAGATGTTTGGAGATGTTTAGGAAGCTGGTTCTTTTCAGCCTGTTCTTTGTCACACTATAGAGTTTGGCATGCATTGGATGACTTGGCATTCGTAGAAGCTTCTCACTGTGAGTGAATACCTTTTCCTCACGTCTGTCATCAAGAGAGCGGATGTTGGTGTATCGCTCCATTGCCTGGATTGGAGAAGTCTTCATCCCTCCAGTGATTAGTCTAAGGCCTGAATTTTGCACTTTCCCTAGACATTCTGTGTTTGTTTTAGATGCTGTGGCCCAGGCTGACATGCCATATTCAAGTACAGGTCTGACTGTGCCTGTATAGACTTTTTTAAGTATGTTGGTATTTGCCCCCCAACTTGTGCCAGCCAGTTTCTTCATAATAGAGAGCTTTCTTATTGCTCTCTGTTCTACTGCTTTTATGTGCGGCTTCCAGGTGAGTCTCTTATCCAACTTGACTCCTAGGTATGTTGGGTTTTCCTCGATTGGAAGTTCACTTCCATTTAGCTGCAGTTTGATCGTTTCTCGGCGATTTGACAGAGAGAAGCAGGTTGCTACTGTCTTGGAGAGGTTTATCTGTACTCCCCAATCTGATGCCCATTTACCGATGGTATTTAGCGCTGCTTGCATCCTGAACTTCGCAGTAGGCAAATGTTCAGCAGCACACCAGGCAGCAAAATCGTCAGCATGAAGAGCCCTGGAGATATGCCCGGACAGTTTCTCTGCAATATCATTTATATATATGATAAAAAGTGTGGGGGAGATAACTCCTCCTTGTGGCACACCCTGTTGTAGAGTGACTCGATGGCTCAGTTTCCCGTTAAGTTTTACTCTTGCTGTGCGGTATCGAAGAAAGTCCCGTATCCAGTTGAACATTCTCCCTTCAATTTTGCTGTTGAGCATCTTAAGGAGGAGTCCTTCTTTCCATACCTTATCAAAGGCTTTTGTCAAGTCTACAAAAACCGCCAGTACTTTCTTTTTCTCCTGAAAGGCATTTTCTACTTCCTGGGCTAGATATACTAGTTGCTGCGATTTTTCCTAAATGCTGACTGTGTGTTATCAAGCAGATGGTTTTTTTCCAGATGTTTCAGTAATCTTGAGTTCACCATTCTTTCCATTACCTTACCCAGACAGCTCAGTAGGCTAACTGGTCAGTAGCTGGACTTGCTTGTTTTCTCCTTTTGTTTCTTTCTGATGGGAACAATGATTGCTTCTCGCCATTGATCTGGAAATTTTCCAGTACTCCATGACTGATTGAAGATTAGGAGGAGCTTGTGCCTGGCTACAGGTCCAAGGTTCTTGATCATATCATTTGTGATGCCATCTTTTCCTGGAGCTTTTCTGTTCTTTAGTTTTGTTATGGCAACACTGAGTTCTCTCATAGTAAGGGGTGACTTCATGCAGATATCTGGGTTTTGGTGCTTCAGTTTTTCTTTTACTTCCTTACGTACTTCTTGGATCCGTGCATGTGAAAGTGATGTGGTGCTTTCTTCCTTGTAGAAATCTGCCAGGATGTTTGCTGTCATCTTTCCTGTGTGGTATTTTTCATTTTCCTTGATGACAGTCTTACAGTAGCTGGTTGTTGTTTCTTCATTTAGCACTCTTGTCAGATTCCATAGCTTGCTTGAGTCCTTTTCCATGTTGAGACTGCTGGTCTTCTGGTGCCAGCTCCTTTGGATTTCAGCTTTCTTTTGTTCATTGAAAGCTTGTTTTATGCCGTTGTGCCTCTGTGTGTTCTCTAATGTGGGATTTTGCTCCATAGTTTCCCGTGCTTTATTTAATTCACTATGGAGTTTTCCCAGGTTGTCACTCCAGTATGGTTTGTAGTCTCGTCGTTTACCTCGTGGAATTGACTTCTTTGCTGCTTGGATGATTGCCTCACTGATGGTGGAGATGTTTTTATTGATGTTATTTGAGTGGGCAATGTTCTGACAGAAATTGTCAACTTGTTCTTTAAAAAGTCCCCAGTTTGCTTTTTTGAAATTCCAGCTAGGAGACATATTGATTTCTCCTGCACTTCTTATCTCAGATATCTGTAATGTGACTGGTACATGGTCACTTCCCCCAAGTTGAGTATTTACTGTTCTGGTTGTGAGTCGATGTATGTCATCTGTAGCCATAGCAAGATCTGGTGTGCTCGTTGTTTTCCATACTCTGGAATAGAAGGTGGGCTTATCCTCTGGTTGGTTTATTAGAATTAGTTTATTTTCTACCATCCAATCTTCCACCTCTTCTCCTCTTGGATCTGTTGCGTCATAGCCCCAGCTGGGTGAGTGGCTATTGAAGTCACCCATAATGAGGTGTCTCGATGCTGCAAGCTTCACTTTGTATAGCTCCAGAGTTGTGGTTGGAGGGCTGTAGCAGTTTGTGATCATTAAATCTCCACTGGGCAGCAGTAGTTGGACTGTTATGTATTCAAGTTCGTCCTCACCAGATCTGTGTGTCTCTACTGCTGGGATTGAGGTTTTAATCAGTGTGAGGATTCCTCCCTTAGTTCTTTTTGCCCTGTCTTGGCGGAAGGATTGGTATCCACGTACAAAGAATCGTTGGGTATCTTTTAGGTGAGTTTCTTGGATGCAGATTATATCAATGTTATTTTCCCTGAGGAATTCTTGTAACTCCGGTTTCTTGTTCCTCACTCCTTCTGCATTCCATTGAGCCACTGTAAGATAGTGGGTTGGTTGGTCAGTTGCTCTACTTTGCCTTCCCCTGACCATTTGGTTGGCAAAGGCACCGGTTGCTTGGGTGGGCCCTTTCGAGGCTAGGGGCCCGGCTCTGCTCCTCCCCGGTTGTAGCTGATAGGAGCGACGCCATGACGTAAGTCGAGATTGTCGCATGACTCCATACCGCAAAAGCGTGTGTGTCCTAATTTTTCCCGGTGTCTGCGCCGTAGCTAACACACTCCGTCTTCGGCAGGCCGGGTTGTGTTTGTTGTTCAGGGTTGTCTCCCATAGCCTTTCCATCTCCCGGTGGTAGCTGCAAGGCAGCAGATTGGTTTGTTTACCGAGGTTTACCTTCTCCGTGGCTAGAGCTTATAGCGGCTCTTACTCGCTTGATGCACCCGTCGTAGGACATATGGGGGATTTCAGTGGGGGTATCAGTGCCACCTGTTACCCCTCCTCGTCCTGCTGGGAGGACATCGCCGTTTGGTCCGCGACTGCTTATTCGTCCAGCAATGCTGACTTAATTCGCAGCTGACACACCATATCTGGAGGTCGTTCCACTATCCGCCACCCGTGGACGCGCCTGGTTGGGGTCGGTCGCCCCTTTGCCAGGGCTTATCTACTTCATTAAGTCTCTTATTCTTTTCTCTGTGTTTTTTGGTCTTCCTCTGTTTCTTTTAACATGGGGATTCTATCTGCTGATTACCTCAGTGTGTGTCCTATCCCACACCAGCAGCTTTTAAAAGAAATAATAAAAGATAATATTGTTTAAACATCATATACTTTTGAGACTGTTCCTGTTATTTATTTATTTACCACTCACATATGTTTGGTGCGCCAGGCTGACCTTTATTTTTACCCACAGTGCAGCATGGTATATGTCGAATTTAAAAGGAAAATTAGAAAATACCTGGTGATAACACACGTGTAAACTTTTGTGAGCAAAAACAAAATGTCTTAATTTTGTGCTTTTCACCCATTGCTAGCTTTGCTACGGATCTACCCACGGGCCAGGGTGATACGATTCCGAATTTGAATGAAAAATTAGAAAATAAGTTGACACAATGTATTCATATCATGTAAACACTTCCCGTGGACCACATGTTTTAAACTGATAGCAAAATAAGTATTCTGGTGCTTAAGTTTTGCACATTTTTATCAATGAATGACATCATGAGGCTGTTTGTTTACTAATAGTGTAGTCACATACATAACAGTAATAAACTATCAATGGATCAATCTCAATAGATTATTTCTAAATGAATTTAATGATATCAATAGTGATAATAACCTATTTTTGCTACTGATAAGGAAGTTTAACAAATTAGATGTTTTTAATTAATAAATTAATTAAATTGTGTGGGACAGGAATATGTGAGATTCCAGTTCAGCAATATGACTATGAGACATCATAAATAAAAATAATAAAAATTGGAATTTTAATTACTTTGTAATCAAACTTCTTGACTTAATTGTTTTATTGGATATACGTTTTGAGTCCGGGGCTTTTACCGCTCATGGATTAAGTAGAGCTGGTTTAATAACGTGTATGTGTACAATTTTAATTAATTTTTAAATTTAAAAAAAAATTGTTTCTACGCTGCACAAGACATAACAATTATTACATGACATAAGAACTCAACATTGTTTCACAAAATTTTTCAGCCTATTTACTAAAGTTTGTTGCATTATCTGCTAAATTAATATATATATGTCTGCTGCATGCTTTTAAATCATCACTTGTAGAAACAAAAATCCCTCCATTTTGGAGCCTGGGTAAAACAGGAACTTTGCTGCGGGACAGACATCCGGAGTCTGAGGCTCGTATAACTGTCAGTGGTGAAAGCCGAAAGGAAGCCACTGACACGAAAACAGACGTCCTGACCGCAAAACGTGAAACAAGAATAGGATTTTGGAATGTCAGGACAATGAATGAGACGGGTAAACTAAAACAGGTCACAGCAGAAATGAGAAACTAGATTACACATTCTAGGGATAAGCGAGAGCAGATGGACAGGGGCAGGAAAAGTTAAAACAGCAACAGGAGAAATAGTACTTTACTCTGGAAGAGAGGATGAACAGCACAATGAAGGTGTAGCCATTATTATATAGAAAGGACATTACTGGAATGGAAAACCATCAATAACAGACTGATAAGAATAAGATTGAGAGGGAGATTCACCAACACTACAATAAAACAAAGCTACGCACCAACGAATGACAGCGATGATGAGGTCAAGGATGAATTCTATCAACAACTGCAGAAAGAAATGGAAGACACACCTAGATATGATCTTATCGTAGTAATGGGAGACCTCAATGCGAAAGTTGGAACACACAATACATATAATAAAAGAGTAATGGGGAAATGCGGCAGCGGAACAGCAAACGAAAATGGGGATAAATTAATAAGTTTTTGTAGCATTAACAACCTGGTCATTGGAGGAACACTTTTCCCAAACAAAGAAATTCACAAATTAACATGGGAATCACCAAATGGTTGGGACAGAAACCAGATAGACCACATTAAGATTTACGGTAGATGGAGACATGCATTACAAGATGTGAAGGTAAGAAGAGGTGCAGATGTGGGAAGTGATCACCATTTAGTAGTAGCAAAACTGAAAGTGAAACTAAGAACGGCTGGACCAATTGTAACTACACAGAAAAGGTTTGACATCAGCAAATTGAAGGACCCTCTTACCAGAAAAGCTTTTGTGGCTGATATAAAGAAGTGATATCAATTTGCCAAAAGGAAAAGACATTGATGATATAGATCAGAAATTCAACACCATTTCAACAATATGTAAGGAAAGCAGCAAATCATGCTTGGGATTCCAGGAAAGGAAGAAGCAAGACTGGATAACACCAGAAACATTAAACACCATAACGATGAGAACGGAAATGAAAAGAAAGAAAACAGAAGCGAAGTCCCTCAGGTTAAAGCAACTAAATAGCGAACAGTACAGTCAGCTGGACAAGGAAATTAAACACCAAACCCGAGCCAGCAAAAGGAATTTCCTAGATGATCTTGCAAGACAGGCAGAAGAGGCAGCACTGAGAAATGAACAAAGCATAGTATACAAAATAACTAAAATCATCAGCGGAAAATGAGGTGGAAAAAATATTACATTAGTAAGAGATAAGTGTCGTAGATTTTCGATAGGGGATTTAAGACATAGTTTGGTCCCTTCTGAAATAGAACTAGACAGGTGGTGACTCAGTGAGAGATAAGATAAGAAATAGATTTTCACTAGTGAAATGGTGGAAAATAGGTAGAGTCTGTCCCTGGACTCGAGAAGCTTCTCTCGTTCAGCCTATCTCTACAACAGAACTTTGTTAGTCAGACAGTATACCTACATATATATTAATATACTCGTATATATCAACCACTCACATACACACACAATAAATAAATCTTCCTAAGAGATTTCTTGGAGAGAGTACTACGGTCTTGTGTATTCCAATCATATATGGTTCTAGCTAAGTGACTTTTACTTGTTCCGAAGTTTTGTTCATTCTCTTTTTTTCGTTTCGTTTATTATTTACTTTCTTGCTTCGGTATTTTTGTTAGGTTTTTCGATTTTCTTGTATTATCATTGTACTTTTTCTATTGTACTTTTTCCATCTGCTTGTATCGCTCATTTTGTATTGTTTCTTATCACCGTATGTTTTTTTAGTACCTAGGCCTATATGTAATTCTTTTCTTTGTCACCTGTTTGTGGCTGACGAAGGGTAAAACCCGAAACGTCCCTTGTTTCATGTGAACTGTTATTTGTAAAACTGATTCAATACCATTTTATTAGTTTATGTACTTACATACACACACACATAAGTGATGACAGTTAGACGCACAGACGTGACAAATTATATTTCTGGAATAGAGATATTTTGGGATGAGCTGACCAACACATGTAAATAACGTTTTTATGTAAATTTTATTTACTATAAAGAAACTCGACAACAGCAATATTATGAATATCAGTCAAATATAAATAAACATAGGTTAATGAAATTAATAAAGAAATAGACTCATAGGTGTAATCCTCCCTCCCTTTGTTGAGACAAGATCCCGTTAGAAGAAAGTTATTAACCCCCAAAGAGTCAAAGATTTATACGCTATGGTCTAGGATTTCCCTCTACAGTAAAGAACAGAGTTTATACGTTAATCTATTCTGAAAGGGACAGTATTTGCAAAACTTACAAAAAAAATTAAACAACGTGAGTACATGGATTCTACAAGATATATGTATGAGAATTATTCATTCATTCTTCCTGTCTTCTCAGACAACCGTGCATTTGTTCTTACGTAATACTTGGTTTGCACCTTCTGGAACAATCTTTAGGACACATGCACACAGCAAATCCAGGGTTATTTTGGCAAAGAGAACCCCAGCTCCTCAAAGACAGATTAAATCCACTTCTCTGGGGAACGTTCACTTTGTTATTTTTATTTAGGACTTCTGTTTATGTCACATTAATTAGACCAGGTAAGAAATTTAACAGTGCTCACAGTGTCAATAGCTTGAGATTTCCAGTACATAGGAATGTCAGGTTGGTAACTTCTCTCAGTATAAAAATGCCTTGTCACACCACAAACAGTCGATAGTCGGAAAATGTCACAAGTTTGATTATGTCAAATGTTTGATTTTGTTGCCACCATGGGCTGAATGTATATGGGAAAAATGGGAAAAGAAATCTGTATCTATAGGCCCAATTACTCTGTCTCTTTCTTGGTGTAAACAGGTTTACCTTGAAGACCCAGATACTAAGTAAAAAATTGGAGAATTCTTCGTTCAATTCTGTATGAAAGGAAATTTTAACACCATCGCCGCCGAGTAGACGTGGTCCCACGATCAAATCGTCTCTTTGATCTCGTCGATTCGTAGCTTAATTGCGTTTTCACAGAACGAACGGGCAAGGGGGAAGTAATTGTGATTATCTGCCCTTGGTTCCAAATTATCTACTCCTTCTACTCAAATTATTTCCCCTGATCCAAAATTACGACTCTTTTGAAATAGTCGCCCCTTCTACGCGTTCCGTCTCTCCCTGTTTGATCCTATTACGACGATTTTCAATCGCTGGCTTCATAATTACAGGTAACCGGCTCAACGTTAGCTAAATAGGTCTGTTGTTAAACATTCCTAATTAAATAGAGAACAGGAAATAAAATAGGCGTGCTAAATTAAGAAAGAGACATACCTGAGTGTAGGAGGGTTTTATGTTAACAAAACGTGCGTAGGTGAAAGCCAGGTGAAAGAAAAATGAAGATAATGAAATAGAAATGAAAGCTGTTATCATAATATGTCACAATAAGCAAGGAAATCTCATCACGACAGCAGAGGGACAGGAAACAAGATGGGCAGAGCATTTCAGAGAAACTCTGAACAAGGAACCACTAGAGACACAATTGAATGTTCCTGAGGCTGAAAATGATCTAGATGTTAATACAGACATTTCACGAAAAGAAGAAATCATCACAGCAATCAAAGGGTTAAAGAATGGAAAAGCTCCTGGCCATGATAACTTAAATGCAGAGCTATTTAAAACAGATCCTGAGCTAACAGCAGAACTATTAGAACCACTATTTGCACAAGTCTGGAAAACAGGAACAACACCAACGGAGTGAAACAAAGTAATAACTGTCAAATTGCCCAAGAAGGGAGATCTTGCAGACTGCAATAATTGGAGAGGAATAACTCTTCTCTCAGTTCCCAGCAAAATACTAGGCAAGATAATTATACAGAGAATTTCAAAAGCAGTAGACCACAAACTGAAGAAAGAACAACCAGGATTTAGAAAGAACAGAAGATGTGTAGATCAAATATTTACTCTCAGGAACATTATAGAGCAGTGCTCAGAATGGCAAAGACAGCTGTACATTAATTTCGTTGATTTTGAAAAGGCTTTTGACAGTATACATAGGGACAGTTTATGGAAAATACTGAGGGCTTATGGAATTCCAAGCTGCATAGTGTCAATCATAAAAAGTCTCTATGCCAACTTTACGTGTAGCGTTGGGCAGAGCAACCTAACCTTTGAGGTGAAGACAGGAGTACGACAGGGATGCCCCTTATCAACCACTCTATTTTAACAGTCATAGACTGGGTGATGCGCCAGACAACAGAAGGCAGTCCAAGAGGAATAAGATGGACTACATTTTCTACATTGGAAGATCTGGAATATGCAGATGACAGCACTACTAGCACATTCACATCAACACATCCAGGAAAAAACGGATAGACTTAATAAGTATAGCCAGCAGGTGGGCTTGAACATCAATCTAAAGAAGACAGAGGTCATGACGCTCATTGTGAGCAACCCTGAGCCCATATCAGTTAGGAATCAGCAACTGGAACAGACAGACACCTTCACATACCTAGGATGCATAATAACGCCAGATGGCGGAGCAAGCAAAGACGTCAACAACAGAATGAACAAAGCAAGAACAGCCTTTTTTAGTCTAAACAACATCTGGAAGTCCTCTCAGTACAGCACAAGCACAAAATTAAGATTATATCAGAGCTGTGTGCTTTCTGTGCTTCTCTATGGTGCGGAATGCTTGAGAGTTACAAAGAAGGAAATGTCGAAATTGTCCTCTTTTCACACAACATGCCTAAGACAAATTCACTGAATCTTTTGGCCGAATACCATCACCAACCAAGATTTGCTTACTCAGAGCAAGCAAGAGGACATGCACACCATCATAGCTGGCAGATGCTGGAGCTGGGTTGGCCATGTTCTCAGAAGAGACCCCCGATGCCATCACAAGAACAGCTATGCTATGGACCCCTGAAGGAAAACGAAAGAGAGGCCGACCAAAAACAACTTGGCGGAGGACTGTGGAGGCTGAGATGCAAAGAATGAACCAGAGTTGGAGCACTGTACAAAGGATGGCCACTGACCGAGCAAAGTGGAATCAATTTGTTGTTGCCCTACAAGACGCCACTTGGCGTGATGGCCACTGGCTGCTCTGATGGTCGGAAGCAAAGGATCAAAGAAGAAGAAGTAAAACTGGAAAACTGCCTTGGTTAGAATGAGTTAATATTTGAACATGTGCCCTAATATAACTGATGAAACCAGTGTCAAGGTTGAAAGGTCGCACCTCACCAAAAGGAAGCAAAATGTAGTGTAAAAAAAAAAAAGTGATTGCTGCATGAGTAAGGGGGTTCTATTCCTGCCTCCACACAACACCCCTTTCTTCACTGTTATGAAATAAATAGACTTCACAGAAAAATATCAGTCCTTTTATAATTAAAACAAATAATTTATTATATAATTTCATTCATTCATTACCCTCCAGCCGGATTTTTTCCATTTTCAGATATCACCGAAATCACGTTAGAAAAGTAGCCTAAATCACCAAAAATAGCCCAAGTTGCCCAAAATGTGTTCTAAAAATAGCACAAAGTCACTCAGAATAGTCAGAAATTGCCCAAATTGTGGCCAAAAGGTAGATGTAAGATACTTTTGATGTTTAGACTATTTCAGTTTTCGGTGTTTGGATAAAAAGATCTTCTTCAGGTACCATGCCTAATGACATAAGAGGTCATGTCCCTCCACAACTTCCTGTCTCCAGTACAGTTTATCTATTCTATTGTTCACTTCTTTCTATGCCTTGATGTCAAACTGTCCAGTATTTGCTCTCTTTGTCTTCCCCTATCTCTTTTTCCTTCAATCTTACCTGTTGTTACAATATATTCCAGCTTTCCTCTTCTCATAACATGCCCAAACAAAGTGGATTGCTTCTTTCTAACTTGTGAAATAAGTTTCCTTTGTGCATAATCCTCTTTCAGGACATCCTCATTACTCTTTTTGGCTGCCCATGGTATTTTTAACATTCTTCTGTAAAAGCACATCTCTGTGGCCTCTAGTACCTTCCCTACTTGTTTACTAATTGTCCATGACTCACTCCTATATGTCAGGATTGGTTCTATGTAACACTGAAGAACTCTCTTTCTTACTTCTAATGACAGAGAATTGTTGCATAAAATACTCTTCATTTTATAGAATGCTGTTTTTGCCTGAACTATTCTGCTCTTCACTTCTGAGATGCACCTTCCACCCGTTGTTATTAATGTGCCCAGGTATTTGAATTTATTGACCTGTTTTAAAACTGTTCCATTTACTTTGATAGTGCATTCTGGGGAAGTCATTTTCTTTGAGACGACCATTACTTCTATCTTTTTGCTATTAAGGCTAAGGCCTTTATTTTCACTTTCTATCACTTTTGTATCAACCACTTCCTGCTGCTCATTTTCACTTATTGCTATTAAGAGTGTATCATCAGCGTATAATCATGATAAAAAGATACAGACCTGTAAATTAGGAAAGCAAGCTGCTACATGCAAATATAAATCATTATTTCTGTCTTTATGCATTTTATGGCTGCAAAGTGGAATGCAAAGGAATGCTCACTGCACGTGTATGAATTCCAGGGTTAGATCTCTGAATGCGTGTTGCTCTTGCATGTATTTTAGCACTTTGCTCATGTGCCATGAAATCTCTGACCAACAAATAATACCAGAAAAATAATATAAAACAAAAGCTCTGTTTATAGTGTTTTCATTACTAACTTTGATGTTCTCTCATGTATCTGACACATGAACTTGCTTATTTATTAATTTTCCATACTGTTTTCCCACAGCATTGCTGTCATTGTTCCTATTCGGAATGTTTTTACGTTATTCACATTCTTGACATACTTCTTTTTTTATGACATTGAAGTATCAGATGTTGACAAACCACCCAAAAAATCTAATAATTTTATGAAAATTTGTATCAATTTCTAAATGATTGTAATAACTAGATGTTTTCCTGTACACTGCTTTATGTTTCTGGAACAGCTGTTTTGTTATGCTGTTGTTCATTAAACAGTTTAGAATCTTTTTCTACTTTCGTGAAAACTTCCATAAACATTTCTTGAACTTGCAGCAATTTTTTCTTATTTTGTTCCCAATTGTGTGGTCTACAAAATGAGCAAGACTCTTTCAGATTCATTAGTAAAACTTTCAGATAACCAATTGTGCGGTCTACAAAATGAGCATGACTTTCAGATTCATTAGTAAAACTTTCAGATGACTGATTGTGTGGTCTACAAAATGAGCAAGACTCTTTCAGATTCATTAGTAAAACTTTCAGATGACCAAGTGTGTGGTCTACTTATTGAGCAAGGCTGCTCTTTATTCATTGTATAAGTTATAATTTCAGATGCCCGTGTGTGTAGTCTACTCAATAAGCAAGGCTGCTTTTGATTCATATAGTAAATTATTTATGATTTCAGATGCCCTATTGTATGCTGTTCATTCATCTTATTTATTATTTATAATTTCAGATGAAGAGGAGTAGATGTGGTCTACTCAATAAGCAAGGCTGCTCTTAATGTTATAAAGTATTATTTCCAATGCCCTAGTGTGTAGTTACTTGATTCATATTATAAATTATTATTTCAGATGCCAAGATTTGTGGTTACTTGATTGATATTATAAATTATTATTTCAGATGCCAAGATTTGTGGTTACTTGATTCATATTATAAATTATTATTTCAGATGCCAAGATTTGTGGTTACTTGATTGATATTATAAATTATTATTTCAGATGCCAAGATTTGTGGTTACTTGATTCATATTATAAATTATTATTTCAGATGCCAAGATTTGTGGTTACTTGATTCATATTATAAATGATCATTTCAGATGCCCAAGTGTGTGGTCTACTTGACTCATGTTATAAATTTTTATTTCAGATGCCCAAGTGTGTGGTCTACTTGACTCATGTTATAAATTTTTATTTTAGATGCCCAAGTGTGTGGTCTACTTGACTCATGTTATAAATTAATATTTCAGATGCCCAAGTGTGTGGTCTACTTGACTCATGTTATAAATTATTATTTCAGATGCCCAAATGTGTGGTCTACTTGACTCATGTTATAAATGATTATTTCAGATGCCCAAATGTGTGGTCTACTTGACTCATGTTATAAATAATTATTTCAGATGCCCAAGAGTGTGGTCTACTCAATGAGCAAGGCAGCTCTTGATTCATACACAAAGTCTCTGGCTATCGGTCAGTATAAAGAATGTGGCAGTTAGATATTTATATTTTCTGTTGTATATATGTAGGATGCTGTTGTTGTTCTTGCTCGTGATTGTTCAGCAGCTGCTGGTTATGAGGGCCTATGCTCCTTGGGGAGCTGAAGGGTGATAACGATGATGGTGATGCTAGTTATGATGTTGATTCAGGCTAAATGTAACATGTGCCATATTCTAGGCCTAGTGACACTTGATCACTTATGACATGCACTGATGACATGGGCTCCATAACAGGTTTAGGGTAAAACCGTGACCACCATGCATAGTATGTGTGCATGTGTCTATGTATCAGTGGTTGCTTGTACACACACGCTCATCTCCATCTTTCCAGAGATGTACAGATAATATGTGATACATAGAAATAAAGTCCAACGCAGTCTCCATATGTACTTTAATAATGAAAAACGTAAGCACGTTCTGAGCAGATTTCCTGTACAGACACATACATGTTCATTTGAAAATACTGCTGTAAATTTGTACTGACTCATGACATGAACCACAAAAATAATAGCCATGTCTCCTTACAAACGAAGATGAAGCATTTTAATTAAAATCACAAATCTTGAGGCAATCATTCTATCTCGACTTTCAGCAACCAGCTTTTAGTTTTAGCCTTTAGCCTGCTGCATAAAAATTCAGAAAATTTGCCCTGCAGCTGCATTCTTTTTCACAATGCCCCATTTTTATAGTGGGTGACTAGTAAATTCTATAGTTTTTTTTGTTTTTTGGTCAATTGCTATCATTTTTGGACTGTATAGAAATGAATGAATGATGAATCTGATGATGTAAATTTTGTTTGTGTACATGTTAGATGAGATAGGAAGAGAGGAAAGGAAAGATGAAACAAATGAAAAAAAAAATTAAAAAAATATTTTTTTTAATTTTAAAATTTAAAAAAAATAAAAAAAAAATATCCAACATATCCATATCCCTTGCATCTCAATGAAAGTCATTTGACAAATAGACCAATACAAATCAAATGACGATCTTTTCGTTACACCCATCATCAGTAGCAAAGCAACAAATGCCCTCGTCAGCAGTGACATTTGGCCATAACCCTAAACCTTTCCGATAAATCTAATCCAAACCCCTAAAATTATACATACTAGCAATGCCATTCTACTTTCGTTTCCATCTCGGCCATCAAACATATTCTGAGAACCGATATCAGCGCTTATAAAGACAAAAATCTCATCCCCACTGCATGGCGTCAGAATCCAATAAAATTAGAGCGAAAATGGCCGCGTGTTCGATGCCGATTCATTTCGATTAAAAAAATTCACAGAAAATAAACGCGGATGCACCCATTACTAAAGAAGATCGGAAACGGAAGCTAACTCTCTCTCAGATAAGTTTAAAGCTTAACATCCGGGGGTGAAGTCACGTGTACACAAATCCTATTGCTAAAAAATGACGATATCCAAAGGCGACACATGTCGCCTCAAGCAGTCGAAACATAGGTTTCTGCGGGCGACGTGTCGCCCGCAGTAATAAACTAATCATGTCTACTCAGACCAAATACCAGGGCCCAACTCACTCACGCATTCTTCATTTTCAGACATGGTGAATGTTATCATTCATTTTGCACGCAGGCTTGCTAAGGCATTGCTGTGCGCAACTGAGAGGTACACATAACAGCATCAGGTTGAAAGCGAGCCATTTGTTAAAATTAGTATATGACGTAGGCAATGTCTGCGGTGGAAAACGAACGGTTAACACATTAACTACCGAATTGAAAAACACACTGTGGCCGAATTAAATTTTTTTCCCATTTTCATCCTGTAGGTGTTTGCACAAAGTAGGCTGTAGTTTTCGTAATTGTTTACAGATTTTTATGAAGTACACGTCATTTTAAAGATAAATGAATGTACTATTACAATAAACACCGGTTGTAACTCTAATAGAGGTTGTTGCTATTTAACGGCCCTCCGATCGCCGAGGACTTGCAATATCTTCACATTTATAACTGCTTGCGCCCCATCTCTATCAAAATCACAATTTCAATCAATGTGCACACCGTTTTCACTCTTGTCCTCGTTGCTAGATCTATCAGTCAATTGTTGAAACACGTTTCTATCCTTTTCAGCCGTTAGACGAGATGTACACGCATTTTTTGTAGTCCTATCACTAGTTGCCACAGTAAACAGTTTTACACGATTTGGTAACTAACCAAAAACGCTGAAAAATATGAACATAATATCAATTTTTCAGTGTTCTACAACAACCATGCTTTGGGGATTTGTTTTCCAGTGGCAACTTAAAATCTCGAACCAGATCAGAGAGTGTTTCAGTACATTTTTCATTCGTTTTATTACTAAAATTAAATTGGCGCTCTGAGCGGCTTGCGGTCCAAATGTGATTATTTTGTGAGCCGCTGACAGCGGCTTGCGGTAGTTAATGTTCAGGGGTCACTCGCTTTCGATGTGTTCGTCCTAGTGGACAGTGTGTGTTTAGGAGCTCCTTACTGGGGTTCTACATTCTATTCATTTATTGTCAGATTATGTACTGACTCTACTTCAAGAATGTGTGTCTGAGTTATGTGTGGCAAGACGGCAGACAGAAGGTAGTACTTAATGGTGTAATACATATTAACATTCATGACAATGTTGTTTTGGACTATTTGCAGACAATTTGACCTCTAACGGCACAGCTGTGTAGTTCATCAATGCTCACTGCCGGAGATAATCTATTTATTATGGAGCATTATTTTTATACAAATGTCTCAATGTGTGAAGTACTCAGTGTTGTAAATATCGTCAATTAAAAATCGTGTTAATTGTACGATGGACTGAGCGTACTTATTTCAAGTTGGTCTGACTGCATTTACATTTGAATGTTATACATGCCAATGCACGACATAACAACATGTGTTACCGATAACATTTACAACTACCAATAAACTCGAGGTAACAGTGAACACAAAATCACACCAACCAATGGGATTGCTTCTAACATATATGCCTCTCACAGCAGCTTGCAACTAAAACTTTAATCAAGCTCCTGTGAAACATGGGGGTTTAACAGATATCAATTATATGTTGTAACAAAATGGTTTTTAAGCGTATAGTTGTCAGTAGTAGATACTGATAGATCAGAAGAGAATTCTGTCTGGAAAAAGAATAAATCCCCAGTGTCAGAGACGAGCACTGGTATCACCGGATAGTCACGGCTGTGAACGTCTCTATTGAAGATGGTATTCAGATTAGAGTTAGAGCTGTAGCAAAGTTTGATTTGCTGGGTAGGTTATGATGGTATCCTAAAAGAATGAAATCCGTGTCTGTATTAACCGTGTGAGGTCAAGCACATGTAGGCCCCTGACTCTATAAATGATGATGATGAATTATGTGCAGGGAACCTAACGCTACCTCCCTAGATCTCACATGGTCACTATTTTGGCTCTAGTGTCTTGTGTATGATGTACCTACTGTCTAGGGGAGAAATGAAATGATGGTACACAACATAAAAACACTTTAATTTTCTATGAGGAAGTGAATAAAACCAGGGGTTAAGTTTTTCTTTAAAATGAATATTTTTTCTGTACAATTTAATCTGCCTGACCAGCCATATCTTTTGGACAGGTCTTTGAAAATGAGGACAAGATAGTTTACAGAAAAGATCAACTAAAATATCTGGACTCTTTGTCCACTAACTATAAAGTCAATATATATCTTTTCTGTTGGAATGTTCACAGCTTACGCTTTATTCATCTAAGAGGGAGAGTCACTGTGTATGAGGGGCTGTAGTTTCATCATACCCCATAAACTTCCTGAGTATGATTTGAAATACCAGTGTTTATTAAACGAAAGTGTCAGATATACCCAGATGCTTAACACATCACCTGGGATTCCTTGACGAATGATAATACAGTATGAAGTTGCAGAAAATCTCAATCTCGCAAAATGCCCAAGCTCCTCCCGTTATCTTTTGACAGCATAAACGAATGGTCGGAAACTTGATGGCTTTATTCTCACTCAGCAGCTTTCCTGTTACCGGCTGGCAACAGGAAATAAAACCTCTGCAACAAAAGGACACCCTGGCCTTTTATATCTGATCACTTATTATATTTATTATTTTCCTACGCTGATATGGGGTCAGCCTCACGTGCATTACAGGTGCACTCGCCCCTAATTTTACATGACTCCCACCTTGCTGTGACCACACCTCAGGTCCCTATGGCAGATATGCCACTGTACGTTTACATAGTTTTCCTCAATAAAATAATGTGGAGTAACCACATTTCCTTTGGTATGATTTTCTCTTCTTTTCTTTTATAAAATTAAATGCTTCAGGCATGTTAAACAATGTTCATGGAACACCGAGGCTTACTAATATTCTAATGCAATAATATGAAAACACAATCATGACAACATACATCAGTTAGATACATTTCAATGTGAGGACTCAACAATGTCTGCTCCCGGCACGTCCTTCACTTTTCCCAATAGCAGTATCTAACTTTGGCAGTGGAATTAAACATATGAATTCATAAAGCATTCTTACCACAAATTTTCAAGAAATATAAACAAATGACGCTGACTTGCAAAGAAGTGGCCTCAGTTTCTTCTGCACTGTCCAGACTGTGAATACTTCTTTATTTAATTTTGCAATTAACACAGCTGATCTCAGCGTATATGAATGAAAAGTTTTGTTCAACTGGCAATGAATAGTGAAAGCCTTTTGCTAATATTTATTAGCGCTGGCCAATCAAAAGCTTGCGACTACCAGAATTCAAATGTAGTCTTTTGAAAAACAAAAATAATTCCAAACAAACTCTGTGTCTGGTAGTCGATTGGCCAGCCTGCTTTAGTTATGCCAATACAAAAAGATGTTTCGTTTTGGATTACATTTTCCTACCGCTCCCCTTTCCCTCCTATACTCTTGTTCCTCAAGCGAATTTGAATGTACCTCAATGCCTCTTTTCTAAGCTGCCGTCCCCACTAACGTTATGAAAAAAACAAGCAGGAACAACAGTCTGTCTGGTCGAGCGTCCATAGACATTTAGTATTTTCTCAATAACTTGACTAATACTGGGACTACCATATTATTTAAAACATATTCTTGCTCAGTGGACTCTAAGCTATACTACCATATGATTTGTATGGTCAGTTTCATTATGGTTTAGATTTTCAATTTTGTCACGGTCAATTGTCAAATAAAAATTTTATACAAGACGGCCATCTTTCCCCCCTTTCTCATCTCTCGCTAGCATGTATTTTCAAATAACTACTTGTTTTAGTGACGTCAGTAATACTACCGCGAGGAGGAAATAAAATTGTCTGCGTGTTTGCCTCTGTTGGCTTTGCCACAGCATGTATATATGCATGGCATAATGTGTCAAGCGAAGCGGGGTTTTGAGCGGCGGGTATTTGAATAGGCGTTAAATATTTGTATTGTCTCGTGTTACACTACCAAAAAATGTAAGGATTACTACTTATTACCAGCGTTAAATAAGGTGACCAGACGTCCCAGTTTTTCCGGGACAGTCCCGGTTTTCGACCATTTTTGATAATTTGTCCCGACTTTTTTTCGATGCAATCCGGGACGCCAATTTGTCCCGGTTTTGGACGAATTTGCCAATTTGGCATAAATCTCACAGATTAAAAAAAAAAGTATTATTCCGTTGCTGACTTGAGGGAATTTTTAATTATTAGTGAACTGGCGCCGAAACAGCACAAGAGGTTGTCAGGACCGCGAATTAGTTTTGTAGTTCCAATGTGATATTCGCAGTTATTTCAAATTTTAGGTAGTTGTAAAGTACCAAGATTTTGCGTACGGTATACGTTTATTTAATTTAAACGGTGAACTATTTGTTCATATTTTGTTATTGTTGTAAGAAAATGGTACCAAAGCGTAAATGCAGTTTCAATGAAGATTTACAAAAGGAATATCCGTTTATTAAAAAGAGTACATCAAACTTCAATGTACGATGCAATATATGTGCCTCCGGGTTTTCGATAAGCCATGGTGGACGTGGTGATATTAAGAACCACATAAGCAGTGAGAAACATAAGAGAGCCGTCGTTACAGCTGCATCAAGCTCGTCGTTAACCACTTTCTTCAGAGCTGATAAAATTGGTGACCAAGAAGAGCAATTAGCTGCTATAGAAGGCGCCTTTGCATACCATACAGTGCTATACAATCATACTTTCAGGTCTATGGATTGCACATCAAAATTACTTCAGGTTACTTTAGAGCCAAAATTTGCATGTGCACGTACGAAAACAGAAGCCATTATTCAAAATGTCTTGGCACCCCATATTCTAAATGAGTTAAGGTGTGACCTAGAAAAGTCTACATTTATTTCTGTACTGACAGATGCATCCAACCACAAAGAATTCAAGATTTTTCCTTTGCTTGTCAGATATTTTGATCACAGTAATGGAGTGAAAATTAAAATATTAGAGTTAAAGTCATTGCCAGGTGAAACATCTGATATTGTAAGTAGTTTTCTTAATGACTGCATAACTGAAAATGGTTTAGACAGGAAAGTAGTTGGATTATACGCAGACAACACAAATTCCAATTTTGGAGGTGCTGAAAGGAAAGGACAGAACAATGTTTTCAAAAAACTGCAAGAAAACCTTGGACATGGTCTTATAGGAGTTGGGTGTGCAGGTCATATTTTCCACAACACTGTTCGAACAGCTGCAGATGTACTGCCTGTTGATGTCGAGCTGATTATTGCTAAAATTTATCTACTCTTCAAATCATACACAGTACGAGTTGAAAGACTCAAGGAGTTTTGCCAGTTTGTGGAAACAGACTTCCAGATGATCTTAGGTTATGCTCAGACTAGGTGGCTTGCCCTGCTGCCTGCTGTTGAAAGGGTTCTTCAGATGTTCCTGCCTCTAAAATCATATTTTCAATCTCAAGACAGATGCCCAGTTTTTATACAGACATTCTTTGAAAATCCTCTATCTGAGGCATGGCTTGTTTTTGTTTACAGTCAGGCCTCTCCATTCCACGAAGCAGTGCAAAAAATAGAGGCACAGACGGTCACTGTGTTTGAAGTCATTGACAGCATCAACAGGTTGAAAACTATTTTGAAGTCCAAACTGGAAGACTGTTTCTTGCCATCAAGAGTTAAGCTAATCCTTGAAAAGCTGGAAATGGAAGGACTTCCAAAGGAGGATGTGAAAAAGTTTCATGCTAGCGTTTCTTCGTTCTATGAAACAGCTTTCAATTATTTGAATAAATGGGTTGCAAAAAATTTTCAAGACCTAGAATCCTACAGCTGGGTAACGCTGAACAGAATACCAATTTGAGCAGATATTGAGATATCATCATCACTAGTGATTCAAACATTACCTTCAGCCCACTTTACATAAACTGAAATTTATGACGAATATGTCTATATGAAGCAGTTTGTTACTTCTCAGAAAATTAGTGAATGGAGTGCCAAAAAAACATTGCCACCACAACGTTGGATTGAAATGGTTTCCCACTTCAAAAACACTAATGTGACATTTTCAAATATTTTGAAGTTGGCAGAGTTTTTTTTCTGTCTACCTGGAACAAATGCTGCCACAGAAAGAGTGTTTTCTTTGATGAACAGCTTATGGGCAAGTGATAAAACACAGCTAGGTGTTGAAACTTTGAAAGCTATGTTGACAACCAAAGTGAACTGTGAGGAAACATGTGTCGAGTTTTTTAAGATGCTGCTTGCAAAGAAGGACCTTTTGATAAAAATCCACTCATCTGAAAAGTACAGTAACTCAGCTTCACCTTAAGTAAGGATTATTGATGTTTTTCTCTCTTATTAGTTTAAGTAGTTAAACTTATACAGTAAAATGTAGTTTATTCAATGTTATTCCTATGTATATATAAAATGTATATTATTTTAAATTGACATCCATTTGATTTTTCTGGGACGTGTCCCGACTTTTGACCTTTTCTTTACCCTTTTGTCCCGATTTTTTGCATTGAAATAGGTCAAATCTACTATTTTGTCCCGGATTAGGGTTTTGAAAATATGGTCACCTTAGCGTTAAAGTCAAAATATTACGTTAATTCAGACAGTAGTTTGGCGGCACACTTCCGCAAAATCGTTAATTATAAGTCTTGCCACAGTCTCTATCAGATCGGGCAAAATGTTAAAAATGTACGTCACAAGGAAAGCGAGGAGGTTTAAACGGCGGGGTCGGTTCTAAGCCTGTCCACGGCACAAAATTCAGCGCGATGCTGGCGTGTGAGAGTATCACCGTCAGACACAATCGGGCAGGTTTATTTATTATCATTTTTATGACTAAAATCTTACTGAAATGAGCGATTATTCTCGCAGATTTTACTACAAGAGCCTAAGATGCTACCTTTGCTAGTAACTAACCTGTGATAATCAACAATTCAGTAACAATAAAAATGCAACAATATAAAATTGATAAGTCGGAGAAATACAATTACTGAATTATTTATTATATACATCTATCTTTAGTTTTCTTCTTGTGCATTAATATGAATGATGAAAATGATGAAATTGAATGAATAAATGGTTATTTACACAATTACTCAATAGTGAGTTTCAATCATTAACTTAGACAAAAAGTCCTTTTCTGGATTCTTGAAATTATAACAGAATGTTCATCCAAATTTTCCCTTATAACTAAATCGTCTCTTGTCTTGCCTAATATCTTAGAACAGTTTGTTCATCATGACACAAATAGTATTTTGCTATGACCACTCACAATGACTGATTGAATTTTTCACATAGATACTTATCCGTAAGTTCTGGGAATGTCCTTTAGTAATACTTCACAGCAGTATTAGTTGCAGGTCTTGTACCAGGCAACCGAGCGCAGATGGGGCATAGCACTCGAATATAGATAACAATGTATGATGCTCCTGAGTTGGTCCAGGAAGGCACTATTGATCTATGATTCTAGACCTTTTGCTGGAGTATGACAAGAATGAACTTTGAGACAATATGTGACAAGTAGCTAGCCTTTGGTCATAGGTTCCACAAGCCTACGTGTCCATGAATGAAAGTGTTCAGAATGTGTGCATGTATATGAATGATACATGGATCAGTTCTGATCAGGATAGCGAGACAAGACAGGTGTCTATCTGCATAAAACATTCTAAAATAATACATGAATAAAATCTAATACATTTTATACATAATCATGATGCTACCTTCGCCTTTCATATTCTGGAGTGCCAAGTCCATTATTCCAGTATAGAAACTTTTAATTGAACACTCCTAGTGACATTCTTGATAATCATTGGTATGCATCGAAGTCCTTTATACATCCACAACTTAATTTCAGTTCAGTCCTCTGGTCTGATCCTGATACATATTTCTATCATAATAATCTGCAATAACACAATTTAACTCTTAGTATACGAGCGGCCTTCTAGAGAGGCCGATGATCGATCCCCGTCAATAGCGAAAATTTATAGCTGAATGCATGTTTAAAACCACTGAACAATTTAGTTACGTGCATGATATAGGGGTTTCATTTCTTCACATTTTGATATATAACACTTATGTTATCTTTATAAATAAATTATTTATTGCAAAATCTGCAATGGTAGTCATGAAAGGCAGCTCGTATACTAAGAGTTAATTATTCGTAAATGTACATACCCTCTAGAATAGTTGAGAAGTCCGAAATCAGACTCAGTCTTGGAGTATTTAAGGCTGCACTGGCATACAGATGGTAAAACCTCATCTCTCTAGGCAAACGAAACTCCTTCCTGCTGTCTGTTCTGTCTTCTATTTTGAGTGTGTGTAAATTTTGACCTTATTTATAGGCTGATAGCGAATGTGTCGGAAAGCAGTATGACGTCACACTTTGCCGTCAGCTGGAATTGTTGACTTTTCGTGCAGAACCGAGCCAGTGTGTTAGATTGATCCAGCATTCCTTCTCGTTCTTCTTAACCCCTTCTCCTATGACTTTCAGCTATATCTCTTTTTATTGGGACGATCCCGGGCTTTCTTTTCATATATGGTTTTCCTATATTGATTTTGTCTTCGATTTGTAGCAAATTTGGAAAGACCTTTTACACAGTAAAATTGACAAAATGTCCCACTTTACCTTGATTATCTCCTAAAATAATTCACACAGCAGTCTTCCCTTTTGAATATGAGGTCTTCGCCTGCATAAAATGCACTTTACTTCAAGCTTTTCCGTCCAGCCATTCTTTTGCAATTTATACAACTCCATGATACTTACTTACTTATTTAGTCATTCCTCTCTGCCGTGAGGTGTAGAGGTTTGTAAGAGAGAACGCCATACTATTCTATCGGCTGTCTTCCTCCTGGCTTGGTTCCATTCTAGTCTTTGGTCCTTCAAAGATTGTCTAATGTTGTCCTCCCAGTGGACTTTGGGTCGTCCTGGAGGTCTGGATCCCTGGCTCTTAGTTTCCCATGCTTGCCGTGGTAGCCGATCTTCTCCCATTCTGCAGAGGGCCAAACCATCTAAGTTGGGACTGTTCTACTTGGGTCTGCAGGGGTTGGGTTTTTAGTCCTTGACGCATCATCTGGTTGCGGACCATGTCTCTTCTTGTTACTTCAACCACCTTCCTCAGATACCTCATTTCTGAGGTTTGGATCTGGCTTTTGTGGGTTGTAGTCATTGCCCATGACTCGTTTCCATACGTCAAGACTGGGACATAGGTGGAGCGGTATACAGCCAACTTCGTCTTCTTACCAACTTCTCTTTTGCTGAGGAATCCTCAATTTATGGCTTGAAAAAGTCTCCCAGCTGCTGCTCCTCGGGTAGCCAACTCTTCTTTGATGCCTCCCTTCCGGTCTATGACAGCTCCAAGGTATTTAAAGTGGTCGACCTGCTCCAGGACCTTTTCTCCCTGCTCAGTCTGATGTTTTCTTTCCTCTCATCATATCCCCATGGTTTTTGTTTTTGAGCTCCATGATACTGAAATGCATATTTACTTTCCTCTGTTAGACGCCATTTAGAAACCCGGTTTGTGTCATCAGTGAGCTTGCGCTGCTCTGATTTGTTAACCCATTTCCTTGAAAAGAGAAGAGTCTGACATTATCAGGGTTTGATTATCACGCTACAGTTGTCAAACCCCCTTCTTGACAGCTGGTATGTTTGCCATAATTATTAAAAACTAGGGACAACCCGTCAACAAATTGATGGGGGAAGACATCATACCTGTCAACCTCCCGAGATAAAAACATGTACGGCATACCAATAAAAACCTGTGCAAAGTTGAAAAACCATGTACACAATACCAATAGAAACCTTACAAAGTCAAAAAAACCTTACACAAAAGTTTCTGTAATACAGATCAACAATTTAAAACAGTAAAAAAATATAAAAAAATTTACACATTTTTAGCTAAAATTAATACTTAACTTCTTTAATTTTGAATGTGCTGCATTAAATGCAATACAGACACCTGTAATTTTTAAAATGTCAACAGATGATTTAAAGTCTATGCAGCAGATGTCCATATTTATCTTACATGACGTCAGCCTCAGTCAGCTGGCTTACGCATTTTTAGATGCAGCCTCAGTCATTTGATTGAAGATGCTTAAAATATAATTTAAACAAAGAATAAATTTGATATGAATTATTCATTTCATTTGTATCAGCCTTCTTCTTCTTTGATCCTTAGCTGCCGACCGTCAAAGCAATCAGTGGCCATCACGCCTGGTGGCGTCTTGTAGGGCAACAACAAATTGATTCCACTTTGCTCGGTCGGCGGCCACCCTTCGTACAGTGCCCCAACTCTGGTTCATTCCCTGCATCTCAGCCTCCACAGTCCTCCGCCAAGTTGTTTTTGGTCGGCCTCTCTTTCGTTTTCATTCAGGGGTCCATAGCATAGCTGTTCTTGTGATGGCATCGGGGTCTCTTCTGAGGACATGGCCAACTGTGACGTACGTCTAGTTCGACAAGTGAATTTTCCCTGATTTGATGGATGATTAAAGGGACTTTAGCTTTTCATAACATTAGAACCCCTGAACATTTGTTGTAACTTTTTGGTTTCGCCAGAGCGAACCGATTCCACCGGGACTCATTTAGTAGGCGGCATGAGATCTAAAGACACTGAGACGATCCCCGAGCAGAGAAGCTAGTTTCTCGCAGGTATTTATCATCTCCGCGCGAACACTAAACCGCTCGCAAGATGGACCAGAGCGGTCAGAAGAAAGACACTGGTGGAGATCTCAGGAAGGACGGGCGGCATGCTATCAAAGCAGTAGTGGTCCCTGAAATGAACGGGGAAGTTTCTTGCCGGCATTTTTCGCACCTCCATGTTAAGCGCTAAACCGACCGCAGACGGAGCGAACGGGGGAAGATGTTGGATGCAACGAACGGGGAAACAGGAAACCAGGGGACGGCATCTCTCTTTAGTCTGTCGGTCAGATCCCCGAAAGTCTCCTGAGATCAAAAAAAGTGTCAACTTTCTCATGCCCCCCTCATCTTTAATTCCATTTAAAATATATACAGACCACGTAGAAAGCCATGCTATCATTCAGTTGCCAGAGATTTTAGATTCACTAGCTATCGTAGAAATTTTGCTAGATTTCCATCTGAATTGGTGGCTACCATTGGAGTGTTTCTTTTTCTGTGCACGGTATAATATATTTGTTAAAGTGATCAGTGGTCTAGTGCTTTCATTTTATTTCACTGGATTGTGTGTTTATTTAATCTATTTAATTAAACTCATCCCAAAAGTTCCAGTGGTAAATTTAATGATATATCTATTATAACATTTCCAAAAATAATAGATGCTTGAATGTTAAAGTAACTTTTAAAGTCGTGAAGGAATTTATAATTAATAAATTTAGTTAAGTCCTATATATAAAGATGCGTAGTTTAACCATTAGACTCGTGACGTGTTTTCTTAAATACATAATTAAATACGCGAGTGTATATAATAGCCTTAACGGTAAATTTATCGCGCGTTAAGTATATTATTTGATTTTTGAGGTATGATTATGATTGTCATGGGTTTTATATCTTTTTCTATAGAATGGTCACCTTTGCAATCCCAGCATAAAGAAATCATACAGAGAGTTTCCATACTCGGTTCTTAAACTTCCAGACAATTTGATGAGACATTTTTTAAATTTAATCTTGTGGCGGTCCGGTGCGGCCTAGCTATCATAATTACATGAAAGAAAGCCTACCCAAGAACATTTAAATATTATCATCAAATTTAATTTCAATCTGTGAGATAAACTGGGAGATGAACAGTGCCAGTAGCAATATTTTATTTACTGCTCTAAATGTGAGAGATTACCGATTTACCTGACTGTGACTGAGCCTAGTTTTTTTCCTCACTGGATTAAAAACTTTACCGGTCAGTTGCTATCATCACGCATTGAAGGAATTTTACCATCACCTCATTTTCACCCCGTGTCGAACTGTGTCAGTGCCATCCCATAGACTCCTTTTTATATAATAAAACACAAGAACTCTTAGGCCTTCAAGTCCGGCGATAAGTGGGAATTTTTTCTATCAACTAACCTCACTACATCTGGGGCGGGACATCGAAGGACTAGACAGTTTCACATGTCAAGAGTTTAATTACTGTGTATATCATTCTATGGATTGTCTGATGCTGCAATTGGTAAGTGTGTGTGTGTATGTGAGTGTGGATCCTCACAGCGTGCATGAATGACAGGAGATTTATTTTTTTTGCAAAACCATTTGTTAACTTGCCTACCGGGTAATACATTTTTCTGTATACCCTGCATTGTTCCTTTAAGTGGGATAATTTGTTAACTCTGTTTCATTCCCCCCCCCCCTTTTTTTTCTTTGCTTAGTAAAGGGAAGACACAATTGGGATAACAGGTTTTTTTTTGTCTACCACCATAACTAATATTGTAACCCCTCTTTCAGAGTAATTAAATTCACTGTTGGGTTACATTACCTATGTTCCTAATAACTATCTATCTTTGGACTGGGTTTATCTTTGTCTAATAAGTGGGAAGGACTTAGTCGATACCAATTTTCTTCACCCCCTCCCCACCATTGGTATTTGTATTTTCTGTAATCATATATTTTGTTCTGTAAACACATGATAACTGATATTATTGGTTTTTAATGCTAATAAACAGCATAAACTTATCTAGTACTGTGTTGGACTACCAAGGCCCAAATTCCCCATATTTGTTTAATTTAGTTTGTATTCACGTGCGTCTGTGTGTTTTGAAGCACCAAATCGGTGTGAGCGCAGATGTGTGTCTGGAAACTGGCAAATAATTGTTTGACCAGGGGAGTGGAAGAGAAGATTGAGAGGAACGATTTGTCGTAAATAAGTCTGTCTTTACTCTCCCCAGAACTCTGTGAATCAACTATTTACTCGCTAACCTTTTCCTATCACTGAGCTTTTCACCACCATTCTCCACTCTAACTGGACCACTATTCTAAGACTCATTCTCTCAAAATAAATTTACGACAATATTTGGCTGGCTCGCCGGGATAATTTTGAGATACATTTGATGCACACATATTTGTGGGCTGGTCCTGCATCTTGAGCTACATTTGAGGCAATCGCCTAGCCGGGATAAAGATATTTTTGAGTCTGATTAAGTCTGGGTCTAACTAGATAGAGTGTGAATGATCTGTCTCTGTGATTTAGGGAAATAAATAAAAATAATTAATTACACCTCTAGACAACGCCTTTTAGTATTTGGGTCGTATTTGGGTCGTCCACACAGCATATTTACAGGTTGTTTTCTTTTCACAGCAGTAGAAAGTACGGATAAACAAAATTATTTGTTATTTAAATTATTCTCTGGCAGAGAAACATTACATTTTTCTTTATAAGATTTGCTGGGATTGCGTGATTGGTTTTACAGTCACTAAAGGTTTTTGAAGCGTTTGAGTTGAGCGTAGCTAAAGACGCCTTGTTCTGACTTTTTAAGTCTTGTTAACACGTCTCTTCTCATAAAAGTGACTTCAGGGACGGAGTTTGTTGTTAGAGAATCAAAATTTTCGGGATAATTTTTTTTTTTTTTAAATTGTTTTAATATAAATCTTTCTCTACTGTTAGTAATAGTAGATTTTTTTCTAGTGTAACTTACCAATTTTATTGGCTTAGTCGCTTGCGTTAGGAGCCTTAAGTGACAATAATAGCGGCGATAAGTTAACACAGGAGGTAAAAGAAGTAAATTTTTTTATACTTTGGTTTTTTCTCGTAGCGGCTTTGAGTTTTTTTTTTTCCCTTCTTGTTCTTTCTTGCTATTCTCTAATAGTAGTAGCATCCAGTTCTTTAATCATGTCAGAGAGGATTCAGATGAGATCCATCCTAAGGCTGGAGGCAAAAGAATCAGGTTTAGAAGGAGAAGCCGCTAACTTGTTTGTCAACCAGGAACTTGAAAGGTATGACGCGGAAAGGAAGGAAGCACAAGAGAGAGCAGAGAGGAAAGATGCTCAAGATAGAGCAGAAAAGAAAGAAGCGGAGGAGCGTTTATTGGAGCAGAAGAAAATTGAGGCAGAGAACAAGAAAATTGAGGCAGAAAACAAGAAAATTGAGGCAGAAATGGAAGCCCGCAGAGAGAGAGAAAGGGAGTGGGAAAGACAACATGAACTGGCGCTTAATGCTTTAGAGAGTCGGGGCGCCTCTACTTCGAATAACGGAGAGCCGTCTTCGCCCCAGTCCCAGTCAGTGGATCTCTCCAGCACTCAGTCTGCCCAATTAACGGCGATGTCTTTTGCTTTAGAATCTTTTCCTAGCCCCAATGAAAAAATTGACAGCTACCTAGAAAAATTCGAAAGGCTCGCAAATCTGTATGGGTTAGAGAGTTCCCGCTGGGCACTTAAGCTCTCAACGTCACTAAAAGCTAATGCTTATGACGTATACACAAAGCTGGGACCGAACCAACATGATTACGACATGCTAAAGAAGGCCTTGCTAGAACGGTTTGAGATGACCGCCCGAAAATTTCTGCAAATGTTCAGAAACAGCCGGAAAGAGAGCACAGAAACTTTCCCGCAGTTCTCTTCACGTCTCACGGGCTATTTGATAAAGTGCATAGAATTATCGGACCTACCTCTTACATATGAGGGACTCCTTGAACTTGTTCTTGTGGAGCAGATAAAGTCAACTTTGTCAAACGAAACCCGTAGATTTTTGGCTGAACAGGGCGCAGTCAGGCTTGAGGACATCCTCAATAAGGCAGAACGCTATACCAATGCAATGGCCGAACTTCCCAGCACTAAACGTAAACCCACAGATGAGCCATCTCGAAAACAAAATCTAGAGCAGTCATCCTGTTCTTCCAATTCCTCTCAGCATTATAACCAACGAGAAAGTAATAACCAGAGACCTCCCCAGGAAAAATCGAAATTCTACAAAACCCGATATCCCCAAAATAACAATTCTGATCAACCCACCAAGCCTACATGGCAGCGTGGCCACCTAGGTCAAGGAAAAGGAAAGACACCTACAACAGGAACGTCTGATCAGGGCAAGCAGACCGGGCCTAACCGCGTCGGATGTTTGCATACAACCTCGAAAGGTAGAGTCAATGTCAGTGATTCTCAACCTGAGGGGGATCGACCCTCAACTCGAGGAACTGTAATTTTGAATGATACCTCAACTACTTGTCTCTTTGACACTGGATTAAGTTTTAGTTGTATTGTTGCTAGACACCTAGTCAAACCAGGTCAGGAGACAGAGGAAACCGTCAAACTTAGTGGAGTTTTCACGAGTGATGCACCCAGGACGCTGCCTATCGCACTGGTAGAAATACACTCTGATTTTGTCAGAGGTGTTATTAAAGCGGCCATAATGGATGATCCGATCTACCCAGTTATCCTGGGATGTAGATATGTGTTTATTGGGAGACCAAAGGAGCTGATTGTGGCAGCGGTAACCACAAGAGGGCAAGCCAAGAAGGAGAGGGAGCCTGCACCAAATTTGTTGCTGAATGAACTGAAGGAGGCGCAACAAAAGGACCCTACTCTGGAGCTCTGCTTTAGAAAACTGCCCATGGCTAAGGACCCCAGACACAACGGAGACATCTTTTCTAAGGATGGCGTATTGTATCGTAGAACGGGCAACCCGGACACGGGGAATAACCAGCTCCTAGTACCGACGCAGTACAGAAGCCAGATCTTAGAAATGGGGCACTCTCTTCCCTTTAGCGGACATATGGGACAAAATGCCACTATTCAGCGAATAAAAAACCACTATTGGTGGCCAGGAATGAACTCTGACATTATCAGGTACGTGAAATCCTGCGCCCAGTGCCAACGGGTAGCACCCAAGCACTTGACACCCCCAGTACCTATGGGGCAAATGCCAATAGTGGGTACTCCATTTGAACGGGTTGCTGTCGACATCATTGGACCCCTGGAAAGGACCAAAAGAAAGCACAGGTTCATCCTGACTTTAGTCGACACTTGCACAATGTGGGCCGAAGCTATACCGCTAACATGCATAGATTCCAAGCACGTCGCAGAAGCCCTCATGCAAATCTTTACATGGTTGGGATTCCCTCAACAAGTTTTGACGGACAATGAATCCCAATTCCGTAGCCTGTTAATGGAGGAGATCTTTAAGATCTTGAGGGCCAAACATATCCACACAAGTCCCTACCATCCGGCCGGAAATGGGCTCGTGGAACGTTTTAATGGCAGCCTCACCACCATGTTACATAAGCTGGGTCAGGAGAAACCGGAAGACTGGGACCTATATATATCGGCTGCCTTATTTGCCTACCGAGAGGTACCCCAAGCGTCTACGGGATTCCCGCCTGCTACACTTTTATTTGGCAGACCTATAAAGGGGCCACTAGAAGCCTTACTTCGGTCCCTGACAGACCAAAAGGCTGACGAGACAGTCGTCCCCGCAAGCAAGTATGTATCTGAGCTCAAGGAAAGGCTAAAGCTAGGTTGGGATCTAGCTACAACCAACCTTAAGAAAGCCCGTGCCAAGCACACTAAAAGATACAACAAAGCTGCAAAAGACAGAGAGCTCCAACCAGGGGAAAAAGTTTTGTTGCTACTTCCAACCGGAAGCAATAAACTTCGCATCGGATGGCAAGGGCCGTTTACCGTCCTTAAAAAGATCTCACGTACCAATTACAAGATCTCCATCAAAGGAAAGGAGAAGGTCTTCCACATAAATCTGCTTAAGAAATATTTGGAAAGACCAGTGCCATCCTCTGAGCATCTCCTGGCTGTCGCCATAGCAACGGAAGACGAGGAAGATGATGATGGTTGCATGGAGTATCCATTGCAACCCACAGAATCCTTTAAAGATGTCAAGTTCAGTGACAATCTCTCACCAGAACAACAAACAGAAACCAGGGCGCTACTAAAACAGTACAGTTCAGTCTTAACGGATGTACCTGGTCGAACAAATCTCATCGAATTTGATATGAAATTAACAAACAAGACCCCTGTTCGAACCAGAGTTTACCCCATCCCTTACGCTAAAGCTGATGCACTTCGCGGAGAAATAGACAAGCTGCGTCAGGCAGGAATTATCAGTGAGTCTACATCTCCTTACAGTTCGAGCGTAGTGCTGTTGCAGAAGCCCAATAAGGAAGTTCGGCTGTGTATAGATTACCGGCTGCTAAACGCTGTTACGGAATTCCAGCCCGAACCTCTCCAAACTGTTTCTGAGTTGTTCACCAAGCTTAGCAAGGCAAAGATTTTCTCCAAGATTGACCTCAGTAAAGGTTACTATCAAATACCAGTCAAGGAGGAAATTAAACCCTTGTTAGCTTTCAGCACTAGTGAAGGACATTACACATTTAATGTGATGCCATTCGGTTTGCATAACGCACCAGGAGTGTTCACCAGGATGATGAGGAAGCTTCTAGAACCTTTGCAAAGTCCCCATATCCATAATTTCATGGATGACATATTAATTGCATCGGAAACCTACGAAGAACATATTGCTACGGTTGCTATGCTCCTCAGGAGACTACAGGAAACTGGTCTCACAGCCAGACCTAGCAAATGTCTCATCGGGTTTGAACAGTTAGACTTCCTGGGGCATACTATTTCTCACGGATGCAGTTGGCCTATTAAGAAGAACGTGGAGAAAATAGTGGCAGCAAAAAGACCCCGAACGAAGAAAGACGTACGTTCCTTCATATCACTATGTGCATACTATCAGAAGTACATCCAGAACTTCAACGGACTAACGGCACCTCTGACTGACCTCACAAAGGAAGGTTGTCCTGATAAGGTCATTTGGGATCAAAAGTGCGAGCACGCGTACAGCACTTTGAAAGGACAGTTGTCTGCATACCCCATTTTGAGGTTGCCTGACCTCAAGAAACCTTTCGTACTGCGGGTCGACGCGTCAGGTCAGGGCATCGGGTCAACACTGCTTCAAGCCGAGGACAGTGACCTGAACATGCTATTTCCAGTTGCCTATGGCAGTCGGAAACTAAATAAAGCTGAACGGAACTACAGCGTAGTCGAAAGAGAATGCCTCGCTCTGATTGACGGTATAAGGCGCCATCATGAGTTTCTCTATGGTACATCTTTTACGGTACAAACAGACCACGCTCCGTTAGCATATCTTGGTGCCAATAAGGAATTCAACGCTAGGATCATGCGATGGGCCTTATTGTTATCTGTTTATTCATTCAAAGTGGAATATATCCCAGGAAGACAGAATGTCGGGGCTGATTTCCTGAGTAGACACTGGTCTACAGAGGAAGAAGAGCAAACTGAAGATACCACTCATTCTAAAACCACCAATCAGGTCACCTCCATTGTCAAGAAGGAAACATGAAAAATGGTTTCATGTCTAAAAGTGGGGACGATTGTGACGTACGTCTAGTTCGACAAGTGAATTTTCCCTGATTTGATGGATGATTAAAGGGACTTTAGCTTTTCATAACATTAGAACCCCTGAACATTTGTTGTAACTTTTTGGTTTCGCCAGAGCGAACCGATTCCACCGGGACTCATTTAGTAGGCGGCATGAGATCTAAAGACACTGAGACGATCCCCGAGCAGAGAAGCTAGTTTCTCGCAGGTATTTATCATCTCCGCGCGAACACTAAACCGCTCGCAAGATGGACCAGAGCGGTCAGAAGAAAGACACTGGTGGAGATCTCAGGAAGGACGGGCGGCATGCTATCAAAGCAGTAGTGGTCCCTGAAACGAACGGGGAAGTTTCTTGCCGGCATTTTTCGCACCTCCATGTTAAGCGCTAAACCGACCGCAGACGGAGCGAACGGGGGAAGATGTTGGATGCAACGAACGGGGAAACGGGAAACCAGGGGACGGCATCTCTCTTTAGTCTGTCGGTCAGATCCCCGAAAGTCTCCTGAGATAAAAAAAAGTGTCAACTTTCTCATGCCCCCCTCATCTTTAATTCCATTTAAAATATATACAGACCACGTAGAAAGCCATGCTATCATTCAGTTGCCAGAGATTTTTAGATTCACTAGCTATCGTAGAAATTTTGCTAGATTTCCATCTGAATTGGTGGCTACCATTGGAGTGTTTCTTTTTCTGTGCACGGTATAATATATTTGTTAAAGTGATCAGTGGTCTAGTGCTTTCATTTTATTTCACTGGATTTTGTGTTTATTTAATCTATTTAATTAAACTCATCCCAAAAGTTCCAGTGGTAAATTTAATGATATATCTATTATAACATTTCCAAAAATAATAGATGCTTAAATGTTAAAGTAACTTTTAAAGTCGCGAAGGAATTTATAATTAATAAATTTAGTTAAGTCCTATATATAAAGATGCGTAGTTTAACCATTAGACTCGTGACGTGTTTTCTTAAATACATAATTAAATACGCGAGTGTATATAATAGCCTTAATGGTAAATTTATCGCGCGTTAAGTATATTATTTGATTTTTGAGGTATGATTATGATTGTCATGGGTTTTATATCTTTTTCTATAGAATGGTCACCTTTGCAATCCCAGCATAAAGAAATCATACAGAGAGTTTCCATACTCGGTTCTTAAACTTCCAGACAATTTGATGAGACATTTTTTAAATTTAATCTTGTGGCGGTCCGGTGCGGCCTAGCTATCATAATTACATGAAAGAAAGCCTACCCAAGAACATTTAAATATTATCATCAAATTTAATTTCAATCTGTGAGATAAACTGGGAGATGAACAGTGCCAGTAGCAATATTTTATTTACTGCTCTAAATGTGAGAGATTACCGATTTACCTGACTGTGACTGAGCCTAGTTTTTCCTCACTGGATTAAAAACTTTACCGGTCAGTTGCTATCATCACGCATTGAAGGAATTTTACCATCACCTCATTTTCACCCCGTGTCGAACTGTGTCAGTGCCATCCCATAGACTCCTTTTTATATAATAAAACACAAGAACTCTTAGGCCTTCAAGTCCGGCGATAAGTGGGAATTTTTTCTATCAACTAACCTCACTACATCTGGGGCGGGACATCGAAGGACTAGACAGTTTCACATGTCAAGAGTTTAATTACTGTGTATATCATTCTATGGATTGTCTGATGCTGCAATTGGTAAGTGTGTGTGTGTATGTGAGTGTGGATCCTCACAGCGTGCATGAATGACAGGAGATTTATTTTTTTTGCAAAACCATTTGTTAACTTGCCTACCGGGTAATACATTTTTCTGTATACCCTGCATTGTTCCTTTAAGTGGGATAATTTGTTAACTCTGTTTCATTCCCCCCCCCCCCTTTTTTTCTTTGCTTAGTAAAGGGAAGACAATTGGGATAACAGGTTTTTTTTTGTCTACCACCATAACTAATATTGTAACCCCTCTTTCAGAGTAATTAAATTCACTGTTGGGTTACATTACCTATGTTCCTAATAACTATCTATCTTTGGACTGGGTTTATCTTTGTCTAATAAGTGGGAAGGACTTAGTCGATACCAATTTTCTTCACCCCCTCCCCACCATTGGTATTTGTATTTTCTGTAATCATATATTTTGTTCTGTAAACACATGATAATTGATATTATTGGTTTTTAATGCTAATAAACAGCATAAACTTATCTAGTACTGTGTTGGACTACCAAGGCCCAAATTCCCCATATTTGTTTAATTTAGTTTGTATTCACGTGCGTCTGTGTGTTTTGAAGCACCAAATCGGTGTGAGCGCAGATGTGTGTCTGGAAACTGGCAAATAATTGTTTGACCAGGAGAGTGGAAGAGAAGATTGAGAGGAACGATTTGTCGTAAATAAGTCTGTCTTTACTCTCCCCAGAACTCTGTGAATCAACTATTTACTCGCTAACCTTTTACTATCACTGAGCTTTTCACCACCATTCTCCACTCTAACTGGACCACTATTCTAAGACTCATTCTCTCAGAATAAATTTACGACACCAACCCAGCTCCAGCGTCTGCCATCAATGATGGTGTGCATGTCCTCTTGCTTGCTCCGAGTGAGCAGATCTTGGTTGGTGATGGTATTCGGCCAAAATATTCGGTGAATTTTTCTTATGCATGTTGTGTGAAAAGAGGACAATTTCGACATTTAATTCTCTGTAACTCTCCAGCATTCCGCACCATAGAGAAGCTCAGAAAGCACACAGCTCTGATATAATCTTAACTTTGTGCTTGTGCTGTACGAAGAGCACTTCCAGATGTTTAGACTAAAAAAGACTGTTCTTGCTTTGTTCATTCTGTTGTTGATATCTTTGCTTGCTATGCCTTCTGGTGTTACTATGCATCCTAGGTATGTGAAGGTGTCTGTCTGTTTCAGTTGCTGATTCCTTACTGATATGGGCTCAGGGTTGCTCACATTGAGCGTCATGACCTCTGACTTCTTTAGATTGATGTTCAAGCCCACCTGCTGGCTATGCTTATTAAGTCTATCCGTTTTTTCCTGGATGTGTTGATGTGAATGTGCTAGTAGTGCAGTGTCATCTGCATATTCCAGATCTTCCAATGTAGAAAATGTAGTCCATCTTATTCCTCTTGGACTGCCCTCTGTTGTCTGGCGCATCACCCAGTCTATGACTGTTAAAAATAGAGTGGTTGATAAGGGGCATCCCTGTCGTACTTCTGTTTTCACCTCAAAGGTTAGGTTGCTCTGCCCAACACTACACGTAAAGTTGGCATAGAGGCTTTTTATGATTGACACTATGCAGTATTTTCCATAAACTGTCCCTATGTATACTGTCAAAAGCCTTTTCAAAATCAACGAAATTAATGTACAGCTGTCTTTGCCATTCTGAGCACTGCTCAATAATGTTCCTGAGAGTGAATATATGATCTACACATCTTTCTAAATCCTGCTTGTTCTTTCCTCAGTTTGTGGTCTACTGCTTTTGAAATTCTCTGTATAATTACCCTGCCTAGTATTTTGCTGGGAACTGAGAGAAGAGTGATTCCTCTCCAATTATTGCAGTCTGCAAGATCTTCCTTCTTGGGCAATTTGACAATTATTCCTTTGTTTCACTCCGTTGGTGTTGTCCCTGTTTTCCAGACTTGTGCAAATAGTGGTTCTAATAGTTCTGCTGCTAGCTCAGGGTCTGTCTTAAATAGCTCTGCATTTAAGTTATCATGGCCAGGAGCTTTTCCATTCTTTAACCCTTTGATTGTTGTGATGATTTATTCTTTTCGTGAAATGTCTGTATTAACATCTAGATCATTTTCAGCCTCAGGAACATTCAATTGTGTCTCTGGTGGTTCCTTGTTCAGAGTTTCTCTGAAATGCTCTGCTCATCTTGTTTCCTGTCCCTCTGCTGTCGTGATGAGATTTCCTTGCTTATCTCTTACTAATGTAATATTGTTTGCACCTCATTTTCCGCTGATGAATTTAGTTATTTTGTATACTGTGCTTTGTTCATTTCTCAGTGCTGCCTCTTCTGCCTGTCTCGCAAGATCGTCTAGGAAATTCCTTTAATTGGCTCAGGTTTGGCGTTTAACTTCCTTGTCCAGCTGACTGTACTGTTCACTATATAGTTGCTTTAACCTGGGGGACTTCGCTTCAGTTTTCTTTCTTTTCATTTCCTTTCTCATCGTTATGGTGTTTAATGTTTCTGGTGTTATCCAGTCTTGCTTCTTCCTTTCCTGGAATCCCAAGCATGATTTGCTGCTTTCCTTATATATTGTTGAAATGGTGTTGAATTTCTGGTCTATATCATCAGTCAATGTCTTTTCCTGACTTTTGGCATTTTTTTTGCCAAAAATGTATCAGCCTATGTCTAAGAAAATGATACGTTTGTTTTTAATCATATAAGAGATACGAAAAAATTGACCAATTTTCGATTACGCTTTGTGATCACGCTCATCCACGATTATCTTACTTACTTACTTACTTAGTCGTTCTCCTTCTACCGTGAGGTGTAGAGGTTTGGAAGAGAGAGCGCCAGACTATCCTATCGGCTGTCTTCCTCCTGGCCTGGTTCCATTCTAGTCCTCGATCCTTCAAAGATTGTCTAATGTTGTCCTTCCAGCGGACTCTGGGTCGTCCTCGGGGTCTGGATCCTTGGCTCTTTGTTTCCCATGCTTGTCGTGGTATCCGATCTTCTCCCATTCTGCAAACATGGCCAAACCATCTTAATTGGGACTGTTCTACTTGGGTCTGCAGGGGGTACGATTTAAGGCCTTGACGTATCGTCTGGTTGCGTACCATGTCTCTTCTTGTTACTTCAACGACCTTCCTCAGATACCTCATTTCTGAGGTTTGGATCTGGCTTTTATGGGTTGTAGTCATTTGCCCATGACTCGCATCCGTATGTCAAGACTGGGACATAGGTGGAGCGGTATACAGCCATCTTTGTTTTCTTACCAACCTCTCTCTTGCTGAGGAATCCTCAATTTATGGCCTGAAAAAGTCTCCCAGCTGCTGCTTTTCGAGTGGCCAACTCTTCTTTGATGCCTCCCTTTCGGTCTATAATAGCTCCGAGGTATTTAATTTAAAGTGGTCGACCTGCTCCAGGACCTGTTCTCCCAGCTTAATCTGATGTTTTCTTTCTTCTCGTGATATCACCATGGATTTTGTTTTAGAGCTGCTTATGACCATCCCTCTCTTCTCCAGCTCTTCCTTACAGACTTGCAGGTTGGATTGGAGATGTGCCTCTGATTTAGCAATCAGGGCAACATCATCAGCAAATGCCAGCTCCGAAATATAGACCTGTCTCATCTTCCAGTACCCCACTGAATACTTTCTTGTTCTCTCCTTACATGCCTTGATGACATCCTACCATAAGGAGTATGAAGAAAGGTGATAGGCATATCACCTTGTCAAGGTACACCAGTGGTGGTCCATATGAACTCTTCCCGACTTATGGTTTGGCTGTCCTCACATAATTTCTGCAAGACTTGTAGAAGCTCTGTAAAGCCATGAATCAGAGGTGCTGGAATAAACTTCCTTGCCACAAAATCCCAATCCAAAGTTTGCTCCATTTGGGACCCTGTCAAACGCCTTTTCCCATAACTATGAAACAAAGATGCAAGACTCTTATACTCAATGCCTTTTCACTCACTGTCTGAGTGTGAAGATTAGGTCTTGAGTACTTGTTTCTCGAATCCGCACTGGACCTCATCCAAGCTCAGAAGGCGCAAAGTCTCTGAGAATAGGATTGCTAAGTAAATTAAAACAATGGGACACTGAGAAGGGACCCATATGACGCTCTATGGTTTCCACACTGTCAGCGATTGTCACCCTTTTTTGAAAATTGGTGTTACCAGTGCAATCTCCCAATGACCGCACCTCCACCTTTGTGGTGGTCCTTGTTGAAACAGTCTGCCTGTAAAACCCTTGGCTGAGTAATAGTCGCCTGATGCTCTGAAATGAACTTAACCATTTCTGGTCCATACCAAAATGCCGCTGCAGCCCAAGTTGGATGTTTCGACCGAAAGGTGCAGCCTGCAGTTCTTCCCCATCTTTATGGTCAATCTTCACCACATTGGTTTTCTCTTCTGTGCTAAGTGGAAGAAGAATTTCTGATGCTTGAAGGAATGCTCACCATCCAGGAGTTCTGAGAAATATTCTTTCCATCTTGGCCCATTACAAAGTTGGAGGGACAGTAAGCAATTTGCCTTGAATGTCCTGAATACAAATACCAAGAGGGATTGTTTTTCCTTCCTCAGTGCTTTGGGTCTTATAGAACAAGTGGATCAAGAGTTTTCCAAGTGCCTTTTTACAAATATCTCCAAATTCTTCCCAGGACTCAAATGTTTCAAATGCTAGCACTTTTGTTGTTTGCTTCTGAAAACTGGAGTGTCAGCAAAAACAACCAAAAAGCTATTTTTCATAAATGTCCTGTTGTGTTTTAGAATAGAAAGATTAAATTGTTTCCATGACCATTTTCTTCTCTCTTATTTTCTGTGGAACTGATGTCCACCAAGTGTCCTCTTGACAAAATCCCAGTGGACTTCACCGCATGCTTCTGAAGCAGATGCTGGCTGGCGATGGATTTATGCACTGACAAAGCAGGCTCCAGGTTCTGGAACCCCGCATAAGAGAGGCAAAGGTAGACCAAGAAAAAACAAGAAACCTATTGATCGCACTTACAAAGCAGTCCTTGAATTTAATCCAGAGGGTTTCCAATCATCAGGAGACCGTTTCTTCTGAGTTTGCTCACCGCTGAGACAGAAGTGAAAATGATGAGGAAAACATGCCAAAAAAGGTTGAGTTGAAGCACGTGATAGGAGATTTGGCATGCTGTTTGTTGAAGGACCCATGCTAGTTGTGGACTAAAGGGTTTCTTGATGGATTGATGGACACTAGCGAGTAAATTTATACTGCGGTGGTTTTTTATTTTAGGCATGACCTGGTAGAGATAACTTCCAATACTTGCAACATCCATTATCTTGACATATTACAAATCAGCATTTCCAAAACATATCACCACAGAACTCAACTTTTTGGAGAAATACAGGGAGATAGTGCTTATGGGGAACAGAGACCTTGTAATGCCCATGCAGAAACCTCAAAGACAGAAACAAATGCTGTTTTTTTCATTGTGTTAGATGTATCTGTTCTCCATATCATTCCGATTAACTCCACCCCATCTAGCATGTCATATTCCAACTCTGGCATTAATATCTCCGAGCATGAACAAACTTCACTAGGCATCATCCACTGCCTTTGAAGCACGAAAATTCCTCCTTGACCGCTCTGCACTCTCCATCCTCCTTTGCCCATACTGACAAGTGTGAAGTGTGTGGCAAGGAGTGTTTCACCAAATTCCAGCTAAAAGAGCACATGATGAGCCATGATGACAGCCATTGCTTTGTCTGCTGGCACTGTGGACAGGTCTGTGTGTTTGATTTTGAAATCAGTTTGTCTGCTGTTTGAGGGAGGTATCTATGTAGGAAATTATGCAGTGCTGCATGTTAACTAATGATGTTAAACAAAAATTTGCAGTTTAGAAAACTATATAAATTGATTTTCTTAAATTTTGGCTACTGACCTTGATTTTCGTACATTTCTATCATAGCCATTGATTTCTTTACCAAGAGCTATAGCAGCATGCTCATAGGTGATACATTATTGTTGTAATTTGATACTAATCATTGCTCCATGTTTTTATTATATGTAGTGGTATTAAAATTTATAATATTACATTATAATTAATGCGCGGGCCCACGCCTAAGGGTATTGTGATGTTATCAAAACAGTCGATTGAAGCCTTGTATGCATTTTTTAAACCAGCAACTAATTTTTATGTCAGCTTTTAGCCTTGTATGCACTTTTTAAAACAGCAACTAATTTTTATGTCAGCTTTTAGCAAGATATCTATTTGTTTTAAAACTAATGACAAATCATAGCTGTATTAAAGGGAAAGGAAAAAGATCAAATTTGCCTTAGCTCGTAGGCTTACATCCATTTTTTTTTATAGTGCGGCTATGGAGCTCTCTACGGGTTGGACGTACCACAATATTTTTTATCACAGATAAATTACCATTTTATGTGAATATTTTTGTATTACAGTATTTAAAATTATTATGATTTCATAAGATTTTATTTTGATTATTAAAAAAAAATAAAATTAAGTGAAATTTAGATGAAGAATGTTATGGGCTTACCCACACCAGACCTGCCGTTCATTATTTCTGGTGCTCTTGTTTTCTCACCTTCACCACATTCATTTAAAATCCGATCTAAATTTCTTATGAACAGTTTCTGTATCAAATAACACCACTAATAAAGGAATATTGATTTAACTTAAGCAAATTAAATAAGAAAAATGTAGGGCCTACTTAGTGGAGCAGTGGTTAGTGCACTGGCTTCCTAGCTCGGTGGTCCATGGTTCGATCCCCAGTTGAGGTGGGATTTTTTAGACCACAAACGGTTCCGGGGTCGACCCAGCCTCATGAATTCTGTACCAGAGCAACTCTGGGAGGTTAAGGCGGCCGGCTTGACGCTGACCACATCACCCCTAGTGTGCCGATGGTAAGGAAAATATTGGCCTAACACCATATTCCCAATATGCCTCAATGGGCGTGTAACGGGATCCTTTACTTTTTAAAATTTTTATTAGCCCACATGGTAGAGATCCACAATGTTGAAATGGGAAACCTTGAGGTTTTTTTTGCTAGGAGGGTACAAATGAAATGCTGGTGGAATAAACACGAGGGACTTGGTAGGTCATGCACAATTTAACATCCGCTTTTCAAATCAGGTGCTGGTGGGGTTTGATTGTCCCCCCCCCCCCCCCCCCCCCAGAAAACACTTGTTAAAAATGTCAGGGCTTGGAAAAAAAATAATTTGAAGAGGAAAAAAACGTACTTAAAAAAAACGTACAGACTGCCTGTATGCCCTTACACCGACATTAATTTTAAAAAAATACCCATAAATTATCCCTTTCTCGTACAAGTCAACAGCTATGAGACGTGATCCATCTTGCAGCATCTACAATATCAATACATACAGACATTTAAAAACTAAAAAAAAAAAAAAATGGTAAAGGTGTTCCCATAGAAGATACTGCCACAGGAGAATGAGGTGTTACAGACTTCTCCATAATAGGTCTGGCTTTTAATGAGGAGTGGTGACCAGTTCTCTTCCTTGCTGCCTTTGCTTTCCTAACTCATTAGCAGTGTCAAATACCCATTTACAGCTGGGCAGACTGGAGCGTGACATTACCAGGTTTCGATCCCAGAATTTTGTAAATTTGCCACAAGGGGCAGACACTCTTTGGAAGACTACAGTAATTAAAAACAAAACACACTCACACTTGTGAAATGATGAATAAATTAAAACTGCGAGTAGATTTAATAATTTAGTTTTCTTATACAGACTGACCTTGACATATCACGTATGCAACTGACGAGCATTTGTACAACTGCCATTCCAATAATCTAATTATATTATGTTATTATTTTCATCTCCCCATGTTGGTCGTAAATTTTATTTATTCATAATTTATAACAACACAGTAATTTTATGTTATAATTTGTTCATTGTATTATTTCTCTATATTGTATTATTTCTCTATAAACAAAGAGTACAATTAGGTAAATAAAAAACACAACAGACGTACACTTTTAAAAATTCAGGCATGTTAATTGTTAATGTATCATTATGGTTCTGGTATAAGAGCCACCATAATATGTTTTTTCTTTTTTTGAATTAACTTTCATTTCTAATGACCATTGAAAGTGAATTGTTAGTGAAATTGCCACTGCAACTAGGATTATACTCAAAATGAATACTTTTAAGATGGAGCATGAAAGAAAATTCACCTGCTTTTCCTGGGACCAGAAAGTCCAAGACAGAAATCAGAATTTTCAACTCAAATGTCAAGTCAGTCCTATTGTATGGCTCTGAAACATGGAGAACAACAAAAACAACCACCAAAAAGCTACAGACTTTTGATTTTAAGATTCTGGTTTTTGTGTTGGACTTGATTTATTTCCTTCTTCTTCTTCTTCTTCGTTCGTCCTGAAAAGGACGTTGGTTGCGTTGTGTCTGTTTACGCCAAAGCTGTGATATCTGCACCTTTCGGTCGACACATCCGACTTCAGCACGGCATTTTTTGGGACCGGGTTTGCCTTCCCACTGCGATCCCTACTCGTTCAGCCAGACTGCAGTGATGCAATCTGTTTCCAGGACCACCACGTGGAGGTGGAGTAGGGTCTTGATCAGCTCTGGTTCGCTGATCCTGATGCAAGCAGTCAAGCTATGGGTCGCTGACTGCATTCTCTATTGCTGCATCTTTGGGTCCCTGATTTATTTTGATCTACATATATTTCCCCATTCAGTGAAAGCTCTAGCCCTTTGTATTCTCATTTTGATATTTTTATTATGGGTAAGAGAGGTAGAGGAAGATCAAATAACACATGGAGAAGAGAACTGGAAGACAGACATGAAGGGCATGAAGAAGACATGGATAGAGCTTAAGTTGATGGCACTGGATAGGAAGACTTGGCAGGTGTTTGTTGAAGGCCTATGCTCCTTGGTGAGCTGAATGATGATGATGATGAAGATGGCATATTGACCAAAGATGATTGAAAATTATGGAAGATCATTTCTCTTGGAAGTTCTACATAAAGTTGAACTAATCCTAACTGGAATTTAGACTGTTTAGATCAGATTTATTACTCCTGAGGGTCCTACAGGCAGCCTGGTGCCACAAGAGCATACCAAAGGATTGGGAGATTGCCATCATAACACCCATATAAAAAAAAATGTGGAAACCATAGAGGCATATCTCTTCTCAGTGTCCCTAGTAAAACCTACTCTAGTTTTCTGGAGCAGAGACCTAGACGCCTAGCTGAGCCACAAATGGATGAGGTTCAGTGTGGCTTCTGAGCCTACCAAAGTACTCAAGACCTGATCTTCACATTCAGACAGCTGAGTGAAAAGGCCCTTGAGTATAAAGGTGTGATACATCTTTCTTGCATCTGGAGAAGGTGTTTGACAAGGTCCCCTGGAGCAAACTTTGGGACTGCTTGGCAGGGAAGAACATTCCAGCACCTCTGATCCATGCTATACAGAGCTTCTACAATCAATCAATCAATACCCTTTAGTTCCCCGAGGAGCATAGGCCTTCGGTATACACATGCAAGTCCTCCTGTCATGTGACATCAGCTCAAGTTCTTTCCATATTTTCCCTCATCATTTTAGTCGGCAACCAGACTTCCAGCTTTCTCTGAGTTGCTTCATGTGCCTCATTTCCAGAGGACCTTCTTCTGTCCTGGGATGCTGAGTTGATTTATTTTCTTTATTTGACTTATCTATATTGCTTAATGAAGTTTTTGTGGTAAAAAGTTTTATATGGGATGGGGTAACAGCTCCATGTCCAACCCTCCTCAGTCGCTTTTTACGACATGCCTGGTAGGGTACAGTGTTACTATTCTTTGCTCCCCTTTCTGGCCCCGGTAACATACATATAAACATGTTTGTCAATATTTGTAAACAGAAATACAGATATTTTCGATATTCCTCTAAATCTTGTTCTTAGATTCTTAGCTTCTACAACACTTGCAGAAATTATGTAAGGATGGCAAACCATAAGTCAGAAGAGTTCAGGACCACCATTGGTGTAAGACAGGGTGATAATCTGTCACCTTATCTTTTCATACTCCTCATGGTTGATGTCATTAAAGCATGTAAGGAAGGGACAAGAAAGTAGCTAGTGGGGTACTGGAAGATGAGACAGGTCTGTATTTCAGAGCTGGCATTTGCCAACGATGTTGCCCTGCAGATGCACATCTTCAGTCCAGTCTGCAAGTCTGGAAGGAATAGCTGGATAAGAGAGGGATGGCCATCAGCAGCTCCAAAACAAAAACCATGGTGATAACACAAGAAGAAAAAAAAAAGGCATCAGATTATGCTGGGAGAGCAGGTCCTGGAGCAGGTTGGCCACTTTAAATACCTTGGAGCTGTCATAATGGAAAGGAAGTATGAAAGAAGAGTTGGTTACCCAAAGAGCAGCAGCTGTGAGACTTTTTCAGGCCATAAATCGAGGATTCCTGAGGCCTCAAAATCCAGCCCCTGCAAACCTGAGAATAGACCAATGTTTGCAGAATGGGAGAAGATCGGCTACTATGACAAATATGGGAAACCAAGAGTCATTAATCCAGGGCGACCCAGGTTTCACTGGGAGGAAAACATTAGACAGTCTCTGAAGGACTGAGGACTAGATTAGAACCAGGCCAGGAGGAAGACAGCCAATAGGATAGTATGGCAGTCTCTCTGGCAAACCTCTACACCCTAGGGTAGAAGACGAACGACTAAGTAAGTAAGTAAATCAGATTAAAAAATATAATGCAAATGATTCTTACTTTCATGCACCTATGAGTCTGTTTATATTCAAAATGCGGTGTCATTATTGAGAGTGGATTGTCAAGGAATGTAATTGTTCCCCCCTTGATTTATTTGGATTTTTAATGATAGCCTCCCTGTTCAGCAGGCGTTTCACTACACCATGTGACATTTGAAAAAACTTATATTGTAGATGGTTTATAGTAGATTGGAAAACATCGAGACCAGATAAATGAAAGTGTAAGTACATACGTTCTTCATCTTGCTTTTTCTACAGAAATGGCACCTTATGGAGTGAGAGTGAACTCAGTCAAGTAAGTAACAGTAATATAAAACTATAATTTTTTGTTTCATGTAATAATAGAATGTCATTTCCTCTTATTCCATTTGCGAAGCTTTCTGAACATTATTGTGATTTTGGAATTTTAATCTCAGTCCAGGCTTTTTCTTTCATATTATTTCATTATTTTAATTTCACTTTTGCATTTTTATTAATTTGTATCAATGTTTCTTTCTTTCTTGCTCTGTATTTTAGTTAATTATTTATTCTACTCACCTGTGTGTTACCAGAGCCCTAAGGGCAGCAAAGAATATTAACACTAATCTACTTTGCATGTCATAAAAATGGCTAAGGACTAGTTGGACATAGGGCTCGTTACCCCATCCTGTTGAAAAATTTTAAACCACAAAATCTTCAAGACACAACATGGACATGTCAACTAAAGGAAATAACTGATCAACAGCCATCCAAGACAGAAGAAAGTTCTCTGGTAAGGAGGCTCATGACACAACCTAGAAAGCAGAAAGGAGTCTGGGTTGCTGACTAACCTTTTACATCTAGGAAAATCTCCAAGCTTGGCACCTAGAATGTATGTACTTTGAACAAACTAGGAAAAACTGCACAGATGGCAGCAGAAATGTGGAGTTACAAGATTGAAGAGAACTGGAGACAGAAGTGAAAATGGTGAGGAAGACATAGAAAGAACTTGAACTTATGACACACAGCAGGAGGACTTGGCATGTCTTTATTGAAGGCCTAATCTCCTTAGGGAGTTAACAGGTATTGATTTATTGATTTATTGTATTTGTCCCCTGTGTTACAGTATTATTTATTTCTTATCTTCATCTTCCTGTGTCATTCATCTTATCTACTTTGTTTGTTCATCAATTTTCCCATATGTTTTTAGTGTAATTTATGTTTTTCAGTGAACCTGTCTGTATTTCACTGTCTCCTGTTTGTGACTGTGACTGATGCAGGGTAAACACCAAAATATCCTGTTTTTGTTGTATTGTTCAATTATAAAACTGACTCTGTGCCTATTTGTCTATTGTTTTTTTTTTTTTTCAAGTGACAGTAAGAATGTGGATTTAAGTACATTTAAGTGACAATGTAGTATATAAAAGTTGCAGTAAAATTCAAGTAAGTTACAGTTGAATGGACAGTGATTGAAAAATCACGTTCTATTATTAAACTGTTATTTCTTCACCTGTGTAAATCTAATTTATTTGAAACAAACACCAAATTAAAGAGAATCAAATGCTATTTTATTTCATTAAATGTTGTGTCACATTAACTATCACCAACTAAGAACTGCTTACTCAGAACAAACATAAAGGTATTTTGGATTCTCCCCTAAATCTTGTAATTCTTGGATTCTTAGCCACAGACTGACTGCAGACATTTCTGGTTTTAGCAGATTTTTTGGTGAGATAAGAATCCAACAGAGGATATCATCCTCTTTCATTTCACGCCTTTTGGAGTCACCACTGGAGTTAATCCCCTTGCAAGAAGTCGGCATCAAGAATTCACATGCTCTTGCCATGGTGATTTCTATAACAATGTGTTTGATATGATGAGATTGCCTGACTCATGCACAATCTCCTGTTAGTCTCATATGGATGAGAGCAGTAGTTCTGGTCTTTCTTTATCTCATCAGAAATCCCAGAGAGGTGCACGGATAAGAGGAATATATGTCAGAGGTCAATGACAATATCAAGGAAATGGTGATTGTGGTGAAATGAATGTTGGATAGAAAATAATAGATAGCCTATAGTTCTCAGAAATGGAGAAGAGAGCTGATGAACTAGTGTAGGAATGGCACAGGACAAGTCAGGTAGTTAACTGCACAGTTTTAGATGGTAGCTGTAGAACAGAGCTGTGAAGAGAGTCACCTTCTTGCTAGACCTATCCTATGCTCCAAGGGTGTCTCTATTAATAGTTGGTGTGAAATGCAGCTCGTTAATTATCCCTACCAATTAAAAATATTAAATAATTCTCTTAATTTCCACTCAATAACAAAATTTCAAACAGAAACTGGAATTTAAACAAAATCAATCAATTGCAATTTATAAAATATATCTGTTTACGTGGCAGTTCCAAAGTGTCTTGCCCATGTCACTACAGTGATAATTGAACTTGTATCAGCGTACAAGATATCCATATCTGCAACAGCTTAGGGAACGTGCATTGGAACAACTTGTAAAGAGATGCATCACTTCCACTTACTGCAGGGAGCTAATGAATGTGTGTACATGAAGGAATATTTGATTGGCAATGTGTTTATTATGTCTTGTGTAGTCCCTGGTGGTCTGTGAGGGGACAAGGAAAGATTACGACTACTGCTGCAGTAGGTATGTCTTAAAAGGTGACTAATATGAACTTGTGCATGGGGCTGGCAACTTCATCAAGTAAAACAAATTGTTACAGAACCAACTACTGCACGAGCATATATATGCTTTAGTACAGGCTTTCTGCAAGGGAGCCAGTGGTCTCATGCACCATAGGGAACATAAAGGATAACATAATAAATGTAGTTATTCTATTTACATTTCCTTTTTCATTGTTGTTGACAGCCCAGGTTCTGTGGTCAGTTTACTTTACAGGAGAGGAGAGGAAGCCTTGTCTGAAGAAAAATATGCTGAGGTAAAAATTTTTGTTTTGCTAGTCACTTTTCCCCCCATGCTTCAGAAGGTTCAAAATGAATGGCCGCGGCATGAATGGAAAACATTCATAAAGGCCTCGGATCTTTAGGAGATGGTGTGGATCTACTGTCCTAGTTAAGCGGGGGTATGCGGCAATGAAAGAGCTGACAGACTAGCTTCAAGAAGGTGCATTGGATATGGATAAGGGAGAGATACTGAGGACAATTAGTGATCACCTCATACAAGCACCATGTTGATCTAATTATGTAGAAGTGCAACAGAGGTTTGGGAGCCCTAAAAACAATGCCCGCAGCGCACCTTGAACAGAGACTACTGTTTCTCCTCTGTCATCAGCTAGCCGTGTCGGTCATCGAGTATGGTCTGGGAATACTCATGCTGTCAAAATCACATTGTGAATAATTGTAATGCATTTAACTACCAGCAAGTTATCATCAGTCTTGGCTGAGGGTACAGAGTTTAGGGTAATGGGAAAGCAGAGTTGGAAATTAATCATCTGATAAATGATTATGCTGGGGATGATGATGCCATTGTGTCCACCGATGGGTCGGTAATCCGTGATGAGAAATCAGGGTAGGGCTTCTCTGCTAGAGTAAAGGGCAGAATTGTCGCTGAACATAGCGGGGTTTACATGATAACAACCTCCAGCGTGAGAATGGAGGTAGAGGCGGCTACTGCAGACTTAAGGCGTCTCTCTGAGGCTTCATTAACAAAGGCAGTTATTGTATCAGACTCAGTCCATGCTTCAGAAGGTCCAAATTGGATGGTTCCAGCATGAATGGAAAACCTCCATAGAAGCCTTGAATCTGGTGTGGATCTACTGTCCTGGTCATGTAGAGGTAAGCGGCAATGAAAGAGCTGACAGGCTAGCATCAGGAGCACACATAGAAGGTGCATTAAATATGGGTAAAGGAGAGATACTGAGGACAATTAATGATCGTCTATTAGAGAATGACACTGCAATCGATGAATCATCAAGGCCAAGATTTGCTAGAATTTGGCATCAAACATAAGACCAGCAGGGATGAACGTATGAGAGGATGCGTATATACAACCAGCGCGCAATAATTAGCATTCATACCCTACGACATTTGGTGAGGGAAACTGAGCACCTATAGGTTTGTCCGGAGTGCAATGATGTCTATTCTTATTAACAATAACACTAACTTGTTTTTGTCTTAATGTTTTGTATAAAAAAAAGTATTAATTATTTCAGTCTGTCACAAAACCTAACATGTAACTTTTGTTTTTTTTAACCACTGGGGTTATATTTCAGAGTATTTTTTTTTGGTCAGCCATTGAAGGTACAACCTCATCATGTAAAACAAATTGTTATGAAACCACCACTGGAAGAGCATGTGAATACTTGGTACAGGTTTCCAGCTGTAGTGGTGGCTCCATGAGAAGTAGAAAGGAAAGTGATGATGATTTAAAGTAGCGTTTTATTTTGTGAGCTGGTTGAGATAATGTTACATTTCTATTATCAGCCAGTTGGAGGTCAAATGTAGTCCCAAAGCAGATACTGCCAAAGGGAAGTCAAGTGTTAGAGACTTCACTTATTTATGTCTCAGCTAAAGAGGTGGGGTGACCTGTTCCCATCCTTGCTGCCTTTGTGTTCCCTAACTCGAGCTGTGAGGCACCCACACACAGCTGGATAGATTGGAGCATTTTGAACCTGGCAATTTTGCCTTGAGAAGCAAGCACTCTGACCACTGTGCCACTCATTTTAAGTACTGTTTTATTTTACCTTCAGCTTAATAAAGTATTTAAACTTATTTTGTTTTTCAAGGGGCTGGTTGAGATAATGTTTCATGTTTTGATGGGCTGGTTGAGATAATGTTTCATTTCTTGATGGGCTGGTTGAGATAATTGTTCATTTTTTGATAGGCTGGTTGAGACAATGTTTCATTTTTTGATGGGCTGATTGGGTCATTATTTCATGTGATGGAAGTCAAAACTAGGAGAAACAATATTGAACAAAACAGTTGTAACTAGGCAAAACTATCACAGCCCCACATAGTTCCCAAGGCCCTGAGGCTTTCAAGAAAGAATGGGGCGACGTCTCCCTCAGGCATGCCGTAAGAGGCGACTAATGTGAGGTTGTTCATGAGGCTGGGAACCTCATCATGTAAAACAAGTTGCTACAGAACTGTTGCTGCAGGAGCATAGGCTTTGATCAGGCTTCTTGCAAGGGTCCAACTGCAATGGTGGCTTTATGCTTCATGAGGAGTGAAAAAAGAAGAATGAAGTGAAAAACTTGTATGTATAATCTTAACATTTACTCGTATAATCTTAACATTTACTCATATAATCTTAACATTTACTCGTATAATCTTAACATTTACTCGTATAATCTTAAAATATACCCTTCTTTGTATTTATAAGTTTCAAAAAAACCAGTCAGCATCAAGCTTGCATCCTCTAGGGCGAATGGTCCTAGCATCAGAAGTGGCTGACTCCATTGTGTTTCTGGCATCGGAGCGGGCAAGTTTTTTAACTGGACAGATGATCTTCGTTGATGGAGGGCGCCACTGTCTGGGGCCACAGCCGAAGTTACAATAAGTTAATTTCTTTAACAGAAAAAAAAATTACTTTACTGACACTTGTAAAAACTGAGATTATTTACTAAAAAATAAAGTTCAAATCCATTCAGCCCCTTTTTTAAAACTGGAAAAAGTTCACAGCTGATTGAGAAGTACAGCAAAGAAATTGGCACATTAGAAAAAATAAGTGGGGGATATGGTAGAAAAGAAAAATGTAACGATTTTAAATGCATCAAACAAGTCTGGTCCTAGAGGGGCCAGAAACAAAAACTACAAACCATATTGGAAAGATCTGGAGAAACTTAAAGAAACAAAATAGTGACTGTTACATGCACAGCAGAAGTTAAAAAAACAAAACTCTGAAACGCAATATGCAACTGAAAAAACCCCACAGCACACACAGTAAAGAAATACCATGAATGAAACAGCAAGAAACAAATAGAAAAAAACAATGCCTATGCCTAGACAAACATTAACAGTTGCAAAACAGAAGAATATTACTCTGTCATGATACAACAAAAGAATATTACTCTGTCGAGAGATAACAAAAGAATATTACTCTTTTGCAAAGAACAGAGCAAGTGATAATTTTCAGGCTGAGAACCAGTCACAGTCCAATCAAATACCATCTAACAAATTAGAAATTGGGCTGACAGACGTGTCCAGATGGGGAAGATAATCAAACAGCAAAACATGTCATTAAAGTATGTCAGCTCCATGAAAAGAGCAGATTGATAGCATGGCCTTCGTACAGTTTGTTTCAGGAGAAACTGTTCTGTGATGACGGCCAGCAGCGTGAGACAGACTGTCAACTGTTGGACAAAAACTGATGTGATTACATGACAGTGGACAACAAAGAAGAATAATAATCTAAATGTAACAAAAACAAATAGGGACACTTGATGTCATACTGGCTATGCTCAAACTGAGTCCCCTGTAGATCCTGGGAGTTTCTGATGACATAAAGAAATAAAAGGACCACTGTACCCTCAGGCATGTTATACAGTACTATAGCACGTTTCACTAGCTTTGCCCAACTTCAAATGTAATTATCTGATTAACCGTCGAACGTATTAATGCCATTTTTTGCATACGATGTTATATTGGGTTAGACCCAACAAATACATACTTTATATCTGTGCATCTTGTCCAGTTCCCATAAACGGATGAAATCCTTTGATCTTTGTCGGCATACTAATTATTGTGTATCGAAGAAAGAAATTTTACCACTTCAGTCACAGATTCTGTGAATTGAATAGGCATAGGCGTGTCTACTATTACAATAATGTGGCCATCACGTTTGCATATGAATACCTGTTGAAGATGATTTCTTAAATGATATGCATGGAACATACTCGTGACATTGTTTGTCATTGACATTTAATGCGCTACCAAACTGGACCTTCATTGATCTAATTATTTCAATAGGTATCACCTCTTTGCGGTTCATAAATATCATAATGTAACGTTGCTCCTCTAATCTGCTTGTAAATAACGGTAAGGTCATCTTTAAAGAAATTAAACTTCATCCGAATCATAATCAGATGTCTCTGAGAAATTGATAATCAATCTCGGCTGAATGAAGGACAAACCATCATTCTTCCAATATTCCCCTTCCTCTTGTAACACATGGTTCTCACATTTCTTCCAATAATCCCTGGCTATATTGGAGATGGCGGCTTTTATAAGTATTTCAACATCTTTTAATTTCAACGTTCTATTTTCTGTTGCTACCTGTTCCTTAATTTTAGCCCAGATTAATTCTATTGGGTTTAAGTGCGAATGGTAAGGAGGCAATCTTAAACATCTGTGACCATATTCATAGATTGCCTTGTCTATGTGAAATATCTTTGTATGCTTTGTCTTTTTTACAATTCCAAGTAATTCAGGCTTCATGGACATTTCGTTGAATGGAATGTCGTTTTTGGTCAGCCAAATCTTTATTACATCTTTAGTACTTGATGAATTAGGAACTTTATCTTCTGGTGCCCAAACGTGTAGATATGAAGCATTGTCCATTGTCAAACACGACGGTCTATCCAAGGAAGGAAGTACATGATTCACAATCCAATCTTGAAATATCTTGCCATTCATCTCTGTATGATAATCCCTATTATCTGTGGATTTTGAAACAAATGTGAGTTCAGTATTATTTAGAAGCCCATGATGGCTGCTTCCTGCATGTGCAATTATTAGGCGCTGTCCTTTGCTGCTTGGTACTAGTCTCTTAGTTGTCCCATCAGATGATTGCCATTCTCATTCATTACTGTGGAGCGCATTGATCCAAGTTTCATCTAAATACACAAAATCATAACAATCTCTTCTCATTTCTCTGACCTCGCTGTTGTGAGACATTCTAAATCCACATATAAATTAAAAGGTAAATGTAAAGCCTAACACATAAATTCAATAAAAGGGAAAGAAGAATGGTAAAGAACAGTGCTGTCACAATGACTGTACTCGAGATCCCCCTTTTTCTGCTTCGTCTGCATATTCGCACGCTTTCATGTTTACTAGTAAAGCCTATAGCAGCATACACGCGTTTCCACAAAACAATAAAACGTGTACTGTATTTCTAAGAAAACCTTGAGATACGCAAGCTGATTAATGACCTAGATTAATCCACTGCGTAATGAAAAGACAGATGAACTTAGGATATAGAGAGAGGGAGGGCTGAAAGCAGGAACGCCGGCAACACTAACACGCGTCTCGCGATAATTAATGCCACCCCAAGCGTAAGGCATGAAGCACTAACTTTTTTTCAAATAGACAGTGATAAAAAACACTACAACTACGAGAGTTAGGTTTTAAAAACCTGTAAAATGCTTATTAGGAAACATGACATTCTACTGTTTTATGTCTAAACTCCTGACATTAGTCTGACAGTACAGCAGACACCATAAATTTTGGAAGTGAGGAGGTGGTAACAGCACGACTATCCTAGAAGAAAATACATATTTTGAACGCCGCCACTTAGCTCCCTTAAAACTTATATATTTGGGTTCCTTAGGACTTGCTGACAAAGAATATGTTAAGTGTTACGCAAATAGTCTAGGAATTAACAAATTATAGCCAAAAGAAAATAGTGAGGGTGTCAGACAACACCAAATAATAATCGCACAGTGGCATGTTTTGAAACCACCATTTTACGGGAAATAGGTCACCATGTTAAATCCAATTTGATTGGCGGGAATGATATGTAAGGCTAAACACGATTAGTCGGACTACAAATACTAATTTTTTGTTGTTAGGGGAAACGGTAGTAGGGGTACTTTTTTTTTTGAAAAGCTGTGTAAACATGGCCCGATTGGTTAGACCCGCCAATATAGTCAATTAGGAGCGTCAGTTCAGTGCCACATTTTAAAATAAACTTACTCAGAAACAGTGCGTTGAGAACCAGCTTATATTTTTTTCTAAATAAAAGCCTGGGACAGAGGCAGATTGGAATTTGTGCCATATTCATCGCCAGTCAACGTATTTGTGTATTATTTCCATGAATTGTGGTAAGCTTGACATATTTGATATCTTTTTAATGAAAATTGAATGTAAATTGATAATTTATGTCTGTATAGCGTGGTTCAGTAGCAAACATGAGGCAAAGCCTAGATAGTGCTCCAACCTGAACAGGACGTTTCGGAGAAAAGTAAAACTGCATGGAATTGCCAAACAGTACACTGACACCTATCTTATTGACTAGATAGAACTAATGCTGGAATTGCAGAGGCGTAGTAACCATTAGGGAGGAGTATACTGGTGTAAATTGTTTCAGATGAAGCTAGCAGTTGGCCTACCGCTCTGAACTCAGTGTTTGTTATGTATTGTGTTCAGTGTGGAAATAGATTATAAATTAGTTCTGAAGTAGGAGGTACAACCTTCTTGTTTCAGGGACCGTGGTCCTAAGTTATTGAAGCAGCCCCTGGTCTGAGTTTTGCTGAATCCAGAGGCTGACAGCATACTCCTTGGTCCAGATAGCGACCAGTGAGGTGTCTCCAGAACACAGTGAAGCAATCGAGCAGAGGAGTCTTTTCCTGCCGCCATCACGAAAGATAAGCTTCTGTGGCCAGAGCAGCTCAACATTATGTGCGCGGCCCCCCCCCCCCCCCCTCTAAAATTGACATTATATTAAACACAGAGGGACAATAAATTGTTTCAAATGACAGGAACTGTGAACTTTTCCCAATAATATTTCCACGATAATCAAACACGTGAAGTCATGATGACAAACAACAATCTAGCTTGAAAAACAAAACCAGTATTACCTCATAGTACTACTTCACAACTTACACACATAGTATAATACTAATAAATTATGTCAATACAAAGATCATATTTATAAATTGTGATTACATTTGAGTGTGATTCCTGGTTCACTGTGTAGTTGAATCAGGATATCTATTATTGAAGGAATTATTACATATATATTTGAAACTTTACACTTGACTCATTTAAGATAGTCTTATAGAGTGTTATATGTGTGTGAGTGTCACAGTGTTGTAAAGTGTTGTGGAATAAATTAAATTGTTTATCTGTCTGTTGTTGTTGTGACTTACACTTCATCATTTTCATAACCCTAGACATTCAACGTAGTCATCACAATATTCCAGAATAATTCTGACTGAGGTATAAATGTGGTAGCAAGTAAGGTCATCTGTAATACACCACAATTATTAGATACAGATACCTTCACAGCTGATCTCAGTCAGTACACTAAGTCCCCTATAAATATTTATAACATCCCACTTTACCACACTCGCGTAAATATTTGCTTCTCATTGCAACTATATGAGGCTTCTCACAAATAAGGTTTCTGCCACCAACTTATTTTCTAAAATTGAATCCCAAACTCCTAATAGTCCTCCATAGCGTAGATTTGGAAATATCAATGTCATTATTCTTTCTTAACCAAATTTTCAATTTCCTTAAAGTCACTGCCTCATTATTGTGAAACATATTGCAAATTTCTCTGCGGATCAATTCTCTATCAAAATTATCCACCACTCTTGGCCTATTTTTCGTGTGTAAAACACTGGAATTACAAATTTCAGATGTCGCTATCCAGCGGTGCAATGATCGTTTGCTTATCCCCAAGGCATGAATAGTCCTCTTTTGTGGGTTTGAAATAGAATGATATAGTTTTCCTCGAGTAGCTTCATTGCAGAAATACTTAAAAATCCTATCTGTGATTTGCTGTAATGTCATAACATGTATTCGCAGACTCATTTTTCTTACTTAGCCACACAATACTTTTTGTAGACACGCCACTGATTGACAATGTGTGCGTAAAACCGGAAATAAACTGTTTTATGTTCAAGAAGTGCAATTTCACGCAAAAACCATGCCGATTGCTTGATAAACCAAAAATATGCAAATGAGGTCGTATAATTTACTGTAGACATTTCAATATGTGTCTGTGTGATGTGTGCTGGAAAGTAGGATTTTATATTATATCGCAAAGAAACAAAAATTGAAACCAATGGCCGCATTTTAATGAAAAATTTAATTCATAGGGTCTATGCCATTTCAAATTCACACACAAAATTTCACTTATATGCATTATATATTCGCTGAGATATAGCATTTTGAAGTTGGGCAAAGCTAATGAAACGTGCTATAGGTGACTAATATGGGATTTTGTTTGAGGGCAGGCAACCTCGTCATGTAAAACTAATTGCCACAGAAACCATGTGAATGCTTGCTACAGGCTTCCTGCAAGTGGTAGCTCCATGCCATGTAAGCAGCACAAAGGGAAATGATGGTGTCAAACTGACCAGAACTTGTAGCACCACTGCAGAAGGACATTTATGTAGCTTAATTTCTGTTAGGCTTGGGTTTTATTCTTTATTTTATGTAAGCATTCTCAGTTTTTATAAAGACCAGTTAAAAATTGCTTTTTCCTTTTTTTAAATAATATTATTTTGAGTATTTAATTGAATAAATGAGAGATGATATCCCAGAGTTAAACATTCATATGTCAGTATTCTGATACTTGCTCACATAAGAATTGTCTAGGATACTGCATCTGTATGTGTCTTCTGACACATGCTAAGTTTATATTGTGCTTCTTTTTCTTATCCACTTCTTTTGTTTTGTTATCATCATCATGTTTCTGTCCCTCCCCATGGAGCCACCACTGTAACCTTCACATGCCTCTTACAGCAGTGGTTTCTGTAGCTATTTGTTTGACATGATGAAGTTGCCAGCCTAATACTTATATTAGTCACCTTGTATGGCATGCTTCAGGGGGCAGTAGTCTCATTCTTTCTTTGTCTCATCACAGCCCTTGTGAACTACACAGGGCATTTGACTGACAGTTGACAGTGGGGGTTAGACAAGTATGTCTGCTTTCACCAATGATCTTCAAGGTCATTTATTGGGAAATGAGAAAGGTAAAGCTAGTCCTATAAGAGATACTGCAGTAGGGGAGTGAAGTATTCAAAACTTATTGAATGATGATGATGATGTATCTATATAACAAAGACTGATCATTTATTTCCATTAATGATGTTATTTTGAAATAATAACCAGTAACAAATATTACCATTCTCATCACGTGATCATTTTTATATTTTTTTTGTTAAGGATATGATGAATTACTGATTAATACATAATAACTGGTCATCCACTTTTAATCTATGCAATAAAATGAATGGAAAATGAATTTGTTGTTTTTTTTACTGGATTTGATAACAATAAAACATTCCTAAAATATGTTTTATCCTTCACTTGTTTTAAGATGGTGTTACGAGCCGAGGGATGAAAGTCTAAATGTCATAGGGTTGATCATGAACTTTTGCCATGCAACAATCCCCCACCTCTTTCACTAGCAGCTAGAATAAAAGATGCCCATCATCATCAACCTTTGACTCTTCAATCAGCATGGGTCTTTAACAAACATATGCCAAGTCTTCCTGTCCCGTGCCATCAACTCAAGGTTTTTCCACATCTTTCTTTTTCCTATTATGTCTGTCTTCAGTTTCCCTCTACTACACCCCCCCAATCCTTACCCTGGGGATTCTAGAATAAGCACTGTCTTGTAATATTATCATTAGGTTTCTGCAGAATGTGTCCTATGCATCACCAGCATCTTTTTCTCTTGTTCCACTGGCACAAAATATGTTACAAGGTAGGATATGACACAACTACATAACCTCTATTAAGTAGCTGAAGGAGTTAACAAAAAAAATCACCAATCAAATTAGAACCCCCCAAAAAAAAAAAATCAATCAAACTAGAACAAACAAATCAATCAAACTGCACGAAAAAAAAACACCACTCAAATTAGAACAAAACAATATTCTCACAAAGCATATTTCTATACCATATTTTATTTGTGTTGTCAAATATTTGTTAAAAATAATTTTTAAAAGATGAAATGTGAAACAAGAGAAAAAAATTAAAACCATGCAATAAAAGTGAACTTGTCAACAACCATCAATCAAATCTCTGTTTAAAAAAAAACCACAATATTGTTGTCTGCACAGATGAAATATTAGCATACCTATTAGTGTCTGCTGAATTAATGCTATAATATTAATACAATTATACCCCCTTGCTTCTAGCAGTCCTGCACACAAGTATCCTGATGTCATTTATAAACATTTTTCATCTTGTATCCAAAATAAGTTTACAATGATCCAAGTTGATGATCTAAGAAGTTAATTCCAAACTCTTGAATCTTGTAGTAAATATTAGAAAAAAAAAAAAACATACAAGTGTAAAGTTTAGGAGAGGGAATATTATTTAACAGATCTAAACACGGAATGCACCAGACTCCAATGAAGTTAGGACTCAACAAAGGAATATTCTGGTAGAAGACATACCACAGCACAAAAATTCTGAAATATTTGTGGCAAATGATTTACTGTAGTAAATCTGACACCAGCCGCAGGGGGAACAAACCAACATAATACAGCCAAACCTAGGATACGCAGCACAGACAGAAATACATGATTTAAAATTAACATAAGGCACATGACAATTGCAACAACAACAAAAAAAACAAATGAGGGGACACTAACATTACGAGACAAACAGAGAGAGGGACAGACACACACACACACAAATTAACATGGTGACACAAGGAAACATCTGGAAGAAATCTGCATTTTTGGCTTGCTGATTATTCATAATTAAAACGTTTCATTCTCAATATCTGACTTTTCCTGTCACAAACAGTGATAAGCAGACAATGTAGACTCCATATTGCAGGAAATCATGTGACTTCTTAAAATCTGTTCCACAATCTTGCATTTAAGTGGAAGAAAAACAAGACTAGTGTATGAACGTAGAAAAAAAATACGGCATTGAAGTCACAATAGTTGAGTACAGTGCCCTTAATTCTTATCCAAGTTGGCTTAAATCTGAAACTGGTCAACACATCCTCTTTGATCCTTAGCCGCCGACTGTCAAAGCAGTCAGTGGCCATCTCTGCTGGTCTTAAATTTGATCAAAATTGATCCAGCAGTTCTTGTGACAGTTGGACAGTGTGAAATTTAGAAGGCTCGTTGCAATTTTCAGTTGTGAACGTGCTAAATATTAACACTATGATATTTAAAAAAAAAAAAGAAAGAAATCCAGACCTTATATGACAATGGCAAAACAAACAAAGCTGAGGAAGAAAATAAGATGCAAGGATCAGAAAAAGACATTTCAGGAATTATGACATTCAAAAACTATCAACAAAGGCAGCTTTGATTCTAGTAGGAAGTTGTTAATCTGAATTTAAGTAGAGAATTCTGCTAGTAGAAGAAGCAGTCAGACTTCAGTCAAGAATATACAGTATGAAAAATGACCGTACAGCAAAAGAAACAAAAATCAGCACCAAGACTTAACAATATGTTCTGCTGCGAGACTGACCAGCAGTAAAAGGTGAGTACATTCAGAAACATGTCTTCTCGGCATCAGAACTTTATGAGACGCTGCTTCTTCACAAAGTTTGGAGTGTCTGAAACCAACCACTACCTTCTCTTGTTGTGTACTTTTATGGCTGAGCTAAAAATACTTTGGGTATAATTTTGTCCATTCTACTTCTGAAGTAATGTATGTTAAACATAAACAAATTTACCATTCTCCAACAGTAGGCATATATCAGGACTTTGTCAGAAATGTCATACTGAGATAGTTTCCATGTCAGTTATCAAAATAAGATATTTCCAACAGACCAAACGATAAGATCACAAGAGAACTATATAGAACAAATACAATTTATCAGAACAGTTGTTTACATATATATGAGTATTGACACAAAACTTTTTTCTGTTTCAACTGTTACAACAGAGTACGTAAAAATAGTTGCTGGTTACTTTCTGCTGTTGAAATTACTTGTTTATTTTTGATGAAATGTAGAGTTTAAATCTTTATTTTGAGCTCCCAGTCATAAAAGCCTTAGCCTCAGCTCCTAGATTTATAACAGTATCATTCTGAGTTCAAGAGTTACAGAACTTTATTCTAAGCTCAAGAGTTGTAGAACGAACTTACATTCTCTGAATTTCAGAGATAAGTAATCTCATTCTCAGCTCAAAAATGTTAGAGCTTCATTTACAACTCAAGAATTATAAAGTCCCACTCTAGAGTTTTATAATCTGAGACCAAGAATTACAGAGCCCTCTTTATGAACCCAAGAACTACACAGCCACGCTCAGAGACCAAGAATTACACACCCTCCATTATGAACCTAAGAACTACACAGTCACCCTCTGAACCCAAGAGTTACAGAGCTCCCTTTATGAACCCCAGAATTACATAGATGCTCTCTGAAACCAAGAGTTACAGAGCCCCATTCTAAGCTATGGAGACACAGTTTAATTACACATCACTGTGATGAGTAGAAATTAACAAGGCAATGACTTTCACGCCACCACATTCATACAGACACTTATAATATTCTGGATGCATCTATTTAACAAATGTGCTGGGACCACATGTGCAGCTGAGAGTTGGTTAGCCACAGGCAGTGTATGATTACATGGAATACCTACATTTCAGGGTATTAGGATTCTACAGTTTATAAACATCTTTATGCATGAGAAGATGTGGCATTGTGTCTGTAGTACTGAAACTTATACATCTGAGGATGTGACATGGTGTCTTTTGGTATTCACGCTTCTACATTTGTAACATTCATTTTTTCAATCTCTAACTTGATTCTGCATCACTTTTTATATATTTGTGTTACTATCACTCATGACTCACTAAAAACTTATAAGTTGTGTGTGATATCTGACATAAAATATTCAAGTGTCTAACTGCGTTTCTGCCACATCATAAAAACCTGTTTTAAAATCAACAAACTTCCGCACTGGATAAATTACATTATAGTGAGCTACTGGGCAACACACTGACGAAAATTTGATAGTGCCCTGGTGATAATGAGCTTGCAGTGATGCCCTGATAGTAATGAGCTAGTGGTGGTGCTCTGATGATAATGAGCTTGCAAGCATTCAGATCTTGCTATCAAACAAAGTTCAGCTTGTCTCAAGAAACAGTTCAGAGAAGTTTACAGGTTATTAATCCGGTCACATGACAGTATCTGGCCATATCAACAACTGCCTAACTGGCTTGAAGGTGGAGGATTTCAATTTAGTTTCTTTATTGCCGACTTTTTCATCTGTGTGTTTTCTTTCATTCTTTTTTTAAAAGTGTGTATATGAGCTGATAAACTTGTAGGAAACAAGGGTGAGGGGGCAGTCCTATGTCTCTCTCATGTCCCTCTAAAAGATGGATGCTGACAAAAAATATTCACATCATCACCTAATTCCTCACTAAAAAAAATATGTAAGATGGCAAAATTTGTTAAACATAAGGACATAATCACTGCCTGCAGACAAAACTATAAAAAAAAAAATATACTGACATGGAAGTTACAAAAGGTGAGGGCCCTGTAACAAAAAGTGTTCACAAGAGCATATTATACTGCGTACTTGTTACAAATTTTGGGAATTGTGATAAGGTATTTACATCTCTGGCTAAATTGCTCTTAAAAAAAAACCCAAAATAAAACTTGAGTGTGGCTACCTAAGCAGAACTATGGCGATGAAACTAAACCAACAAAAACCTCACATCTAAATGTGGCTCTGTTATGTTGACACAGAAACTACTCTATATACATGAGATATACAGCATATGACAGCTAGAATGAACCATTCTTTCTGTGTGATAATGTTTAGATGCGTCAGTATATATTTTTTTAAATATGAGATTATTTCTTGTTTTAGACTTTTCACAGAATCAACCAAGATGATTCCAAACCAAACTGAGAAAACAAATCAGTGCATATCTAAGTTAGAATGATAGTACTATAGTATGATGATTTTCAAACTCTAAGCTGAATGAAAGTAGAGCTCCAGGCATGACCTTTTCTAGATATTGAAACAGAACAATTAAATAAACAAGTATGTGGCCCTGTGTAGATCTCAGGGGTGAGTGTCTTTCAGGAGGTCAAAGAATAGGGCAAATAGTTCTTCTGGCATATCATAAGAGGCGACTAACATGAGGTGCATGGGGCTAGCAACCTCAACATGTAAAACAAATAGTTACAGAACCCACTGCTGCCAGATCATATCAATACTTTTGGTACAAGCTTCCTGCAAGAGGACCAGCAGCAGTGATGGATCCATGTTCTATAACAAGTGACAAGAATTTATGTGCCAGGAGTTTGTAAGATCTCTCTTATATGAGGAAAATCTGCCAGAATTTATGTGCCAGGAGTTTGTAAGATCTCTCTTATATGAGGAAAATCTGCCAGAATTTATGTGCCAGGAGTTTGTAAGATCTCTCTTGTATGAGGAAAATCTGCCAGAATTTATGTGCCAGGAGTTTGTAAGATCTCTCTTGTATGAGGAAAATCTGCCAGAATTTATGTGCCAGGAGTTTGTAAGAAGCATAACAACTCATGCCACATTATGAAAATAGCATTGTTCACCAAATGAAAAGTTTTAAACAAGTTCCTCACATCTTATTTAACATTTCAGCATCTGCCCCCTGGGGTTCCTAAGGGTCTGGAAGAAATAATCGATCTGTGGATTCCTTAGGCGACAAATACAAGCAATGCATGAGGTTGATTAATGTGAGTTTGTGCACAAAGGTGGCAACTTCATCAGGTGTTTTGTTAGACAGCCAACTCCACTGGTGGCCCAATGCTCCTAAGAAACATAAATGGAAGAAGTGATCCTTCCTCCCCCTCAACTGATTATAGGACAATGTTATCTCAGAGACTGCACAAAGACGCTCCTTCCCCACTACACGACTGCAAACTCAAACTGACAGGTCTAATTTCATAAGTCCTGGACTGCTGCTGGGAGATTAAAAGCTTGCTTTCTCATCTCAAGATATATAAATTTTAAAAGAATAATACAATTAAACAAAATAATAAATTCAATGGTTTGATGAGTTCGATACTGCTGCAGAAACACAAAAAAAACAAATGTGCAATTAAAACAAGAAATAGTCAACATAGAGAATGATGAATGAAGGTGATATTGCATAGACCCGAGATCTGAGTTCACAAAAAAATGGATGTGGCATAAGTTTTCAATCATAGATGGCATAAGACCAGATCACGTTTTTAGTTTCTATAAACTTCTTCCTCAGATTCTTATTTGAAATCATTTAGGATGCTGAAAACGTCTGCATGTAATGTTTTTCACCCAACCAATCAGCCTATAGCAAGTACCACAGCTGTCACTACCATCACCTTTACAGTTCCAATAAGTGTGGCTGAGACTATCAATCCCTGATGACCTCAAGAGACAAGTCTTACCTAATTATTTTATTCACACAAAGAACATCACTGAGGGCTGGAATGGAACCAGGCCAAAAGTAAGACAGAGGCTAGGATATCATGGCGTTGTCTCTGGCTAATCTCAACACTTAAGGGTCAAAGAGCTAGGGTCAAAGAGGTGTGATGAGTCAGTAGTAAATATTAAGTGTTAGAACAAGCCTAATTATCTTTTTCAGCACTATGTGAAAGAACTGATTTCAAGAATAAATAAGGTTATATAATTGACAGTTTTATGCCGTACACAAAAATGTTAACCATTATGACAAAAGATTTGATCTATGTTGATGCAAGTGACATAGTACATTTTGTTCTGATTAAAATCTGACGGGACAGCTGAAGTTTCATAAAAGTTTCCTCAACTGTGTGAACTGTGTAAAAATTATCTGACATTAATGACAAAGTCTGTGACATGACCTGATGGGAGCTGTGAAAATGTCCAATTTAATATTCAAATTACCAGTAAACACAATCTAGCTAACTATGAAGTGTAAGGATTCAACATAAGAGGGAAAAAAACATAGAGAAATGAAATCTAATAAATAAACAGCCAAACTGTAATCTGTCCCAACTGAGTTGTTAGGTCTCCCCTTATTACTTTTACCCATGGGAGTCTAGAATAAGGACTGACATGTAATGCTATCAGCTGGATTTCTCAGTGTGTACCCTAGCAGACACCAATGTTTTTCATCGCCTCTTGTTCCACTGGTATTTTTCTAGTTCCTTCCATCAGTTCCACACTAGAGGTCCCGATTCATGTGATGACATAAATGACAACTGATAATCATTATAATAATGAAGATGACAACAGGGGTAATGGTCTGGATGATAAAGATGTTTAGGATGAGGAAGCTAAGCTTTATTGCCCTCTGACCCCACCAACAACATTCATGAGGTGCATAATGATATAATGAGGTAAGCAGACAGCTTCAAGAAATATGAACATCTTAAATTGAAGATCTGACGGCTCAGGTTACGGCTAAAACTTTCAGTGAATATGAAAAAGCATCCAGAAGTGGACTGGCAACCAAAGCTGTCGGCGTAGTTTCCTAATTTTACAAACATAACATTTCATAGTTCCCTAATTTTACAAACATAACATTTTATAGTTCCATAATTTTACATGCATAACATTTTATAGTTCCCTAATTTTACAAACATAACATTTTATAGTTCCCTAATTTTACAAACATAACATTTTATAGCAAAAATAATGCTTCTATACTTGGATAAAGCACAAAGAAAATGTCTATGTTATGGCCATAAAGAACAAACAAATTAAAACAAACAGAAGAGAAAGAAAGTGAGAACTGAATGAATTGTCCATACAGATTTCTGTGGCAGTGATATCAGATATGTCCACGGCAGTGATATCAGATATGTCCACTTAGAGGTCATAATATTTTTATGTATTTTACTTAGTTTTCAAGTTCTTTTTCTTCTCTTTTTGTTTGTTAATCCCTGATGAAGTCCTCATGGCCGTAACATGGGCATTTTTTTATTCTCTGTCCTAGTATATAAACTATTTTTGTTTAAACGCCAACAAATAAGTTTACAACTCTTCATAATAAGTTGACAGCTCCAGGAAACAGCTTCAACCAAGTTTATTTGGTTCTTTGTAGTTGAACTTTGAACCAAAGCATGCAGGACAACTAGCGCAGTGTAAAAGCTCCCATATATAAGGAGCATCATATAACTCTCAAATATAAGAGAGGTTAAAAAGTTTTACTGGTAGATAACAGAGCAGATTGTAAAATTTAAATGATAACAGATAAAAGTTAAAAACAATATTGATAAGCTGAGTGGGAAGACATATTTCTGACAGATAAAGTAAAAAGTTGCTGGTATAAAAACAGACACTGATACAGGCTGCTTATCAAGCAAGAAAGATCTGCAGGTCACACCTCAGCTACAACCTTCTCAAGGTATCACCATCTACCCCTAACAACAACTCCATCATGACAGATACACACTATATCAAATATTGCACTTTCCTCAAGTTATGACATCTTCATCTTGTGTCACCCACATGTTATTAACTCTTTCAACCCCAGGAGCCATTTGGTGCACCACAATGTGGTACATTATTCTCCAAAGAGCCAACTGTTAACGTTTCTGTAAATATTATACCATGTTCTCTCTTCACTGTACATGATTACTGCTTGTTCAAACACTTCATATGTGGAACAAAATTGGCATTTATTGTGGTAGCTGACATTCCTTGTTTGTTTACACATTCATCGTGGTAGGTGAGTGAGTAAAATGGAAAACGGCCTGGGACAAAGAGTTAAATCTTTTACACCATCTCAAAAGAATTACTTCTTTTTATGACATCTAGTTTAATAACAAAGCAGATTCTGGATTTGAAAGAAAAAAAAATTTAAAAAAACAAACAAACAAACTAGACAACAAAGTGCTCATTATTATTTACATATTCTGACCAGAAAGCAGCTGCAGTAAATGTGACAAGTTGATGATGCTGGTAATGATATCAATATTACAGGTCAAAGGTGAACAAAAGCTGTAATGGACAATACTGTTTATGAGATGACCACAACACTCGTGAACGGCAACACTGGAAAATATTTCCGATAAAACTGATAACAATAACTGTACAAGTGACAAAAATATTAATGATGATGATGACATTAATGACAATGGGCATAATGCAGTTAGTGATTAATGAGAGTATTCCAAGGTACTGACGTTGATTAGATGAAGATCGGTTTCCATGGGAGACAACAGAGGATGACTGTAGGAGACAACATGCTTTTTCTGGAATGTTCTGTCAACATTGCCATAGGTTCACAACAACTTCTCAGAGAGTGGTTACATCCACAGACAAACTGTTAACTCATAAGACACTGTGACTACTTCTTACGCTGAGTTCATTTTAATAACACAGTATTTAATACCAGACTCTAAGGGGTTAATATGAAATGATTACTTTTTTTTTTTTAACTAACCATGGACTCCGCCAAATCCACAGACAAACTGTTAACTCATAGGACATAATAATTATGCTTACACTGAGTTCAAAACTCGTTTTAACAACTTAGCCATTAATATCAGACTCAGAGGGGTTAACATGAAAGGCAACTTTTTTTTTTTTTCACTAACCAGGGACTCTGCCAAATGATTAAACTAAAGTGAACAAAGAAGGGGGAAAGAATGAAAATAAAATGACCAATCACATCATTAAAAATCCTGTCTGTATGAAACTACACCTCTGACCTACATTAAAAGATCAGTAAGACAATGGTATTGGTCAGTTCTGAAATTAAAAGCAAATTATTTATCAAAACCCAGTGTGGATTTCTCTTTAAGCCTGAATATACAAAACCAGTGATAATACAACATTCCAAATATTTACTGCTTGCTCTCAGCTATTTAAAATATTTCTTTATTAAAAATATTTACCTAATATAAATAAATAAAGTGTAACAAAAAAAATAAATCTCATGGATTCTGAATGAGAAACCTATTAAAAAAACAAAGATTGATACTTTATACAATGTTAAAACATAAAACTCCATTTGGTTTCAAATGTTCATTCGACTAGAATTCCTTGCCCTTGTTACAAAGGTAATGTGTGTAACAAGTACTGTTCCTTGCCCAGTGAACAAGTCAGATGTGAATTATCTGTTCCTGAATCCGCGACAAAAGGTCAGATCTGCTGACCTGGTCTTGAAATGGGGGAAACACATGTGAAGGCAAGGCAGTGGTGGTGAATGCTGATTGGTCAGGAAATTCACCATTCAGACATAGCTTTGCAATGGTATAAGCCAATGAGATTCTTTGATCTTGACATCAATCAAAAGACATCAAATTCACAGGCTGAAAAAAGAAAAACCCCAAAAAATTGAGCAAATATATTCAATCATAGATGAGTGAAAGCATGCAGCCTCCACTCTATAATAACTTGGTTATTAAAAACATTAATTAACCCCTTATGTTTTGAGCCATTATATCATCTTCATTTTCATTTCCTGTGGAGATCCCCACCCCCCCTTTACATGAATCCTGCCCCAAAACATTCATGGGCTCTTGCAGCAATTTGATTGACATGATGAGGTTGCCAGACCAACATGCACAACCTCATATTAATCATCTTTTACGCCACACCTGAGGGAGCAATGGCCCTATTTTTTGTTTCATCAGAAACCTCCGAGAACTAAACAGGGCAAAAACCATTCCTTGGGTGACCCATATTCTAACAGCTGTTGTGTGATGCTTGTTCACTAGTTGCCTCATTTTATCACATTAAAGCAATTTTTTTTAATGCAGTAGATTAAATAATATCTTTTCTGTCACATAAACAGGAAATGATCCGTATTTCATTAATTGAAAGATGGTAGCACATTGCTCTGAGGTGAGTTTGTCTCATCTCATCATTTTGTGAACATGATGAGTTGGTAACATCCCACAATTTTTTACAGCAAAATTTGATTCTAGTTTGCTAACATAGGAATGTTTGAGCACTGGTTTCTCTTGGCAAAGGTACCTGGTTTGATTCATGGTATAAACACACTTCAGTCTATCCAGCAGTAAATGGGTACCTGAATTTGCTATAGAGTTAGGCAAGGAAAAGGCAGCGAGGCCTAGTCACCCCACCTCTCAATGCTGGACCTGGTGTAGTGAAGTCTCTAACACTTCACTCTCCTAAGGCAGTACGTTATGGGACTACTACCGTTACCTTTTTACAGTAAGAAAGTGATACTGGAAGCTCCTCTTGTGTATTTGCAGAAAAAAAAAGGATTATTCATTACCAGATGGATTCAATGACAACTCTAGCACAAATGTATATTGTTTCCGCAGATAAAGTCAGGACACACAACTCTAGTTGCTTGCTGACAGCACTATTTACACACCGAGGGACAGGCTCCTGTCAGTATCACTGTTAATTAAACTACTTATTCTTCTTCTTCTTCGATCCTTAACCACCGACCGTCAAAGCAGTCAGTGGCCATCACGCCTAGTGGCGTCTTGTAGGGCAACAACAAATTGATTCCACTTTGCACGGTCGGTGGACATCCTTCGTACAGTGCCCCAGCTCTGGTTCATTCTTTGCATCTCAGCCTCCACAGTCCTCCGCCAAGTTACGAAACTTGTACACATTTCCTGATTGAAATACACAAAATAGCAACATGTCTGAATTATAAGTTTAGATATTTGTCAGAACAATTAAACTATACAAAATACAGAAAATAGCAACATGTCTGAATTATAAGTTTAGATATTTGTCAGAACAATTAAACCATACAAAATACAGAAAATAGCAACATGACTAGATTATAAGTTTAAGATATTTGCTTGAACAATTAAACCGTACAAAATACAAAAAATAGCAACAGTACAAGAATTCAGACAACTGTAAGAACAATTAAACTATAAGAAACCTGTACACATTTTTAAACAGAAATTTAGAAAATAGCGACAGTACTATAGAGTTCAGATATCTGTACAATTAAACCCACAAAACTTGTACACATTTATCCACAGAAATATAGACAATGGAACATTACTAGATAGCAGGTCACACATTTGTAAGAATATTTAGAGTATGTGAGGAGAATAGTGCACACTTCCTGACAGAAAACAACAACATTACTAGATTACAGCTCAGACATGTGTAAGAACAACTAGATACTTGAACACATTTCCTACAAGAAAACAGCTACAAAACTCAATCAGTGCTTTTGAATTTACTGTAGTTATAGAATAAATACAATTTAAATGATCTTGTTGAGACAGATTTTCAAGACATCTGTTAGTTTACTCTTGATCATGGTTTGTCTGTAATCATAATTTTGTAATCAGTAGAGAATCAACAATCCGAATGTAAAAAAAAAAAATCAGAGATATCAATAATCCGAACCATCCAGCATTTTTTTTAATGTCTGAGCTAGACCAAACTGTGTCCTTGACTATGAGAGCTGTTGTAGAGAAGAGTGTCTATTTTTAACTCTCCCATGCATCTGGTCAGTTCATCGGCGTGCTTAGTGTGAGTGTGATTGTCTAGTATTTACTGAATATTACTTTACTGTACTGCTGTTATGGCATCTTCTTGGTCTTCTAAAAAGAAGACACAAATTTTTAACAGCTGAATTGAAGACTGAGATTTTAAACAGACTTCAAAAGGAGAAAGTGGGTCTTCAAAAGTCAAGTTTTACGATGTTGGAATGTCAGCCATAACAGATATTAAAGACAAGTACAAAAACTTTAAAGTTCACATTGAAACTCGATTCAGATGATGGTGAAGCATTCGCAAAGCTACAGATTGTGGTGGCTTGGTATGAGCAACAAAAAGAATACTGTTCAAATCAACTACTTTTGCTGAAAAGAGAGAGATATGGAGGCAGAGAAACAAAGTTCAAAATTTGAGTAGTTCAAAGTTCCATTTGTCCTGTTACCTATGAACAAAGTTATGTTAAGTAAAACTCAGTATTTTTATTACTAAACATTTTGTAATCTTCAGAACAATATTTTTTTTTACATTAAAAAATCCTAACAAATCAGAAATCTGATTTACATCCGCTCCCAGTTAGTTCGAATTATCAGCATTCTCTGTAACTGCCTATGATTAAAAAAATATTCAGCCTAATAAATTATATGACAGCTGGTGGTACCTTTGACAGGGTCGGTAAGCTGGAATGCATCTGGCTGCAGGGGATTGTCTCCCATGACAACCATCCACCCAATAATGGAGGTCATCTTGTATGGATTTGCTTTGAACTGAAACCAAAAACAAAAAAAACATGTTACATACCTGATAATGTATGGTTGATAACAAATGCTGATAAAGTCTATCCCAGGGTAATTGGTACTGTTAATGTATATTTGGTAAAGTATATCCCTCTTGAAGTGATTAGACTGTTGTAGTACATGCGCCCACACAGAGCAGATGATAAATAGGTTAGGACTGTATTGTCCCTGTGTATAAAGTCTGTAGTGAGTGGTATGAAGGGTACAGTCACTCACCCTGTACTGTCAAGCATAGATCAACGAATCAGACTAGTGTTCATTGTGACGAGAGTACTGAGATTCTGTCTTTCAAATGGCCCATGGGACCCCAAGATGCAACAATAGTGAATGCAGTCAGCGACCCATAGCTTGACTGCTTGCATCAGGACCAGCGAACCAGAGCTGGTCAAGACCGTACTCCACCTCCACGTGGTGGTCCTGGAAACAGTCTGCAGCAGTGCAGTCTGGCTGAGCGAGTACGGATCGAAATGGGAAGGCAAACCCGGTCCCTAAAAAATGCCGTGCAGAAGTCGGATGTGTCGACCGAAAGGTGCAGATATCACAGCTTAGGCGCAAACAGACACAACGCAACCACCGTCCTTTTCAGGGCGAACGAGGAAGAAGAAGAAGAAATGGCCCATGTCTTTTTCTCCTTGCAATTTGTTCACTATTTTTAGGAGGGATTACAGGAAATCCTTCTCCATGTTTCTTCTCCTTCTATTATTTACGTTTTTTCAAGATGAGATCACGAGGGAGTTTGATCTCATCTGCTTTATGGTTCTTCTTTATGTGTTTAGAATGGGGGTGTAGGGAATTAGAAAGTATTATTCTAGATTGAGATTATAGAGGCTGGATCAGAATTTGCACCAGTGTCTTTTTTTTAAAGATATTGCGTGGCCATATACGCATTTTTCGGGAGTTAAATGATTTGCGGCCATTTGTGCTTCATTTCCGCAGTATAGGGCTAGGACCAATTCCCGGTTCTTTGTCTAGCGGGGACTGGTTGCATCAGAAAGATCTAAGGTTCTGATTGGCGGAGAGCTAACTGCAGTTGAAATGCAGAGCGCCCATTGGCTTTAGAACCACGCCGCGCATATGACGTCATGAAGTCGGCGCGTGGGGGCTTGAGAATAAATACGCCCGAACTTCATAAGTTCGGTCTCTAAAAATTAATTGCCAAGGCCGGGTTGCCAGAGTCAAGTCGATTGCCTTCAGTAGGACATTCGAGATTTGGTAAGCATGAATTTTTTGCGTGAGGACTTTATTTAATTTTTCTAGTCCTAGCCGATCATTTAAGTTTCTTGGGAAGTTTTAGTTTAATTTAATTCTTAACTCCAGAGCCATCAATTCGATCTTAGTGATAGACGAGAAACTTTATAGGTCCATTTAATTCCTTGTTGAAGGAATAGCGGCATGGTTTAAAAGTTGAGATATCACCGCTTTGTATTATTGCAAAGTCGGTCGGGAGAGAAACTCGCATCTGCGAATCATGTGTATTTACAGAATAGTTGGGAGCGTGTGTAATGTGTATTTTCATTTGTGATTTTATTGAGAGTCTTGATGCTCGCTATTTATATAGTTACGCATATATCTGTGGGGTATTAATTGAAGCACGTGAGCGCGTGGTTACGGTATCTTTATTGATACGATGTTCAGAGGGACGAGGGGGGAGAGAAGCACGTGGTCATAAAATTGTAACCACGTGTTTGTAACTACTGAGATTTAATTGATAACCATTATGTATAACTTTTGACGGCATGTAGATGCTAGCGTAAACAGGGTTATAGGTTATTGATTGTGCTTTGTTATTCTGTGTATTCAGAAGATGGAGATGAAATTTATTTATGTTAAGGGAATAATATTTTATTTCAATTTTGAGGTGATTAATCATACTGACGGGAATTTTAGGAATTCCTAGAGAGGACTAGTTTTAATTTTTATTAATCCTTACAGCATTAGTGTCAGCGTAAGAAGTAGGCCACAGTACGTCTGCCCAGACGGGCCATTGAAAATATTGTTGTTGCTCAGAGTTAGTCAGGCAGAACAAGCGATCTGGGTTAGCCAATGTTTACTTTGTAGGCTCAGGTAGAGAGGGGAGTTACGTGGTGAAGAGTAAGGAAGTTAATTGTTATTTGAAATGTATTATTATGGTTTGTTTAGCTGTTGTTTTGTTTTGTCTAAAACAGCAGGTACCGGCTTTGTGGGAATGAGAGCGGAATTTTGAGACCACAAAATTTCTCCCACGGCAAAGTTGGGGCATTCGCAGAACCGCAAGGGTTTTACGTTAGTTGCCAGTAGTGGAAGGAGAGGAAGAAAACACGTTTTCCCAGCCAGGGGAAGACATTTTCCAGCGAATAGGATTTTTGTGGATAAATCCTGAGCTCTGACGCTCGTTACACACGCAGATTTGGCAGGCTGCCAGCGTTGTGGTAATTTTGTGTTCGTTTCTTCACGGCCATAATAAAGCCGACGGCCCAGTTATAGATACTCGGGCAGGTAATTTCAGAGTGGTAGAAGTCAGCTACAGTTCCAGTCCAGAATCCAGGGGGGTTCTGTTAAACCTCAGTCAATTCCAGAGTAGTGGAGAGAGATAGGGTAAACATTCTCTCTACTGAAGTCAGCACAGATAGGCAGAACTGTTAGTTTTGGTGAATCATAGCAGAGGACAGCTGCTGAAGTTTAGAGGTGCAGTTAGTTGTGTTCAGGAGATTCCAGGATAGGCTGTGTAGAACCGAAGTCTGTGCAGAGATTGTGTAGTCACTTCGCCGTCGTTCCAGCTATCAGTGGACTTAGAGTTAGAATTTAGAACAGCTAGTTTGGAGTGTAGGCGACATCAAGTGCAGTGTAGTTCATTTCAGTTAACCTTACCTTCTTTCTCCATACAGGTTGCAATTGTGGGAGAAGGGTTGGGGTGGATGCATTTTTTTAACTGTGCTTGATTTTGTTTTCAGGAGTGCATCCTCGCACTTGATGTATGGGACATGCATATGTTTGTTGTTTATAGGTGTATAATAAACTTGTATAAATTGTAGCTGGCATCAGTCATTTCCTTTAGTACAGTAGCTATATGTTGTCTGTACCTTGGTGTTTGTGAATCTTAATTGAACCTTATCCCCACAGGGTAGTTAGAGGTGGTTCGAGGCCATAGCAATTTAAACGTCCGAAGTGGCGAGGAAAGAATCAACCTCGGTTCTCAACCTCGGAGCCAATGGTCTCAACTTTCACAGTTTGCACTATATTTCTATCTGAATCTATCATTTCAGTCTTTCTTCTTACTATTGTCTTGTCACTATATGTAGACAGTCTCTAGTCCTAAATCCATTTCGTGACAAAGTGGGTGCTATCGTCCGGTGAATCATCTTTGTTACGTTCAATTCTGTGATCTTGACAAAGTGGGTGGCGTCGTCCTTGGGATCATCTTTGTTGGGATCCCAATTGGCTATCTTTTCCAATTCGTTTCACGGAACATTGGAACCAGTCACCGAGAGCTTTATCTCAGATTCTCCGCGATCTAACGGGATCTTAAACCGTCAAGTGTCACTGCAGGACACATTCCAACTGACGCCAGCAACTCTCGACGGGGAGGGCAAGGTTGAGAATTTTCTTAGAACCAGAGTTTTAGACGGAGGACTCTCTGGAACTATACGGGCATCTCACAAACTTTCCAGGCCAGGAATTAGTGAGGGAAACTGCCTTATAACTTCGCAAGGAGCGATTTTGGAGAGCTCTGTCCCACTTCAGATTGGTAGGGGAAGAGCGAGTCCAGAACCACTGCCAGGGGCAGATCTTACCTACCTTTCTTCAAAGGTAGAAGCTATTGAGGTCGATCGTGATCCAATAGACACCCAGCAAGAAATCGGAGGCTCTACACCAGAGGAACCCGAGACGTTGCATCAGTTTCGCACGGTACCAGCAGTCACAACTCTGCTGACGCGCAGCGAGGAAGTCGCCATTGCCAGGTCGCCACAGCGCCCGCCGGTCACATCAGCTGACCAGGACAGCCTTTTGACGGTCATAGCAAGGGAAAGTTCAGACCCGCCATTAGACGGCACAGGTCTGAAGAGAGATCAACTCTCCCAACGGAGCATAGGAGCTCATTCTAGGAGAGGAAGAAGGAGGAAACGCAAAAGAGGAAGGTCGAAGAACACTGAATAGGAGGGGTAAAGACAGACAGCCTTGTAGACAGTTAAGGGCCAATGTGAAACACAGAGATTTCAGTAATGAGATCGTTGCTCAATCTTTGAAAGGGGGGAGTGATGTGACGAGAGTACTGAGATTCTGTCTTTCAAATGGCCCATGTCTTTTTCTCCTTGCAATTTGTTCAATATATTTTTGGAGGGATTACAGGAAATCCTTCTCCATGTTTCTTCTCCTTCTATTATTTACGTTTTTTTTTCAAGATGAGATCACGAGGGAGTTTGATCTCATCTGCTTTATGGTTCTTCTTTATGTGTTTAGAATGGGGGTGTAGGGAATTAGAAAGTATTATTCTAGACTGAGATTATAGAGGCTGGATCAGGATTTGCACCAGTGTCTTTTTTTTTTAAAGATATTGCGTGGCCATATACGCATTTTTCGGGAGTTAAATTATTTGCGGCCATTTTTGCTTCATTTCCGCAGTATAGGGCTAGGACCAATTCCCGGTTCTTTGTCTAGCGGGGACTGGTTGCATCAGAAAGATCTAAGGTTCTGATTGGCGGAGAGCTAACTGCAGTTGAAATGCAGAGCGCCCATTGGCTTTAGAACCACGCCGCGCATATGACGTCATGAAGTCGGCGCGTGGGGGCTTGAGAATAAATACGCCCGAACTTCATAAGTTCGGTCTCTAAAAATTAATTGCCAAGGCCGGGTTGCCAGAGTCAAGTCGATTGCCTTCAGTAGGACATTCGAGATTTGGTAAGCATGAATTTTTGCGTGAGGACTTTATTTAATTTTTCTAGTCCTAGCCGATCATTTAAGTTTCTTGGGAAGTTTTAGTTTAATTTAATTCTTAACTCCAGAGCCATCAATTCGATCTTAGTGATAGACGAGAAACTTTATAGGTCCATTTAATTCCTTGTTGAAGGAATAGCGGCATGGGTTTAATGTTGAGATATCACCGCTTTGTATTATTGCAAAGTCGGTCGGGAGAGAAACTCGCATCTGCGAATCATATGTATTTACAGAATAGTCGGGAGCGTGTGTAATGTGTATTTTCATTTGTGATTTTATTGAGAGTCTTGATGCTCGCTATTTATATAGTTACGCATATATCTGTGGACGGAAGTGATAGAGGTATTAATTGAAGCACGTGAGCGCGTGGTTACGGTATCTTTATTGATACGATGTTCAGAGGGACGAGGGGGAGAGAAGCACGTGGTCATAAAATTGTAACCACGTGTTTGTAACTACTGAGATTTAATTGATAACCATTATGTATAACTTTTGACGGCATGTAGATGCTAGCGTAAACAGGGTTATAGGTTATTGATTGTGCTTTGTTATTCTGTGTATTCAGAAGATGGAGATGAAATTTATTTATGTTAAGGGAATAATATTTTATTTCAATTTTGAGGTGATTAATCATACTGACGGGAATTTTAGGAATTCCTAGAGAGGACTAGTTTTAATTTTTATTAATCCTTACGGCATTAGTGTCAGCGTAAGAAGTAGGCCACAGTACGTCTGCCCAGACGGGCCATTGAAAATATTGTTGTTGCTCAGAGTTAGTCAGGCAGAACAAGCGATCTGGGTTAGCCAATGTTTACTTTGTAGGCTCAGGTAGAGAGGGGAGTTACGTGGTGAAGAGTAAGGAAGTTAATTGTTATTTGAAATGTATTACTATGGTTTGTTTAGCTGTTGTTTTGTTTTGTCTAAAACAGCAGGTACCGGCTTTGTGGGAATGAGAGCGGAATTTTGAGACCACAAAATTTCTCCCACGGCAAAGTTGGGGCATTCGCAGAACCGCAAGGGTTTTACGTTAGTTGCCAGTAGTGGAAGGAGAGGAAGAAAACACGTTTTCCCAGCCAGGGGAAGACATTTTCCAGCGAATAGGATTTTTGTGGATAAATCCTGAGCTCTGACGCTCGTTACACACAGTTGGCAGCATCGCAGATTTGGCAGGCTGCCAGCGTTGTGGTAATTTTGTGTTCGTTTCTTCACGGCCATAATAAAGCCGACGGCCCAGTTATAGATACTCGGGCAGGTAATTTCAGAGTGGTAGAAGTCAGCTACAGTTCCAGTCCAGAATCCAGGGGGGTTCTGTTAAACCTCAGTCAATTCCAGAGTAGTGGAGAGAGATAGGGTAAACATTCTCTCTACTGAAGTCAGCACAGATAGGCAGAACTGTTAGTTTTGGTGAATCATAGCAGAGGACAGCTGCTGAAGTTTAGAGGTGCAGTTAGTTGTGTTCAGGAGATTCCAGGATAGGCTGTGTAGAACCGAAGTCTGTGCAGAGATTGTGTAGTCACTTCGCCGTCGTTCCAGCTATCAGTGGACTTAGAGTTAGAATTTAGAACAGCTAGTTTGGAGTGTAGGCGACATCAAGTGCAGTGTAGTTCATTTCAGTTAACCTTACCTTCTTTCTCCATACAGGTTGCAATTGTGGGAGAAGGGTTGGGGTGGATGCATTTTTTTAACTGTGCTTGATTTTGTTTTCAGGAGTGCATCCTCGCACTTGATGTATGGGACATGCATATGTTTGTTGTTTATAGGTGTATAATAAACTTGTATAAATTGTAGCTGGCATCAGTCATTTCCTTTAGTACAGTAGCTATATGTTGTCTGTACCTTGGTGTTTGTGAATCTTAATTGAACCTTATCCCCATAGGGTAGTTAGAGGTGGTTCGAGGCCATAGCAATTTAAACGTCCGAAGTGGCGAGGAAAGAATCAACCTCGGTTCTCAACCTCGGAGCCAATGGTCTCAACTTTCACAGTTTGCACTATATTTCTATCTGAATCTATCATTTCAGTCTTTCTTCTTACTATTGTCTTGTCACTATATGTAGACAGTCTCTAGTCCTAAATCCATTTCGTGACATTCATTTCCAATTGACAGCACGTAATTTATTCACACAGCAACATCAATCCGGTACGATACACTACACAGGTACAACAGGATACACCACAATCAATAATAATCAATTGCGCAGAATGTCACAGTTGTTCAGTATGATGTAAACCCTGTTTACATCGCAGTTCTAATGTTACATCAGTAAATCCACCAGAACGACTGCTGATACTGCAGTTACAAAACGCCACACAGGCTTAAATCTATAGGAATACTTCAACGACTGTATACACTGCAATTACCAAAACGCCACACAGGCTTAAATCTATATATATACTCGCAGTTCTAATGTTCCACCAGAACGACTGCTGATACTGCAGTTACAAAACGCCACACTGGCTTAAATCTATCTATACTCAAAAGACTGTCCGCTCTGCAGTTTACAAGTAATCTGGCCTACACAAATCCTGGCCTTATAATCTCTTCAATAACTCTGATATCTGTTCATGGATCCTTAAATCTATATATACTCAAAAGACTGTCCGCTCTGCAGTCTACAAGTAATCTGGCCTACACAAATCCTGGCCTTATAATCTCTTCAATAACTCTATCTGTTCATGGATCCTTAAATCTATATATACTCAAAAGACTGTCCGCTCTGCAGTCTACAAGTAATCTGGCCTACACAAATCCTGGCCTTATAATCTCTTCAATAACTCTGATATCTGTTCATGGATCCTTAAATCTATTTATACTCAAAAGACTGTCCGCTCTGCAGTCTACAAGTAATCTGGCCTACACAAATCCTGGCCTTATAATCTCTTTAAATAAAGTACATTCACCAGAAAACTCTCCCTCCATAAGGACCAATGGCCTTACCATCTCCTAGCGCCATTCCTGCACAATAGAAATCTATCAGGGAGGTAAATATGATCCAAAACATCGGCCTGTAGACACCAAGGCCCCCAGAACATGTCCTTAACATAAAGTACACCTTATCTTCTCTTATCTGCAGATAATCACACCTAAAATAGGCAAATAATGGTACACCTCGAAAAATGGCCAAACATCGTTCCCGTACACTATCCTGGGAACACACACAAGACACAGGGCTGACTCCAGTCAATGCCCCAAACTTAGACTCCTCTCCGACTGCCACGGGAACACACATCTCCCCCCAAACAGTCACCGGACTCGGCTGTTCACGGACTAGCCGTGAGCTATTCACAGCCGGCCGAAACCAGTACAGAATAACTAAATGACTAGCGCTCACACGCTTTCTGTACACTCTGTTTTCTAACATATAAATGTTTAAACAACTCACAATTAAACAAGCCGACAAGTGCCACAACCCTGAATTCACACTGTATAATCAGCATAGTACGTATCACTTCCCTTTTGACCTTAAGAATACCCAACAACAACACTACATGAGTGTCAGAAACAGAGCAATTTGATTCATTTCTGTCAGTAACTGAATATCTCACGGTGCAAACATCAGTATAGACTATAAATAGAAGCAAATTTAGTTTTTATTTAGTATCGTAATTATGATTTTCCTTTATATCTTTTTGTTATTTTTATACACTTAAATTAGTTCTCACTTTTTTTTTTTTTTTTAATGTACTGTCTTCATCTAATACAGATGAAAAACCTATGGCAAGGCACAAGCAAAGAAACAAAGTTACAACTGATCAGAGCATGTATATTCCCAGTAGCAACATACGGCTGCGAGACTTGGACACTCAATAAAACAGTTGCAAAAAAGATTACATCATTCGAAATGAAATGCTACAGAAGGATGTTGAGAATACCCTGGACAGAAAAAAAGACCAACAGAGAAGTACTGCACTCACTAAATGTACAGGAACATTGGCTCCTAAATACCATCGCAATAAGGAAGCGGAAATTTTTCGGTCATATAAAAAGACATAATAGTCTGGAAAAAACAGTGATGGAAGGCATGGTCCCTGGAAAAAGGGGAAGGGGTCGACCTAGACGACGGTGGACCCAGGACATCACAGAGAGTCTGAACTTGTCTTTGGCTGATGCAGGTCGACTTGCCCAGAATCATGATGCGTTCAGAGCAGCTGTAATGGAGACAACGTTCTGGAGAGAATACGTCACATGATGACTGTCTTCACACACCTTGTTCCTAATTAAGAAACTGTGGTTGTAACATGGGCTGCGTCTTTGTACTTTATCCCACTAAGACTTCACACAACATATTCTCATTCACATTACCATCTTACATACGACATATTCTCATTCACATTACCATCTTTCGTACAACCTATTCTAATTCACATTACCATCTTTCAAATGACATATTAATATTGCCATCTTTCACACAACATATTCTCATTCACATTACCATCATACATACGACATATTCTCATTCACATTACCATCTTTCATACGACATATTCTCACTCACATTACCATCTTACTGCAGTCATTCTCATTGTCCAGGTATGAATTGAACACATGCCCCAAAGATTTACACAGATAAGTAATGCTTTTTCACATTTAAATCTGTATCTGGTTCTTTTAGTGTTCCCAAATCTGTATTTTACACTCAGAATAGAACAATCAAGCATAGCCAGAGGTGCCCTTGACTGGAACCCACAAGGGAAAAGAAGAATGGGGAGGCCAAGGAGAACTAGGAGAAGAATCCTTGGAGAAGAACTGTGGAAGAGGAGGCTCACAGTGAGTTCCAATTCTTGTCTTCTCACAACATGTTCAACATTCATGAACTGCTTCTCTGGTCAGTGTAATGATCTAGTCTTCTCACAACATGTTCAACATTCATGAACTGCTTCTCTGGTCAGTGTAATGATCTAGTCTTCTCACAACATGTTCAACATTCATGAACTGCTTCTCTGGTCAGTGTAATGATCTAGTCTTCTCACAACATGTTCAACATTCATGAACTGCTTCTCTGGTCAGTGTAATGATCTAGTCTTCTCACAACATGTTCAACATTCATGAACTTCTTCTCTGGTCAGTGTAATGATCTAGTCTTCTCACAACATGTTCAACATTCATGAACTGCTTCTCTGGTGAGGGTAATGATCTAGTTTTCACCTCTTCAAGGAGCATAGACCTTCAACAAACGTATGCTAAGTCTTCCTGTCCCGTGCCATCAAGGTCTTTCCATAACTTCTCATCTGTCTCTAGTTATCTTCTCCATGTATTCTTTGGTCTTCATCAACCTGCTTACCCTGGGGATTCCTGAGCAAGGACTGCCTGGTAATGCTATCTACAGGTTTCTTTAATGTGCATCATCCAGTGTCTTCTTCTCATCTCTCGTTCCACCGTCACTTCTCTAGTTCTTGTCATCAGTCCCACACTAGTGAGCTTCTCATCTCTCATTCCACCGTCACTTCTCTAGTTCTTGTCATCAGTCCCACACTAGTGAGCTTCTCATCTCTCATTCCACTGTCACTTTTCTGGTTCTTGTCATCAGTCCCACACTAGTGAGCTTCTCATCTGTTGTTCCACCGGCTATTGCCTAGTTCTTGTCATCAGTTCCACATTAGTGATTTTGTCATACCACTTCAATCCTCCTATTCTGTGCAAGCATCCATTTATGAAAGTCTTTCGTTGTTTTGTGTATCTGCTTTATTCATAACATCCTCATTAGTCGATTAAGAAGATTGTTGAGATCTATTGCTCCCTAAATGTTGAGAGATTCTCCTGTTTCCCACATTTATGGAGAACTTAATTGTGGACTGATTATTTGAAGCAATCAATGCTGAAGTATTTCTTGATAATTATTAAAGAGCGAATATTCTCAACTTTTTCAGGTTCTAATTTTTGTTATCTTGATATTTTTCTTCTTCATGATTTTATGATTGACCAAGTTTCTTTATTAGTAAAAATGTCAATGTGTAATATTTTTCTGATACTCTCTGAATGTCAGTAAGGTCAAACATTTTCTAAACTAACTCTGAAACATCTGTATAACGTGACTCAAATAATCCATGTAACTTTAAAGAATTCATCATAACTCCAGCGAAGACGACTGGTTATACTTTATTACATTCACAGTTCTGACAATGTTCAACATAAACTCCATTCTGTTACAGTTATAACAACTCCAGTCAAATGCTCTAATTACATTATTCTGTTCATGGCTATTAGCCTTAATTCTCATACTAACATTCACATGTATTAATAAGTGATACAGTTCGTATCTTATACAACATTAAATCTCAAAATCTAGTGCAATACTGCACACTTTACTCCATCTGCATTGATATACTCATAGCTTCGCCAGCGCATTATATTTGAATCTATTCGTTATCCCATTTTGGCTTGACACCGCCATTTAATTCTTAAAATGTTAATTATTGGCCAACTCTGCCATCACACACATTGACTATTATTGAATATATTATCTCTCAGAACGCATTGAAATCTCTAGACACACAGGTCCAGACATATACTTATCCGTAAATATAAGTGGCAATGGCCACACTCTGGCAAACACATGTGAGTGGTAAAAACCATGCTTATAAGGGACACATCCTTCAAGCCTGAAGGCAAGATGCAGAAAGATTTTTTTAGTGCGGTGAAACTGTTGAAAACCCAGCATTGCACATAAAGCTTGGAGAAGTCACTTGAGCCCCAAACATGATTCTTTGGCTTTGACCTAGTTGACTGCATGAAGGATCTCACTATGGACCAAGTGATAGGCAGGGGGAGCTGAGAAGTGACTCTGTGCAGGACGTGACAATTCCTTGGGAGAGCCAGAACCAGAGCACAGTATTTTAGCTCTGCATAGTTGGAGAGCTCCCTTGGATGGCGGGGAACGCACAGTATGCCATGCACTCCTAGCTTGGGAGCAGATGTGACGATTCTTTAAATACAAGCAAAGCTGGAAAAACTGGAACTCATGACTTCAACTCAACACGTTTCAGAATGGCAGAAAAGCCACAGGAAAAGCCTAGATCTAAAGTGTAGATAATACCAAGGAGTCTTCAACTTGGTATTGGCGACAGAAGAGCGAGAAGGTCAGCAACCCTAGTTAAACAACAACAACAACATCCTTGACACTGTGGACCTTGACATTCTATAGAAAACTCTTTTCTCATGACATCCTTACTAGTTAATTAAGGGCATTTATCAAGCAGGTACTACACTTTAGCTTGTCAAGAAGCATGGGACTTTATCAAACACATGCCAAGTTCTCTTACGACCATAAAAAAAACCAAACAAAAAAAACCAAAAAAATAAAAATTGCCGATATAAAATGAGTACCACATTTCACTATAAAATGAGAGAGGCTTGTCTATGGTGATATGTGAACATAAGCTTTTTTTCCAAATAAAATTTTGCCTCATTTTGGCGAGGCATGTCCCGTTTGTCGTGAAACATTCTAAATCCACATATATCAATTAAAAGGTAAATGTAAAGCCTAACACATATTCAATAAAAAGGAAAGAGAAATGGTAAAAGTACAGTGCTGTCACAATGACTGTACTCGAGATCCCCTTTTTCTGCTTCGTCTGCATATTCTCACGCTTTCACGTTCAATAGTAAAGCCTACTGCATCAATACACGCGTTTCAACAAAACAATAAAACGTGTACTGTATTTCTTAGAAAACCTTGAGATACGCAAGCTGATTAATGACCTAAATTAATACTAGCATTAATTTCATTTTATACACTGCGTAATGAAAAGACAGATGGAATTAGGATAGAGAGAGGGAGGGCTGAAAGCAGGAACGCCGGCAACACTAACACGTGTCTTGCGATATACAATTAATGCCACCCCAAGCGTAAGGTATGAAGCACTAACTTTTTTTTCAAATAGACAGTGATAAAAAACACTACAACTACGAGAGTTAGGTTTAAAAACCTGTAAAATGCTTATTAGGAAACATGACATTCTACTGTTTTATGTCTAAACTCCTGACATTAGTCTGACAGTACAGCAGACACCATAAAGTTTGGAAGTGAGGAGGTGGTAACAGCACGACTATCCTAGAAGAAAATACATATTTTGAACGCCGCCACTTAGCTCCCTTAAAACTTATATATTTGGGTTCCTTAGGACTTGCTGACAAAGAATATGTTAAGTGTTACGCAAATAGTCTAGGAATTAACAAATTATAGCCAAAAGAAAATAGTGAGGGTGTCAGACAACACCAAATAATAATCGCACAGTGGCATGTTTTGAAACCACCATTTTACGGGAAATAGGCCACCATGTTAAATCCTATTTGATTGGATAGAAGTAAATGTAAGGCGAAACACGATTAGTCGGACTACAAATACTAATTTTTTGTTGTTAGGGGAAACGGTAGTAGGGGTACTTTTTTTTGGAAAAGCTGTGTAAACATGGCCTGATTGGTTAGACCCGCCAATATAGTCAATTAGGAGCGTCAGTTCAGTGCCACATTTTAAAATAAACTAACTCAGAAACAGTGCGTTGAGAACCAGCTTATATTTTTTCTATAATAAAAGCCTGGGACAGAGGCAGATCGGAATTTGTGCCATATTCATCGCCAGTCAACGTATTTGTGTATTATTTCCATGAATTGTGGTAAGCTTGACATATCTGATATCTTTTTAATGAAAATTGAATGTAAATTGATAATTTATGTCTGTATATGTGCGTGGTTCAGTAGCAAACATGAGGCAAGGCCTAGATAGTGCTCCAACCTGAACAGGACGTGTCGGAGAAAAGTAAAACTGCATGGAATTGCCAAACAGTACACTGACACCTATCTTATTGACTAGATAGAACTAATGCTGGAATTGCAGAGGCGTAGTAACCATTAGGGAGGAGTATACTGGTGTAAATTGTTTCAGATGAAGCTAGCAGTTGGCCTACCGCTCTGAACTCAGTGTTTGTTATGTATTGTGTTCAGTGTGGAAATAGATTATAAATTAGTTCTGAAGTAGGAGGTACAACCTTCTTGTTTCAGGGACCGTGGTCCTAAGTTATTGAAGCAGCACCTGGTCTGAGTTTTGCTGAATCCAGAGGCTGACAGCATACTCCTTGGTCCAGATAGCGACCAGTGAGGTGTCTCCAGAACACAGTGAAGCCATCAAGCAGAGGAGTCTTTTCCTGCCGCCATCACGAAAGATAAGCTTCTGTGGCCAGAGCAGCTCAACATTATGCCCCCCCCCCCCCCCCGCGCTTCAAAAATTGACATTATATTAAACACAGAGGGACAATAAATTGTTTCAAATGACAGGAACTGTGAACTTTTCCCAATACTATTTCCACGATAATCAAACACTTGAAGTCATGATGACAAACAACAATCTAGCTTGAAAAACAAAACCAGTATTACCTCATAGTACTACTTCACAACTTACACACATAGGATAATACTAATAAATTATGTCAATACAAAGATCATATTTATAAATTGTGATTACATTTGATTGTGATTCCTGGTTCACTGTGTAGTTGAATCAGGATATCTATTGTTGAAAGTAATTATTACATATATATTTGAAACTTTACACTTGACTCATTTAAGATAGTCTTATAGAGTGTTATATGTGTGTGTCATAGTGTTGTAAAGTGTTGTGGAATAAATTAAATTGTTTATCTGTCTGTTGTTGTTGTGACTTACACTTTATCATTTTCATAACCCTAGACATTCAACGTAGTCATCACAATATTCCAGAATAATTCTGACTGAGGTATAAATGTGGTAGCAAGTAAGGTCATCTGTAATACACCACACTTATTAGATACAGATACCTTCACAGCTGATCTCAGTCAGTACACTAAGTCCCCTATAAATATTTATAACATCCCACTTTATCACACCGTTCAACCTAGTCAGTTATATTATGGCGCACGTCCAAATATAAAAGACCTTCAGGTCTGATTTAGTGAACGTAAGCACATTTCTACACACACGTTGTGGTGTGGGTATTTGTCCACACAGACACAAGAACCCAATAATATTAGACCTGTCTACTCACATTTGAGCGTTCAGTGCCTCTCAGGGTTTTGGCTGGGTAAAACAAAATATTGGAACCCCACAGTGCTACCCAATACCTGGTCCAGGAAGACACCTGACAGGGATTAAACAAGCGACAATTAAAATGACTGTAAAATATGAATGTGATAATATGTAGACTAACATAAATACGATCAACACAGTTGACAGGGGTCTCCCAGGAGACACAGAGAGAACAGAACTACTGCTGACTCATGTATATAGTAAGCAACAACTAAAACGAAGCTGTGCATGAGGCTCACAACCTCATCATGTAAAACATACTGCTACATAAAGCACTGCTGCAAAAGCACATAAATGTTTTGATGCTAGCTTCCTGTAAGGGGACCAGCTGCCATGGTGGTTCCATGCTCCATAAGGAGCCAAAAAAAGGTAACAGAAGAAGAAAGTGAAGATATTCTTGAATAACACATAAGGAAGGGAAACCCGAGGCCTGTAAACAGTAAATTAATATTAGACAAACATAAAGGTATGTTTTCAGGCACTCGTAAGAAATAAATACAATACCAGAAACCTACCCTCTGTTCTATACTACTGTCCTTAAGTCTTCTACTATTTACTGGACCCAGTATCAAGGTCTTTGTCTTGTTTGGACTGATACATACTGTTAATAGGGGAACAACAGAAGTGATTGCGTCATTAAGGGGCTGAGTTGCCCACTGTATACTTCCGGTGTTATCTTGTGTTTCGTACTGATAAATAGTCAGTAAAGCATCCTTTTTGGGGATGCCTAGCTGGCCGTGGGGTCAGTGTGATTCGCTTGATAGCTAGGCGGAGTTGTCGTACGGAACGTACGGGGTTCAAACCCTGGGTAAGCCACTCACGTCTGTTGTTTTTCTGTTGTCCAAGTGTTCTACTTCTTTATTTCTTACGAGTGCCTGAAAACATACCTTTATGTTTGTCTAATATTAATTTATTTGAAGATATTCTTGGCTGAGTCAATGTGTTTATTTGTGCATAGTAGTTGATTTGGACAGTATTCTTTTTGTTGCTCATACCAAGCATCCACAATCTGTAGCTTTGTGAATGCTTCACCATCATCTGAATCGAGTTTCAATGTGAACTTTAAAGTTTTTGTACTTGTTTTTAATATCTGTTATGGCTGACATTCCAACATCGTAAAACTTGTCTTGCGAAGACCCACTTTCTCCTTTTGTCAAAATTTTCACCTAAATAATACACAGGACAGAGATTTTATATTGAACTGATCATCAATGCCACATGGCATTAAATATATGTGATTTGCTAGGAAATATTGAAACAATAATAAAGTAAAAAACAAATATATGAAAGAAGAAAATGATACAATGGACTAGGTACAAAATAAAGAAAGGTCTGACTGTCACACTCTGAATTGGAGAAAACTAATTAAGATGTAGGTGGATTGATCAAGATGTAGGTGAACTGATCAAGATGTGGATTGATTAAGATGTAGGTGGACTGATCAAGATGTATGTGGATTGATCAAGATGTAGGTGGACTGATCAAGATGTAAGCAGGCTGATTAAGATGTAGGTGGATTGAGCAAGATGTAGGTAGATTGATCAAGACGTAGGTAAATAGATCAAGATTTGTGACTGCTTTCCAGAAATTAAATTTTGAAAAGAAGCACAGAAGTGTCAATGAGTGGTTAACTACCAGTCTGAAGATAGAAGAAACTGAAAAATGCATCTCTGTAACAAATGAAGCAAGTGATGTCAGCAAGCAACAACCAGTATTTTGAAATGACCCAGGCAGTCATCCTTCTTCTGAAGCCTTAATAGCACAAACAAATCAAGAGGTTGTCTTACATTCTCTGATTATGTTATCTGACCACTTACTGTTGGTTTTTTGCCTTCTTTTATCAGAGTCTTTCTCCGGAGGCATCCCTGACAGGTAAAACTGTGCTCTTTCGTCAGGGCCACCTGCTCTTCCTCAGACTCCCGGCGGGTGAAACTAAGGCAATTATAAAACAAGGTCAAGGTTAACATTATTATTATTTTATATTATTTAGACAATTATAATTACATGAAAATTATTATTAATCACCAATGATGAAATATTCCAATGGAACAAGTTGTCAGTGCCTTTTACTATGAAAGGAGCTGGGAGAGAGGAACATAAAATGAAGAAGAATCAACACAAAAGCATAAATGCCTCTCATTGTACTTGCTTAACTACTCGGAATAAGTTTTAAAAGACTGACTTGAGACAATACGTCAAGGCCTAAGATACGTCAAGGCCTAACAACCCAGCCCCTGCAGACCCAAGTAGAACAGTCCCAACTGAGATGGTTTGGCCATGTCTGCAGAATAGGAGAAGATCGGCTACCACGACAAGCATGGGAATCTAACAGCCAGGGATCCAGACCTCCAGGACGACCCAAAGTCCACTGGGAGGACAACATTAGACAATCTTTGAATGACCAAGGACTAGAATGGAACCAAGCCAGGAGGAAGACAGCTGATAAAATAGTATGGCGCTCTCTCTCACAAAGTAAGACTAAGTAAGTAAGTAAGACTGATTTGGGACACAATTTTAAATTATTACCAGACTGGCTATAACTTCCAAAGGAAGGTCAAGGTGTTTCAACATTATAAACATGAGAAATTGTACAATTTAACTACCTTCCTCTTCTCCTTCTGCCATTATGTCCTTCCTGACAACCAAAGCACCAATGTTTATTGCACATTAATAAATTAAAAAAAAAAAAAAAATTTAAGTTAGTCTCATAGCAGATACTGCTGTAGGGGATTGAAGTGTTAAATACTTAACTACACTTGGTCTCAGCTTTATGAGGTGGAGTGAGGGGTTCCCAGTAGGAGAGTGAGGGGTTCCCAGTAGGAGAGTGAGGGGTTAGATACTTCACTTTACTTGGTCTCAGCTTTATGAGGTGGAGTGAGGGGTTCCCAGTAGGAGAGTGAGGGGTTCCCAGTAGGAGAGTGAGGGGTTAGATACTTCACTTTACTTGGTCTCAGCTTTATGAGGTGGAGTGAGGGGTTCCCAGTAGGAGAGTGAGGGGTTAGATACTTCACTTTACTTGGTCTCAGCTTTATGAGGTGGAGTGAGGGGTTCCCAGTAGGAGAGTGAGGGGTTAGATACTTCACTTTACTTGGTCTCAGCTTTATGAGGTGGAGTGAGGGGTTCCCAGTAGGAGAGTGAGGGTTAGATACTTCAGAAGAACTTGGTCTCAGCTTTATGAGGTGGAGTGAGGGGTTCCCAGTAGGAGAGTGAGGGGTTAGATATTTCACTTTACTAGGTCTCAGCTTTATGAGGTGGAGTGAGGGGTTCCCAGTAGGAGAGTGAGGGGTTAGATACTTCACTTTACTTGGTCTCAGCTTTATGAGGTGGAGTGAGGGGTGTCACGAAATTGGTTTCAAGTCATTGCAAATGAGTTCAGTTAGATTTATAAACCCATCTACGATCGAGTGACCGCTTTCAAAATGGCGGCGTATCAGCGAAATGTGTATCGGACAGAGGAAATCGCCAACGATAATAAAAACGAAGGGAATCCGTATGAAAAGGATTTTACATTTCAGTACAGGGAAGGATGGTGTATAACTGCATATAAGATGGAACGGTAGGAAGTTCTCATTTACGGAGATATATGCGTATTTCGGCTGCCCACAGTTACGCTAAAAGCATGTAAACCCACTTCTGTTCTAAATATTAAAATCAACAAATAACAGTTTGGGAATTTACATGGATAGGAAGATAGAGTTTTATCAGCTGTATAAAACTAGATAAGATGGAACAATGTGGATATTATATATGCCGAGAATGATAAAGGCAAAATTTCAGTCGACGCACAGATCGGCCGAAATCACTGTTCGGGAAGGATTTTTCAGGTTAGGTTTAGGCTGTGACGTCGGTACTCTCCGATACGTCCGCGCTTTGCGTATAAGTAGCGGATCGGTAAACTGAGAGAGAGACACAACGAAAGAGGTTTCAGACAGACTGGAGGCAGAGTTTCGCCACGACCCATGAATTGTGAGCGGATCGCCAGAAACATTTTTAAGTCCAGTATCTGAGGTCTGAGGGTAAGCGAAATTATGATAACTACCGTGTATAATATTTGTTATTTCAGGTTCATACAGAATTCACAAAATATGCCTGTATAATATTCATTGATATAACGTATTATTATTTTAATATGATTTATTCATGTGCATTATGGATGAGTGTTGCTTGTACAAAAAGTAATCACAAATAGCCCCATGGCCTAATGAAGTTATATTTATCATATTGCTTTATCGCTTACGAAGATAAAGGCAGTCCCATGGCAGAGATTGTCATAGGGAAATGAAGTGTTAGAAACTTCATCATGGAAGATCCCAGTTACGAGGCTAAGGTGACTAGTCCCCTTCCTCGCTGCCTTTGCCTTCCCTAGTTCGAGCGCACAACTTTGTACCCATTTACAGCTGGTAAACTGGAGTGTTCTATAGCCAGTTTCAGTAGAAAGCAACCTGATCACGTGGTCACTCACTTTCTTTATTTATGTATTACTTTTGTGTAGATGCTAAGGATAGCATCAGTATTTGAATTTGTACTTGATATGATTTGGAAGGATCAAGTTATAGCATATGAAGGGATGTATAGGAGCGGAATAAACCAGATGATGTTTATTACTGATATGTTAATATTAATTCTGTATCATTGAAATGATGTTACTTGCTATGACTGTATAACTTTGACACCTGATGACTGACTTGTCTGACTTATGTGCTAGTCAGTTACACTTAATTGACATGTTAATATTAATGCTATATCACTGAAATGATGTCCTTGCTTACTATGATTGTATAACGGTGACATCTGATGACTGACTGGTCTGACATCTGTGCTAGTCAGCTACAAGTCTAGCCAGATACTAGCCAAGGCTGATATGTTGCAGGTTCCATGAAATAACTCAAACCAGACTGTCCAGTATCAGAAGCCGGTGCAGTTCATCCGAGGCAATCCCACAAAAGTGCAGGACCCCAAAGAGTGAACTTCAACTGGTCATTGGCATCCCTACTGTTGGGCCTACCAAGTCTGATATCAGCAAAGGACAGTTTCAGCAGTACCAAGTTGGAAAGATAAGTGTCCTGTTTGACACTGACCACCTATACATGTGAAACAGCCAATAGTTGAAAACAATAAGTAACCATACATAAACTCAGTCAACTGATGACAGTTATCCTTAAATTCAAAGGACTAATAACAGTGATTTCAGTAACTTTATTATTTAAGATCTTGAAGTCTAAACAGACAATAATAGTAATTGTGTGAATATTTTAATATATATGTGTATACTCTTTTCCAACTAGTAGAAATAGAATATTAGTGTAATTATTAAACTATTTTAACTGTACCTGAGGATTTATTCACTTCTTCCATTTGTGGTTTCAGTGAATGTTCATTTTACTTATCCCCTAGAATATAAGTAATCATAAGATAGTCACAGGGAGGAGACACCTTAAATCCTGGTACTACTTCTTACCAACTGGGCCAGGGTTTTTACAGTCTGACTATTTTTATGATAACAATACACCAGTGCTTATTTCTAAGACTGGGGTATTACTTGTAAGGTCAGAACTCTTTACTGGCATACTCTTACATAATAAATAATTTTAAATAACCTCCCGCTACATTGGGGGCTCGTCTGCGGGATATATCTTGGATATTCCTGAGCCAACTTTCTATTTCTGCTGTGTAGGAATTTCCTTTTGGAAAAATTTTTGGAAAGAGTAAACATAGTAGGAAGAATATATTTTGTAGGAGTACCATTGAGTACAGATAAAGAAAGCTGTTTCATATATGGTGAAGTCAGTTTAATTAACTTTAATTTTAACTAAGTTAATTATATTGTAGTAAATTAGTTTGAGTAAGATCACTTGCCCTACTAGACTACAGATACATCATGGCTGACTTGGTCAAATTTAGGTCTGCTACACTGCAGGTGGGAAAAGAGCTTGGCATGGATGGTGACGCTCTGATCCGGTATGTCACGACGGAATGTGAAAAGTACACCGAGAGAGAAGCAAAGCAATTAGAAGCAGAGAGAGAAGCCAAGAAATTAGAAGCAGAGAGAGAAGCCAAGAAATTAGAAGCAGAGAGAGAAGCCAAGAAATTAGAATTAGAAGCAGAAAGAGAAGCCAAGAAATTGGAAGCAGAAAGAGAAGCCAAGAAATTGGATGCAGAAAGAGAAGCCAAGAAATTAGAAGCTGAGAGAGAAGAAAGGAGGTTACAAGCAGAGAGAGACCATGAGCTGAAAATGAGACAGCTTGATCTTGAACTTCAGGCTGGGACTATCACCCATGGTAATAGCTCACCTCATTCTGCGAATAGCTCTTTTCAGAACACAGCAAATGGGGCCATGAACTTCCACCTAGATCCATTTGTTGAAAAGGAGGACGCAATTGAGTCATACCTGGATAGGTATGAAAGGCTAGCCTCTACATATGGACTGGAAAAGGAAAAATGGAGTCTAAAGTTATCCCAGGGATTGAGAGGTATTGCATATGATGTGTTTCTGAAACTCCCCAAAGAAGATCAGGAAAATTATGAAATACTAAAGCAAGCCTTACTGATCCGGTATGAAAAGAACTCTGAGGCATATAGGAAGAAATTTAGAACTTCTAAACCTCTACCTGGAGAAACATATAACCAGTTCTCAGCTAGGCTAGAAACGTATTTGTTGAAATGGAGTAGTTTAGGTAAGTATCAGAAAACCTACGAGGATCTGAAAGAAATGGTTATGTTAGAGCAAGTGAAAGATTCCATGTCTCAAGAAATGAGGAAATTCCTTATGGAACAAGGAGCAGAGAGGCTGGAAGACATTTTGAAATGTGCAGAGAGATACCAAGCAGCTCAAGCTGAATTGGTAGGAACAAAAAGGAAGCAGGTAGAAGGATATAAGCCACCACCGCAGAATACCGATTTTGACCAGATGGATCAACCACACAGAAACAAGCAAAGATTTGATAATAAGGACAAGAACCCTCAGACTCAGGAAAAGAAACCCTACAAACAGGGAGATAAGTGGTGCAAATTTTGTAAGATGAGCAACCACAACACTGATGAATGTGGGAGGAAAAAAACCCCTTCATCATGCTGCATGTCTACAGGTGAGGACTTCTGTTAGGAAGGAACTGACTGTGAGTCAGAATAGCCCCCATCACCCACCTACCCAGGAGATAGTGACTGTGAATGGCAAACAAGTCACAGGAATGTATGACACAGGTTTGTCCTATGACGCAGTCGTGTGTGCATCTCTGGTGTGCCCTGAACAAATCACCACAGAAACAGTAGAGATTCAAGGGCCACTAAAAGGAACATCACCCCTTACATTACCCATAGCAAAGATTCATGTCAGTTGTCGCTATGTGGAAGGGGAGATAAATGCAGCTGTGATAGATGATCCCTTTTACCCCCTAATGTTGGGGCGTAAATATGTTTTCTTAGGAGACCCTGTAAAACCTATGGTTATGGCAGGAATCCAGACCAAGGTTGACCCCAGGAACATAGAGAGGGACATCAACGTAAAATTTCATTCAACTGAAATGAAACGGGCTCAAGAAGCAGACAGCACGTTGAAGCCTTGTTTTGGCAAATTATCAAAAACACATAAAGCTCCAAGGAAAGGACATTTCTATATGGAACATGGACTCTTGTACAGGAAAGCTGGAAGAGGGACGAAAAGTCATGGTCAAATCGTTGTACCATCCACCTATAGGAATAAGGTTATAGGCTGGGGACACATATCAACTTTGAGTGAACACCTGGGTAATGGTGCCACAAAACAAAGAATAGCCACCCAGTTCTACTGGCCAGGTATTACGGAAGACATAAATCAGTATGTAAATTCCTGTCCAGAGTGCACCTATGTAGATTCAGAAAGTCGACGGAAGAGTCTTCATCAAAAGTCTACAAGAAAACCAGCAATCATGGGTATTTCCGAGATTTGCACTGGAGGGGAAAGGAAACATCCCACACAGGGTCAATTGCAGTCTGAACCCCATGCGCTGGAAAAAAGGAACAAATCACGTAGCAAAAATCAAACACCTACGGATTTGCGAGGGAAAACCCACATCCAACTATCAACGAAAAGAGGGCGGTAAACTTCATGGGAAACCTACCGACCCCGTTTCACCAGCAGTAAGAGCCTGGATGAAAAGCCGAACAGGAAGGAGAGAGATAGTAAAGGATGAATATATTCCGGGAAAACAGAATGTGGGCGCAGATTTTCTTAGTCGTCATCCCACAGAGCTTGAGGAGGATAGAAGGAAGGAAAACTAACCTCGGAATGGTCGATTTGCAATTGTCTTGTACCCAATAGTTAAGCTAGATATCATCCAGCTTAAAATATGGGGGAGCTATGTCGCGAAATTGGTTTCAAGTCATTGCAAATGAGTTCAGTTAGATTTATAAACCCATCTACGATCGAGTGACCGCTTTCAAAATGGCGGCGTATCAGCGAAATGTGTATCGGACAGAGGAAATCGCCAACGATAATAAAAACGAAGGGAATCCGTATGAAAAGGATTTTACATTTCAGTACAGGGAAGGATGGTGTATAACTGCATATAAGATGGAACGGTAGGAAGTTCTCATTTACGGAGATATATGCGTATTTCGGCTGCCCACAGTTACGCTAAAAGCATGTAAACCCACTTCTGTTCTAAATATTAAAATCAACAAATAACAGTTTGGGAATTTACATGGATAGGAAGATAGAGTTTTATCAGCTGTATAAAACTAGATAAGATGGAACAATATGGATATTATATATGCCGAGAATGATAAAGGCAAAATTTCAGTCGACGCACAGATCGGCCGAAATCACTGTTCGGGAAGGATTTTTCAGGTTAGGTTTAGGCTGTGACGTCGGTACTCTCCGATACGTCCGCGCTTTGCGTATAAGTAGCGGATCGGTAAACTGAGAGAGAGACACAACGAAAGAGGTTTCAGACAGACTGGAGGCAGAGTTTCGCCACGACCCATGAATTGTGAGCGGATCGCCAGAAACATTTTAAAGTCCAGTATCTGAAGTCTGAGGGTAAGCGAAATTATGATAACTACCGTGTATAATATTTGTTATTTCAGGTTCATATAGAATTCACAAAATATGCCTGTATAATATTCATTGATATAAATTATTATTATTTTAATATGATTTATTCATGTGCATTATGGATGAGTGTTGCTTGTACAAAAAGTAATCACAAATAGCCCCCACGGCCTAATGAAGTTATATTTATCATATTGCTTTATCGCTTACGAAGATAAAGGCAGTCCCATGGCAGAGATTGTCATAGGGAAATGAAGTGTTAGAAACTTCATCATGGAAGATCCCAGTTACGAGGCTAAGGTGACTAGTCCCCTTCCTCGCTGCCTTTGCCTTCCCTAGTTCGAGCGCACAACTTTGTACCCATTTACAGCTGGTAAACTGGAGTGTTCTATAGCCAGTTTCAGTAGAAAGCAACCTGATCACGTGGTCACTCACTTTCTTTATTTATGTATTACTTTTGTGTAGATGCTAAGGATAGCATCAGTATTTGAATTTGTACTTGATATGATTTGGAAGGATCAAGTTATAGCATATGAAGGGATGTATAGGAGCGGAATAAACCAGATGATGTTTATTACTGATATGTTAATATTAATTCTGTATCATTGAAATGATGTTACTTGCTATGACTGTATAACTTTGACACCTGATGACTGACTTGTCTGACTTATGTGCTAGTCAGTTACACTTAATTGACATGTTAATATTGTAACCGGGGCATGTGTTCCTTAGGACTGGAGTGGCACCATATTACCTTCATGTGGCAGTGCCGGTATATGCAGTATTTTCAATTTACTTTACAGAGAGCAGATGTTTAACTGGCCTAATCACCAGAGATTTAGATTTCTCTCTTAAATTTGTGTTACCAGGTTCGATTTTCTTCTCTTAGGTGTTGATGTAGCGAATTCAATTGAAATGGACAGATTTCTTATCTAGATTTCAAAACTGTAGTAATTCACCTTCTCAACAGCGTTCGATTTCATGCAAAACTTTTAATATCTTTCAGCATGAAACTTAAAATTTCAACAAAGTCTGGAATTTAGAACATTTTTACAATAATAAGCATAATAAAGTTTTATCATCTCATCAGATGCTTTCATCGATGCAAAAATCCCTTTTTGCATCTTTGTCTCGTAGGCCTACTCAATTGTCAAATATGGCGAACCTTCTCATTCCTCCGTGTTCCTTCCTTTAAGTTACAGTCTTATTTTAGGTTCGACTACATTTACCCATCTCCTCAGATTTGTCCTTGATTTCTTTATTGTCATAAGCATTCCTGGAGTTAAATGCTTTCCAACACAAGAATAGTCTACTCTACCTGATTTGAGGTGTAAGACATTGTTTTTTTTCAAATTGACTCAAATCCTCGAGCCTAGTTCTGCTGCGACTAGGGTTGGGAGCTCTATTCAGAATACATGTTTAACTATTGTCACTACTTACGCCAGTGAGAAAATATATATAACACTCAATGTCCTGGAATGCACATTTTATAATAAATGTAGAAGTTTGATTCCCTCAAACTAAGAAATATGTAGAGCTGTATCAGAATACGACCTCTTGAGTTGCGCTCTTTCATCCTACTGCCAAAATGGCGTCCTGTTCCACTTTCCCCGGGGTAAATCTGAGCTATCCGATTGGTCAGGGGAAATCACCCAATTATTAGAAATGGCGTGTAGAAGCGACTCTACCCTAAATATGTGACACTATTTATTATTTTCTGTTTCTCATAAAATATAAAATTATAGGGTGGTCTGTGCTTCCTCTGTCTCGTAAGAATATAGTCTGTTTCCAAAGGAACAACTATGTACACGGCCACATATAGATCCCGGGGCTCCGCAAATGTATCCCGTAGGGAGACATTTGAGTACTATCAATAACAAAAATCCATCCCCAAAAATTTCTAAGTTCAAAAAATTTTCAGAAAAAATTTAAAGTTCAAAAATTTTTCTAAGTCCAAAAATATTTCCAAAAAATTTAATTTAATTCCTATACTGGGGTCCTATGTCTATATGAGGTCGTCTGCTATGTAAAAAAAAACTAGTAGTGGACATCAACTTCAAATGTGTAACTTATTCATCACATCATAATATTTTTCACCAAATTTACAAATTGGCAACACTGCCCAACAAAATCTGCAAAACACTCATAAGGTCATCACTAAAAAAATTGTGACGAGTGGCAACACTGGGGAATGAACAATAAACTATCTTATTTGCAGAACTTGGCTGGATTATCATAATCTATTACATTTCATTCAAAAATATAGTTGATTACATTCTCTTGGATGTGGTAGGGGTGTTATCTCTTTTCTGTACTGTTATTTGCTCCATATTAAAAGCCTGCAAGTACTAAAAAAATCTTTTTTTTTCCTGGCGTCCTTATTTATTCTATTTCCCAAGTACTCTGCAATATTCCAAGAAATGTCCAAAATCTCTAATTCCTATGGTAATGGTAATCCACTTTCATAGAATAGCCAATGTTTTCATGGGTACTCATCATCTTCTTCTTCTTGTTTTTTTCCAGTGAATGAGCCACTTGCTCATTATTACATGTAGAAAACATCTCTAAACATAATATGCATATTTATCAGACGATAATAGTTGTTGAAAATTTTGTAGTAAATCGTCCATGGTCTATGATCGCTAGTTATTCGCTTTATCAAAGAGAAGTGGTCACGGGCACCATATAACCAACATGTAACCGGGGCATGTGTTCCTTAGGACTGGAGTGGCACCATATTACCTTCATGTGGCAGTGCCGGTATATGCAGTATTTTCAATTTACTTTACAGAGAGCAGATGTTTAACTGGCCTAATCACCAGAGATTTAGATTTCTCTCTTAAATTTGTGTTACCAGGTTCGATTTTCTTCTCTTAGGTGTTGATGTAGCGAATTCAATTGAAATGGACAGATTTCTTATCTAGATTTCAAAACTGTAGTAATTCACCTTCTCAACAGCGTTCGATTTCATGCAAAACTTTTAATATCTTTCAGCATGAAACTTAAAATTTCAACAAAGTCTGGAATTTAGAACATTTTTACAATAATAAGCATAATAAAGTTTTATCATCTCATCAGATGCTTTCATCGATGCAAAAATCCCTTTTTGCATCTTTGTCTCGTAGGCCTACTCAATTGTCAAATATGGCGAACCTTCTCATTCCTCCGTGTTCCTTCCTTTAAGTTACAGTCTTATTTTAGGTTCGACTACATTTACCCATCTCCTCAGATTTGTCCTTGATTTCTTTATTGTCATAAGCATTCCTGGAGTTAAATGCTTTCCAACACAAGAATAATCTACTCTACCTGATTTGAGGTGTAAGACATTGTTTTTTCAAATTGACTCAAATCCTCGAGCCTAGTTCTGCTGCGACTAGGGTTGGGAGCTCTATTCAGAATACATGTTTAACTATTGTCACTACTTACGCCAGTGAGAAAATATATAACACTCAATGTCCTGGAATGCACATTTTATAATAAATGTAGAAGTTTGATTCCCTCAAACTAAGAAATATGTAGAGCTGTATCAGAATACGACCTCTTGAGTTGCGCTCTTTCATTCTACTGCCAAAATGGCGTCCTGTTCCACTTTCCCCGGGGTAAATCTGAGCTATCCGATTGGTCAGGGGAAATCACCCAATTATTAGAAATGGCGTGTAGAAGCGACTCTACCCTAAATATGTGACACTATTTATTATTTTCTGTTTCTCATAAAATATAAAATTATAGGGTGGTCTGTGCTTCCTCTGTCTCGTAAGAATATAGTCTGTTTCCAAAGGAACAACTATGTACACGGCCACAATATTAATGCTATATCATTGAAATGATGTCCTTGCTTACTATGATTGTATAACGGTGACATCTGATGACTGACTGGTCTGACATCTGTGCTAGTCAGCTATAAGTCTAGCCAGATACTAGCCAAGGCTGATATGTTGCAGGTTCCATGAAATAACTCAAACCAGACTGTCCAGTATCAGAAGCCGGTGCAGTTCATCCGAGGCAATCCCACAAAAGTGCAGGACCCCAAAGAGTGAACTTCAACTGGTCATTGGCATCCCTACTGTTGGGCCTACCAAGTCTGATATCTGCAAAGGACAGTTTTCAGCAGTACCAAGTTGGAAAGATAAGTGTCCTGTTTGACACTGACCACCTATACATGTGAAACAGCCAATAGTTGAAAACAATAAGTAACCATACATAAACTCAGTCAACTGATGACAGTTATCCTTAAATTCAAAGGACTAATAACAGTGATTTCAGTAACTTTATTATTTAAGATCTTGAAGTCTAAACAGACAATAATAGTAATTGTGTGAATATTTTAATATATATGTGTATACTCTTTTCCAACTAGTAGAAATAGAATATTAGTGTAATTATTAAACTATTTTAACTGTACCTGAGGATTTATTCACTTCTTCCATTTGTGGTTTCAGTGAATGTTCATTTTACTTATCCCCTAGAATATAAGTAATCATAAGATAGTCATAGGGAGGAGACACCTTAAATCCTGGTACTACTTCTTACCAACTGGGCCAGGGTTTTTACAGTCTGACTATTTTTATGATAACAATACACCAGTGCTTATTTCTAAGACTGGGGTATTACTTGTAAGGTCAGAACTCTTTACTGGCATACTCTTACATATAAATAATTTTAAATAACCTCCCGCTACAAGGGGTTCCCAGTAGGAGAGTGAGGGGTTAGATACTTCACTTTACTAGGTCTCAGCTTTATGAGGTGGAGTGAGGGGTTCCCAGTAGGAGAGTGAGGGGTTCCCAGTAGGAGAGTGAGGTGTTAGATACTTCACTTTACTTGGTCTCAGCTTTATGAGGTGGAGTGAGGGGTTCCCAGTAGGAGAGTGAGGGGTTAGATACTTCACTTTACTTGGTCTCAGCTTTATGAGGTGGAGTGAGGGGTTCCCAGTAGGAGAGTGAGGGGTTAGATACTTCACTTTACTTGGTCTCAGCTTTATGAGGTGGAGTGAGGGGTTACCAGTAGGAGAGTGAGGGGTTCCCAGTAGGAGAGTGAGGGGTTAGATACTTCACTTTACTTGGTCTCAGCTTTATGAGGTGGAGTGAGGGGTTCCCAGTAGGAGAGTGAGGGGTTCCCAGTAGGAGTGAGGGCTTAGATACTTCACTTTACTTGGTCTCAGCTTTATGAGGTGGAGTGAGGGGTTCCCAGTAGGAGAGTGAGGGGTTAGATACTTCACTTTACTTGGTCTCAGCTTTATGAGGTGGAATGAGGGGTTCCCAGTAGAAGAGTGAGGGGTTCCCAGTAGGAGAGTGAGGGGTTAGATACTTTCACTTTACTTGGTCTCAGCTTTATGAGGTGGAGTGAGGGGTTCCCAGTAGGAGAGTGAGGGGTTAGATACTTCACTTTACTTGGTCTCAGCTTTATGAGGTGGAGTGAGGGGTTCCCAGTAGGAGAGTGAGGGGTTCCCGGTAGGAGAGCGAGGGGTTAGATACTTCACTTTACTTGGTCTCAGCTTTATGAGGTGGAGTGAGGGGTTCCCAGTAGGAGAGTGAGGGGTTAGATACTTCACTTTACTTGGTCTCAGCTTTATGAGGTGGAGTGAGGGGTTCCCAGTAGGAGAGTGAGGGGTTCCCAGTAGGAGAGTGAGGGGTTAGATACTTCACTTTACTTGGTCTCAGCTTTATGAGGTGGAGTGAGGGGTTCCCAGTAGGAGAGTGAGGGGTTAGATACTTCACTTTACTTGGTCTCAGCTTTATGAGGTGGAGTGAGGGGTTCCCAGTAGGAGAGTGAAGGGTTAGCTACTTCACTTTACTTGGTCTCAGCTTTATGAGGTGGAGTGAGGGGTTAGAGACTTCACTTTACTTGGTCTCAGCTTTTTGAGGTGGAGTGAGGGGTTCCCAGTAGGAGAGTGAGGGGTTCCCAGTAGAAGAGTGAGGGGTTAGATACTTCACTTTACTTGGTCTCAGCTTTATGAGGTGGAGTGAGGGGTTCCCAGTAGGAGAGTGAGGGGTTCCCAGTAGGAGAGTGAGGGGTTAGATACTTCACTTTACTTGGTCTCAGCTTTATGAGGTGGAGTGAGGGGTTCCCAGTAGGAGAGTGAGGGGTTAGATACTTCACTTTACTTGGTCTCAGCTTTATGAGGTGGAGTGAGGGGTTCCCAGTAGGAGAGTGAGGGGTTCCCGGTAGGAGAGTGAGGGGTTAGATACTTCACTTTACTTGGTCTCAGCTTTATGAGGTGGAGTGAGGGGTTCCCAGTAGGAGAGTGAGGGGTTAGATACTTCACTTTACTTGGTCTCAGATTTATGAGGTGGAGTGAGGGGTTCCCAGTAGGAGAGTGAGGGGTTAGATACTTCACTTTACTTGGTCTCAGCTTTATGAGGTGGAGTGAGGGGTTCCCAGTAGGAGAGTGAGGGGTTAGATACTTCACTTTACTTGGTCTCAGCTTTATGAGGTGGAGTGAGGGGTTCCCAGTAGGAGAGTGAGGGGTTAGATACTTCACTTTACTTGGTCTCAGCTTTATGAGGTGGAGTGAGGGGTTCCCAGTAGGAGAGTGAAAAGTGTTAGATACTTAACTACACTTGGTCTCAGCTTTATGAGGTGGAGTGAGGGGTTCCCAGTAGGAGAGTGAGGGGTTCCCAGTAGGAGAGTGAGGGGTTAGATACTTCACTTTACTTGGTCTCAGCTTTATGAGGTGGAGTGAGGGGTTCCCAGTAGGAGAGTGAGGGGTTCCCATTAGGAGTGAGGGCTTAGATACTTCACTTTACTTGGTCTCAGCTTTATGAGGTGGAGTGAGGGGTTCCCAGTAGGAGAGTGAGGGGTTAGATACTTCACTTTACTTGGTCTCAGCTTTATGAGGTGGAATGAGGGGTTCCCAGTAGGAGAGTGAGGGGTTCCCAGTAGGAGAGTGAGGGGTTAGATACTTTCACTTTACTTGGTCTCAGCTTTATGAGGTGGAGTGAGGGGTTCCAAGTAGGAGAGTGAGGGGTTAGATACTTCACTTTACTTGGTCTCAGCTTTATGAGGTGGAGTGAGGGGTTCCCAGTAGGAGAGTGAGGGGTTCCCGGTAGGAGAGTGAGGGGTTAGATACTTCACTTTACTTGGTCTCAGCTTTATGAGGTGGAGTGAGGGGTTCCCAGTAGGAGAGTGAGGGGTTAGATACTTCACTTTACTTGGTCTCAGCTTTATGAGGTGGAGTGAGGGGTTCCCAGTAGGAGAGTGAGGGGTTCCCAGTAGGAGAGTGAGGGGTTAGATACTTCACTTTACTTGGTCTCAGCTTTATGAGGTGGAGTGAGGGGTTCCCAGTAGGAGAGTGAGGGGTTAGATACTTCACTTTACTTGGTCTCAGCTTTATGAGGTGGAGTGAGGGGTTCCCAGTAGGAGAGTGAGGGGTTCCCAGTAGGAGTGAGAGCTTAGATACTTCACTTTACTTGGTCTCAGCTTTATGAGGTGGAGTGAGGGGTTCCCAGTAGGAGAGTGAGGGGTTAGATACTTCACTTTACTTGGTCTCAGCTTTATGAGGTGGAGTGAGGGTTCCCAGTAGGAGAGTGAGGGGTTAGATACTTAACTACACTTGGTCTCAGCTTTATGAGGTGGAGTGAGGGGTTCCCAGTAGGAGAGTGAGGGGTTCCCAGTAGGAGAGTGAAAAGTGTTAGATACTTAACTACACTTGGTCTCAGCTTTATGAGGTGGAGTGAGGGGTTCCCAGTAGGAGAGTGAGGGGTTAGATACTTCACTTTACTTGGTCTCAGCTTTATGAGGTGGAGTGAGGGGTTCGCAGTAGGAGAGTGAGGGGTTCCCAGTAGGAGAGTGAGGGGTTAGATACTTCTTTTCACTTGGCATCAGCTCTAAGAGGTGGTGTAAGGTGTTCTCCTCCTCGCTGTGTTCGCCTTCCCTAATTCAAGAGAAGAGTCAGGTACCCATTGGGTAGACTGAAGCAAAACACTATCAGCTTTCCAACCAGGAAACTTTGCCTCAAAAAGCAAGTGCAGGAACTGATCCTAACTGCTTGTTTACTTGAGCTGTATTGTGAGATTCTAAAACTGTTGAAAAAAGAGAACATGAATGGCCAAACTTGCCTGGTAATGGTTGGCCAAAATGACTCCTGATCACTGGATGTGGACTCCAACATTTCCCTGTTATCTGCTGGAAGACACAAGAACTGGTCTTGAACTGTAAGATTTATACAAATGGGTTACATTCATGATATGCTGAGTGATGCTAAAGAGAATTCTCAGCAATGTTTCTGACCACGCTAAACGCTCATAGAAACATTGTCATGTAATTGTTAGATCTAACTTGTGCTCAGGGAAAACTAAATATTCTCCCTATCTGAATATCACATAATCAACATTCTTTTTCAAATAATATGCAATTACTATACACAAACATAACATAACATACATTTATTTGACACTTCATAATATACATTTATTGTAAACTATTTAGATCCAGACAAAGTTATGATTTTGTCCATAAACTGGCATAACTCTACAAACACAAAATTCCTTCACTCTTCTGTCATCATGTCCACCTGTCTATATTTTCTGTATGATCGTATACTTAGTTAACATGTTCTAATCAGCATGACTAAACTTATTTGTCTTCCTGCAATGTTATACTTTATCCACATGTCTCATACAGTTACAGGTATGTAACCTTTTATCCTAAATCCTTGGGAATATCTTTCTTTTGGTTTTCAGTAGAACAAAATTTGACCAAAGTAGGTTTAAAAAAAAAAGCCGAGTCACCTAAAATAGAAATCATCAAATTGTGATCAGAATGTGGCCCAAAGAAACTTTTGATTTTCAGAATATTTCAGTTTTCGGATAAAAGGTTATAGAGCTGTAATCACTATTCAGATGTTAATTAACTCTTTGACTCCACAATTATTTTCCACCCTGTGCCGTAATTTTAATAAAACAACGCTCAGAGAGTTGTTTTGGCATGGATGTCAAATCTGACCAACGCTCTGAGTGTTGTTCCGGGGTCAAAGAGTTAACAATAAAACATTATCACTTGTCAATCCTAATGGAGTTGATCATCATCCTCCCGACAGCTTTGGATGCTAACTGTTTTGCCACTTATCCTAAAGCTTTTCTCTCTGTTGTCTTCTATGATTCATGTATGATGAGAACATGCATCATTCATTCATCTTCCATTTGTGCTCCCTATGGGGAGCATGGAGTCACAACTGTAGCTGACTCACTTGTAACAATGATTAAAAAAAAACACACCCAAAAACTATTAACTTTGGAACTAGAAATTAACAGCAAGTGTTGAAGTATACGAAGTCTTCAGGAATGCATCCCTCACATAAAATATGATAGCATTATACTTCCCAAAAGGTGACCAAATTTTTGTCAACAATTATAAATAATACAACTGTCTCCACAGTAATATTAAAAAGCACCAACTTAAATCTGATCTACTAAACACACCTGTCTGTAACTTGCTACACACTGAGCCTTCACTGGAAGCACAAGGCGACTCCTCTAGAACACTATCATCTAACAAGTGCCTGATGCCCTGGACATAGGGGGCAGTTGCTCGACTTGGAAGGCTGTTGGACTTTTCTACTTGTGGGTGAGTACATGACATGAAGCTGGAATCACAAAATATATTTTTTAAAAAACATTTGATAAAAGCGTTCATTAAAACAAACAGACAATAAAGAGAAGCATTACAGCAGATTATTACCTGTCAGCTGCTCAATGAGCACAGCATGGCCAGTGTAGTGAAATTGACAGAGATACAACGGTAAAATACCTCCAAAGATAACATGTAAGGATAAAAACATAATGCGTAGGCTGCGAATAGTACATGATCGCCTAGACCGTGGGTCATCATCCTCCATAATAATTGACTTGCTAGACAGGAGGGGAACGGCGGATCAAAAAGGAAAAAAATATGACTGGAAAGATTGCGTGAGACTAGAAAGGCTAAGGAGACGCAATTGGGGGGGGAAACGGAGAAAAGTCACGTTTCCCAAGTTGACATAAAAAGTAAGCAACTCGACAGAAGGGACCATAGATATGTTACGCCACAGTCATTTATTGGACGCTTTTGCAATACCAAGCCCTTGATTTGAATTCAGCGGCTAAAACGCAGATGTTTGGAATATTACAAAATTTAAAAAGTACTTTTTTCTTAATATTAATGTTAGGAATATAAAAATTAGCTGGCCGGATGGCCCATTCTGAGCAGTGAACTAATATGGTCTTAATTTTACAGACGGATAGATAATATTGAAGATAATGACAAAAGACAGTGTTGTTCACATCATCGACAGACTGTATTGAATCTAAAAGTGTCGCTAATTGCACAAAAAAACACGACCTTGAGACGCAGGTGTTCAAATCTACGTAGTATGGAAGAGAGGGGCATTGGTGGTGGCTGTGTCTAAAAATAACTTTTAACGACAAAATTTTGGAGGGGAGAGAAAGGTTGGTTCAAAAATCAAGTACATTTTTGTAGAAACACAAGTAGAGACGGACAGACTAACAGATAACCATCCATACTTGACTGAAGCATGACTGAAATGACTTTAGTGTAGGAAATTTGAAATTAAAAAAAACCTAGGCAGTGATTGGCCACAGACAAGCATATTGTCGGCGCTTAGACGCGGATTTGGGGTCATTTCTCAATAGTTGTTCAGTGATAGACACAGATTTTAAAGTGTGGTGATTTCCATATGAAAGAAAGTGAAAGAAGTTTAGGGACGCCATACTATAGCCAGCAGCTCAGCTGAGTTTTGCTAGCAATTCTGTGTTATTTATTCACAATCTGGTAAGATTGAAATTATTTCCTTATATATTTTGAATATTGTTTCATGTTCGAGTGATTTGATACTGCCATATCGAAATCTAGCCTTACAAACAAGTAGGGATTTGCTCTAGACCCCCCCGCCCTAGTCAGGGTCTAGGGACCAACAATGTACATAAACTCCAGCAAGGATTATGCAAGACAGATCAAGTGTTGAGAATAATGAAACATATTACCTATCCTCTTTTAGGGCAGAAAACTAATAAATATTTTTCAGAATCTATAGTCTGGGAGGATCTATCTGATGAAAAACCACCATGGTAAATGTGCTGTTTGGTCAGAGAGATCTGACCTGTCTGTATGATGTGGTTGTTGTGTCAGTGTTGTGTCCAGACGTGGGTAGAGAATAGATTTTGACACATGGCCCATACTTTGATTGCAGAGCTGTGAGTTTCTGTTGTCAACAAAGCAGTGTCTATTCAGTTGGTGACTTTACTCGAGTGTATCTGTGCAGTACTTGTGACAGAGACCACCATTATTGCCCGCCAGCACGGAGAGGTGGGATCACCTGATTTCAGCACCAGAGCTACAACTACAAGATGAGTGAGCCTCTGGTCTGCTGGATCGCGACAGAAACTCACAGTTCAATGACCAAAAGTTCAATGAAAGAAAACCGTTGAACCAAGGGAAAAGATGGTGTAAATGGTGCAAGAAGGATAACCATAACACCGAATTTTGTAGAAGGAAACCTTCAAACATTGCTGCAATGAAGTCGGGGACGCAAAGATTAAAGGTTAATCCTAAGGGACAACAGGAACCTTATCACCCCCCAGTTTGTGAGGATGTTATTTGTAATGGGGTCACCATAAGGTGCCTTTATGATACAGGTTTGGATTATGATTCAGTTGTGAAGTCTAGCCAAGTGGACCCAAGTCAGTATACCACAGAAACAGTGGAAATACAAGGGGCGACTAAGGACATACCACTCATGACACTTCCCATCGCAAGGATAACGGTGAAAACTCGCTATGTGGAAGGAGAAATCAGAGCAGCAGTGATAGATGAACCAATCTACCCTCTGATATTGGGGTGTAGATACGTCTGCTTGGGGAATCCCGAGAAACCTGTGATCATGGCGACAGTGCAGACCAGGTCACAGAAGAAGGAGGAAGAAGGTGAACCTATAAATGCTCATCCAGAGGAGATGAGGAAGGCGCAGGCTGAGGATAGGACACTCAAGCCCTGTTTTTAAAAATTGCCCAAATGCCACACACCTCCGAGCAAGGGGGAATATTTCATGAAGAACAAACTTTTATACAGGAAGGCCGGAACTGGAACAAATGGTCATAACCAGCTGGTTCTTCCCACTTCATATAGAGATAAAGTGATGGAACTCGGGCATGCGATTCCCTTCAGTGGTCACATGGGGATCAGCGCCACAGGACAGCGTATAGCTTGTCATTACTTCTGGCCAGGGATAACGGAGGATATAAAAAGATATGTCAAATCCTGCCCAGAATGTCAAAGGGTAGCTCCAAAGCACTGGACTGCTCCTGCAACTCTAGGGGAAATGCCCATAGTGGGAACACCTTTTGAGAGGGTTGCAGTGGATATTGTAGGACCTCTCACTCGGACCAAGAGGAGGAACAGTTACATCCTTACTCTGGTGGACACTTGTTCTATGTGGGGAGAGGCGGTAGCCCTGCCATCAATTGATTCAAAACATGTAGCAGAGGCACTACTTACAATATTTACCCGATTAGGATTCCCGCATCAAATCTTGACAGATAATGGTTCTCAGTTCAAGGGGAAACTAACGGAAGAAGTTTTTAAGCTATTTCAAGCCAGGCACTTTCATTGTAGTCCGTACCATCCACAAGGGAACGGCCAGGTAGAGAGGTTCAACGGGACTCTCATTTCTATCCTGAGAAAGCTGGCACACGAAAAACCGGATCTGTGGGATCAATTCCTGCCCGCCGCATTGTTTGCTTACCGGGAGGTACCGCATAGTTCAACCGGGATGGCTCCCGCAACTCTGCTATTTGGGAGGCCAATAAAAGGTCCATTAGAAGCCCTATTAAGGACCTGGACAGATGAGAAGGCGGAAGAGACTGTTACCTCATCGTATCAATACGTGAACGAACTGACCACTCGTTTGAAAGCTGGATGGAAACTGGCAAATGATAATTTGAAGCAAGCCAGGAAGAAACATGCAGCATATTTTAATAGGAAGGCAAAGGACAGGGAACTGGCAGTCGGAGAGAAGGTGCTGCTTCTACTACCCGGAAGCCAGAATAAATTACAAATTGGTTGGCAAGGTCCATATACGGTTCTAGAGAAGGTGTCTAGAACAAACTATAAAATTGACAAAAAGGGGAAGGAGAAAGTTTATCATGTAAACCTGTTAAAGAAGTATCTGGACAGACCACTCCAGGAAAGCACCCCCTTATTGACCTTGGCTATTGCAACCCAGATGCAAAAAGAACCACTCACCTCACATGAACACCCATTACATCCTTGTGAAACAGCAGCACAGGTAAAAGTCAGTAAGCACCTGACTAAAAACCAGAGGGAGAGAGTTCAAAAGGTTCTGGAGGAACATACAGATGTATTAACTGATAAACCAGGCCATACAAATTTGCTACAGTATGACATGAAACTGGTAGACTCAAACCCAATTTGTATGAGAGCCTATTCTATTCCGTTCGCGAAGGAGAAGGCATTGAAGGAAGAAATAGAGTATTTGTTGAAGGAGGGGATTATTTCGCACAGTGAATCATCTTTTAGTTCTAGTGTCGTTTTGTTGAGAAAACCGTCTGGGGAACACAGACTGTGCATAGATTACAGGAAACTGAATGCTGTCACAGAAGGACAAGTGGATCCATTACCAGACACAAAACAGTTATTTGCCAGACTGAACAAGGCAAAATACTTTTCAAAGGTGGATCTGAGTAAAGGCTATTACCAGATCCCAGTGAAGCCTGAAGTGAGACCTTATTTGGCTTTTAGCACTTCGGATGGACATTATGAATTCAATATGCTACCATTCGGACTGAAAAATGCTCCGAGTGTGTTTTCAAGGATGATGCGAAAATTGTTGGATCCCCTGAATAACCCATGTATCACGAATTTCATGGATGATATTCTCGTCGCCACAGAGACATTTGAAGAACACATTGAAGCTGAACAAGGATACTCCACAAGCGAAAAAGAATGTTTAGCATTAATCTGGGCAATAAAGAAGTTTCAAATCTATCTGTATGGTAGGACTTTTGTGGTGGAGACGGACCATCAGCCTCTCGTGTTCTTGTCTCAGGCTAAGCATGAAAACGCAAGATTGCTGAGGTGGTCTTTGTTGCTTCAACCTTATCAGTTTAGTATCCAATATATCCCAGGCAAATTGAATGTCGGTGCAGATTTCCTCAGTCGGCACCCCTGTGATCAAAATTAGAGTAGCGGCAGACGTGAGGAGTAATTTTACCTATGTGTATCGCTGGTTTTGAAACTTGCCATAGGCATGTTTTCAAGTGGGGAGATGTGTAGACCGCGGGTCATCATCCTCCATAATAATTGACTTGCTAGACAGGAGGGGAACGGCGGATCAAAAAGGAAAAAAATATGACTGGAAAGATTGCGTGAGACTAGAAAGGCTAAGGAGACGCAATTGGGGGGGAAACGGAGAAAAGTCACGTTTCCCAAGTTGACATAAAAAGTAAGCAACTCGACAGAAGGGACCATAGATATGTTACGCCACAGTCATTTATTGGACGCTTTTGCAATACCAAGCCCTTGATTTGAATTCAGCGGCTAAAACGCAGATGTTTGGAATATTACAAAATTTAAAAAGTACTTTTTTCTTAATATTAATGTTAGGAATATAAAAATTAGCTGGCCGGATGGCCCATTCTGAGCAGTGAACTAATATGGTCTTAATTTTACAGACGGATAGATAATATTGAAGATAATGACAAAAGACAGTGTTGTTCACATCATCGACAGACTGTATTGAATCTAAAAGTGTCGCTAATTGCACAAAAAAACACGACCTTGAGACGCAGGTGTTCAAATCTACGTAGTATGGAAGAGAGGGACATTGGTGGTGGCTGTGTCTAAAAATAACTTTTAACGACAAAATTTTGGAGGGGAGAGAAAGGTTGGTTCAAAAATCAAGTACATTTTTGTAGAAACACAAGTAGAGACGGACAGACTAACAGATAACCATCCATACTTGACTGAAGCATGACTGAAATGACTTTAGTGTAGGAAATTTGAAATTCAAAAAAACCTAGGCAGTGATTGGCCACAGACAAGCATATTGTCGGCGCTTAGACGCGGATTTGGGGTCATTTCTCAATAGTTGTTCAGTGATAGACACAGATTTTAAAGTGTGGTGATTTCCATATGAAAGAAAGTAAAAGAAGTTTAGGGACGCCATACTATAGCCAGCAGCTCAGCTGAGTTTTGCTAGCAATTCTGTGTTATTTATTCATAATCTGGTAAGATTGAAATTATTTCCTTATATATTTTGAATATTGTTTCATGTTCGAGTGATTTGATACTGCCATATCGAAATCTAGCCTTACAAACAAGTAGGGATTTGCTCTAGACCCCCCGCCCTAGTCAGGGTCTAGGGACCAACAATGTACATAAACTCCAGCAAGGATTATGCAAGACAGATCAAGTGTTGAGAATAATGAAACATATTACCTATCCTCTTTTAGGGCAGAAAACTAATAAATATTTTTCAGAATCTATAGTCTGGGAGGATCTATCTGATGTAAAACCACCATGGTAAATGTGCTGTTTGGTCAGAGAGATCTGACCTGTCTGTATGATGTGGTTGTTGTGTCAGTGTTGTGTCCAGACGTGGGTAGAGAACAGATTTTGACACATGGCCCATACTTTGATTGCAGAGCTGTGAGTTTCTGTTGTCAACAAAGCAGTGTCTATTCAGTTGGTGACTTTACTCGAGTGTATCTGTGCAGTACTTGTGACAGAGACCACCATTATTGCCCGCCAGCACGGAGAGGTGGGATCACCTGATTTCAGCACCAGAGCTACAACTACAAGATGAGTGAGCCTCTGGTCTGCTGGACATTCACCAACGCTGTGTAGTTACTAATACCCCCATAAAAATTCCCACCATTTTCTGGACACTGTGTAGTCAATATAGACAGGTGTGATGAGGCCACCCCAACAGCACAAACATTAACTATCCTCCCAAGTAGATGACTACTAGAACATTTTAATAAAACTAACTAGTATAGTACATATATATGTACACTATTGCATTTATGATATAATATTCCATGCATTTCTTACATAATCTCTAAATCCTTTTAAGTTCTGGTCAACCTAAAAAAATTGATCCAGAACAAAATAAATGTAATTCTATCAAAAAATTTTACACACGTGAGTTAGTTCAGTGTATTTTAACATTTATTACTATTATTAGTCTTGTTAAATATCTGTGGGTATATCTATAACCTATTACACCACACTACATATCATAACCCTAGACACTTTACGTAGCCACATTCATTAAAAAAAATTAAGTGTGAGGTCGTAGTGGTAGCAAGAAAGGCCTTCTGACAATTCTCAACTACATTTTATCTCAGGAGCCTTCACAGCTGGCCTCATACAATTACATTTAGTAATATCAACATCATACAATACCATCAAACACCACTACAGCCAGTTACTCCTGTTCTGTGCCATCCATACAAGTTCTTTCCATGCCTCCAGTTATCTTCTCCATATGTTTTTCAGACTCCATCAACATCTCTTTCCCTGGGGATTTCAGAACTAGGGCTGTCTTATAATGCTATCAGCAAAGTTTCCTCACTGTGTGTTCTATCCAGCTTCTTCTACTGGCACCTGTATGGTTCTTGTCATCAGTTCCACAATGGTGATCTTGTCAAACCATTTCAATCCTGTTTTATGCAAGCACCCATTTATGAAAGCCTGTAACTTCTTGGTTGTTGTTTCTGTTGTTCTCCATGTTTCACACCCATACAATGTGACTAACTTGACATCTCAGTTGAATATTGATTTTTATATTCTTGGATTTCTTTTGATTTCCATACAATTCTCTATACAATGAAAGCATCTCTTGCATTTTATATTATTTTGAAATCACTGTCAGCCCCTCCAGTGTGGTCTATACTACTGCCAGGATATATATTACAGCAAGAAGGAATGCGTGAAAGAAGTTATGACACTTGAAGGAAATGAAATGTTCAGAACTTACTTGGCACTTAAACTTCTAGACTTCCGATGTGAAGCAGCTACTCTGGAGACTGTGAGCTGGTTCCGAGGCTCTGAATGTGGAGACTGTGGTGGGTACGTGTTCACATCTTCACGGGATGAGGATGATGATGCTGTACCTGGTGGTTCCAGCTTCAGTGAAAGTCTGGGCAAGGAAGAGAGAAGTTTGAAAGTAACTCACAAATTTTCAGGTTTATTCAACAAGATATTCATTATCTTTATTCATTATTAGCTTATATCTCTACCCACAAGTTCATATTCATATGTATGCTTCCTTCCTGTGTCCAGTAACATTGGTGGTCAATGGGGTTCCACTCCCCTCTGAGGCAGGTAGTCCCACAGAAGAGACTGCCGTAAGGGAGTGAAGGATTAGGAGACCACTATACCAGGTCCAGCTATTTTACCAGTTCCTTTCCTAGCTGCCTTTACCTTCCCTAACTCAAGAGCAGAATCAGGTATCCATTTACAGCTGATTAGACAGGAGCAAGATTTGACAATTTTGAACCCAGAACCCGTTAACTTTGCCATGAGAGGCAAGTGCTCTAATCACTCTGCCAATTGATGTTGGCTATGCAGGAAGAGGACCACTTCTGTCAATAGGACACTTGAATAGTTCCCTTTGAACATTTTTGTTGTATCTGTGTCTCTGATAAGGTCTTTAATGTCTTATTTTAAAATACAGCGTGTCCATAAAAGATTGTACCCTTTTCAAAACATTTATTCTCGGCCCCATGACGTGGTGTGAGGATGCTGTCTATCACAAAAGTAAGATAATCTCTGCAAGTTTTTAAGCATACCTTACAAAGACTCAAAAAAGTGTGCATGCGCACAGCAGGTATTTCAAGTGAAATTTCAAGTTGAGTTGCAACCGGTAATTGTTACGTCTCTCAACACACTGGTCAAGTAGGTGAAAAAGAAAGAAATAGGTACATTCTTTTTAGATTTAGACTGGGTGCTTCTAAAGATTCCCAATGGCAATATTATCTGCACTGTGTAAAATGAATACATTAAAGTACGAACCACACATTGTAATATAATGCGAATCTTGACATGTACGACATTCTGAAAATAAACATGGCTACGAACTGAACATGCTTATACTGAGTGCTTTCTGAAACATGTGTGTGCTTGTGTAGATGACGAGGTAATGCTTATATACATACATCATAACATTACATGGTGGCAGCGGTCGATACCGGACCGACGCAAAACAGCTACACGATAACACGTGAGTACAGTTTGTTCGGCTAAAATTCGTCATTGAGGTCAACCATGGAAACTAAACACTACCGCAGCGCACCGCAAATGCGATTTGCCGGTCGAGGTGATAAGAGTGAAGCTTTCTTGTTATGGCGCCAACGCATAGATCTATATTCCAAGACCACTGGTCTGGAAGGACAAACCCTAACTCCATATATCCTAGAAGCATTGGACGATGAAGGTTTGAAAATTTACAACAGTTTTGCTACCGCCATGCCTGTTGAGTCAGCGACCGACCCCGTAGCCATATTGGACGAATTTGAAAAACGTCTGATCATAAAGCACACAAACTTTAGAGCGGCAAGATTAGAACTCCACCACCTGCGACAGAAACCTGATGAAAGTTTAGATGATTTCTTCACTCGCATCAAGGAGAAAACAAGTGTATGTAAATTTAACAAAGAAGAAGAAAAAGAGCGAATTATTGAACAGATCCTTCTTAGCACACCAATGCCAGAGTTCCAGAAATGGCTACTGAGCCAGAGTGATACACTAACTTTACAACAACTTCTGGATGAAGGCAGGAAACACGAGGCACAAGCACTAAACATTAAACAAATTCAGCAAGGTACAGTAACAGCCCAGGTGGATGCAGTAAAAAGCTATAAACCCAAACAAAACAAAGCAACTGGTTCGAAGCAACAAGAAAAACACAACACAAGCAGAGGTGCTATGTGTAAATGTTGTGGCCTAAACCACATACAAAACCACTGTCCAGCTAAAGACTCTACATGTCATTACTGCAGAAAGAGGGGCCACTGGATAAAATTATGTTTCAAGAGGAAACAAGACAGTGCTCAACACAAACTTCACAGCAGAAAGTCGTCAAAACAAACACACTCTATGATGACTGAGGACCTTGACTCCAGTGAAGAAAGTGATCCTTCCACTTTTGATACTGTGAAGATACTAACTTTCAGTAATGAACCAAAGAGAACGCAGGCTTTCTGCAAGGTACAATTCCGAATACCAGGAATTAAAATGCACAAAGAAAGAAACATTCGGTTCAAGATAGACACAGGTGCCCAAGGTAACACTCTACCCTTAAGAATATTCAGACAGATCATGCCTGACAAGGTGGATGAGCAAGGATTTCCCACAAGGGATGTAAAACGTAGGAGTGGCAGGACAAAGCTAAGAGCTTACAATGGAACAAGTATAGACTGTTTTGGAGCAGTAACACTTGAATGTTCATACAGAGGCTCAGAATGGACATCGTCAACATTTTACTTGGTAGATGTTGAAGGACCTGCAATTTTGGGTTTACCAATGTGCGAAAAGCTGAGTGTGGTAACTATTAACAACATTAAAGAGGATATAGGTTTTGCAGATGCTCTCAGCAGACTACCAAACCCCAACAAGATAACAGATCTTACCCCAAACATCAAAGTTGATTCTGTCAAGTTTAGCGATAATCGGCTTGAACACATCAGAGAAGACACAACGAGAGATCCTATTCTTAACTCTCTCAAAGAACTGATATACCATGGATGGCCAAGCTCTATCAGGGAAGTTCCAACACACATCCGTCCATACTACTCGATGAGGGACGAGTTAAGCATCGAAGATGGTCTGATCCTTAAAGGAGATCGCATTGTTGTACCAGAAACACAACGCGATATCATCCTTAAACAGCTCCATAATAGTCACCTTGGTATTGTGAAGACACAACTGAGAGCAAAGAAAGATGTTTACTGGCCACAGATAAACAAGGACATAGAAACACTATGTAAAAACTGTTCAATTTGCCAAGAACATGCAAATAGGCAGTGCAGAGAACCTCTCATACCATCAGCCATACCATTGAGCCCTTGGAGCATTATAGGAACTGATATTTTCTCAATCGACAATAATGACTATCTTATTATTGCTGATTACTACAGCAAATTTCCCATCATTGAGAAACTTCCACAACCCTCACCATCAGCTGTTATTGCAGACATTACAAAGAAGTATTGCAGCATGTTTGGCATCCCAGATGAAATTAGATCAGACAACGGTCCACATTTCTCAGGTCAAGCATACAGAAACTTCACTAAGGACTGGAAGATCAAACACACAACATCATCACCTAGATACCCTAAATCTAATGGTTTCATTGAGAGACAGATACAAACTATCAAGTCAATCATGAAGAAAACAAGAACAGAGGATGTACACCTAGCACTCTTGAGATGGAGAACAACACCGGTAGACAGTAAGATCGACAGTCTAGCAGAACTTATGTTTGATAGAAGAATTAAAGACCTCCTACCATCTAAGGTCCACTTCCGTCCACAACATAGAGACAGCACATATGATCAATTTCAGCATCGTCAGCAAGTTCAGAAATCCAACTATGACAAATGTGCTAAAGACTTACCACCATTATATCCTGGTCAGCATGTGACTACCTACAACCACAACAATGACACATGGTCAAAAGCAACAATCATTTCCAGAAACCCTGAACCCAGGAGCTATACTTTAAGACCAGACAGCAGCAGCAACCTCCTGAGGCGAAACAGAGTGGACATAAGAGAAATCCCACAGAATACAACAGAACAGAGAATTCCCATGCTTTCAACAGACAATGCAGTAACTCCAGACTTTGGTGCCCCACAAAACCAACAAGCGCCAAGGCCGAAATCACAACCAACTCAAGCTAAACCAGGGACTTCCGCAGAACCACCAGCACTTTACACCACTCGTTCTGGCCGTACAGTGACACCTCCCAGCCGATACAGACAGTGACATATATACTCACACTGAGCATTACACATACCTATCCTTTCTCACATGAAACATTTCGTTGGAAATGTTTGCACACATTTTTTTTTCAAAAAAGGGGGGATGTAAAATGAATACATTAAAGTACGAACCACACATTGTAATATAATGCGAATCTTGACATGTACGACATTCTGAAAATAAACATGGCTACGAACTGAACATGCTTATACTGAGTGCTTTCTGAAACATGTGTGTGCTTGTGTAGATGACGAGGTAATGCTTATATACATACATCATAACATTACACACTGTAGATCTAGGCTTTTCCTGTGGCTTTTCTGCCATTCCGAAAATGTGTTGAGTTGAAGTCATGAGTTCCAATTTCTTCAGCTTAGCTTGCATTTAAAGGATCATCATATCCAGTCCCAAGCTAGGAGGAAGAAGTATGAAGCATACTGTGCATTCCCAATCATCCATGGGGGCTCTCTAAATATGCAGAGCTAAAATACTGTGCCTCTGGTTCTGGGCTCTACCAAGAAATCATTACATCCTACACACAGCCACTTCTCACCTCCCCCTGCCTATCATGGGCTCTTCAAGCACTGGCACAGGTGATCATGTTTCTCCACAACTTTCTATCTCCAGTGTTTATCTATTGTGCTGTTGACTTCTATCAAAGTAATGATGTCATACTGTCCAGAATCTTCTCTCTTTGTCGTCCTTTATCTCTTTATCTATCAATCTTTCCTGCTGTTACAATGACTCCCTTAAATTCTTATCTGCTACTGTATTAATATACCACCACCTGCATGAAACTCACGTTCTTGAAAACATGTTGACCGAGATTAATATTTGACAAGAATGATGCTTTATACACTAATCAACTAATACTGGATTAACACTGGACATGACCAAATGTTTAATATTAACTGATGCTAGACACAGACAAATACTGGACACGACTGATGTTGGATATGAAATGCTGGACAAGACTGAGATGTTCAACACAAATGTTGGACATAACTGCTGTTGGATATTGTCAAGGAGTTTTTTTTGAGTTAGTTGTTGTATGAATGGTCCTCTGCTCCGGTGGGAGCTATTTTTAGCAGGTGCAGGTTCTTGCAAGTCAATGTGTACGATGGCTGTTGCGATTCTGCAACAATTTGTGTTGTAAGCTAGTGACCACCCAAGTAGTATACTGTATGATAGTAAATTGGGTTTAAATGGGGCGTGTATAAGGAATTCATGATTTTTTGTGAATGATGGTAGCAGGGAACAAATGGGCAGGGAAGTGTGTTGAAAGGGGCAGCTGGTGGCGAGTAGTGAGTGGGAAGAGAAGTGTTATTGAGAGGGCTAGTGATTTTGTGAAGCAGTATTGGTTCATGAAGCAGATTGTTGAAGAGGTTTTTTGGATTAACCAAAGTTGCTGTGAAACACCATGGATGTTTGATGTGTCGCTTGTGACTGTACTGGCACTACTTTTTTGTGACTTGATTTATTATATATATATGTATGGAAATTGAACTAGCAGTTGGGGGTGAATTTATTTATCACAAATTATTACCTAGACAGTGAGTTTGACGGAGGTGTATGTTTGTTGCAGTGAGTACACTTCTATACCTCTACACCTCACGGTAGAAGAGGAACGACTAAGTAAGTAAGAGAACACTTCTAGATTTTCCCAATGGAGTGACTCGTACCATCACAGATATAAAATACTGGACATGACAGATGTTGGATATAACATATTGGACATGACTGATGTTGGATATAAAATATTGGACATGACAGATGTTGGATATAAAATATTGGACATGACTGATGTTGGATATAAAATACTGGACAAGACTGATGTTGGATATAAAATATTGGACATGACTGATGTTGGATATAAAATATTGGACATGACTGATGTTGGATATAAAATATTGGACATGACTGATGTTGGATATAAAATATTGGACATGACTGATGTTGGATATAAAATATTGGACATGACTGATGCTGGGTATAAAATACTGGACATGACTGATGTTGGATATAAAATATTGGACATGACTGATGTTGGATATAAAATACTGGATATGACTGATGTTGGATATAAAATATTGGACATGACTGATGTTGGATATAAAATGTTGGACATGACTGATGTTGGATATAAAATACTGGATATGACTGATGCTGGATATAAAATATTGGAAAAGACTGATACTGGATATAAAATGTTGGACATGACTGATGTTGGATATTAAATTCTAGACAAGACTTACTTGTAATTGTCATCTTCTACAAACTTCTGTAACTCCTCAATGTATCTCATGGACCTTAGGTAGTTCTGGATGTGTTCTAATACTGTGTAGTTATCTGAAGACAACAATCAAAGCACATATATATGTCAATGAAACATATATTCTGTTACTTATACGTGTCGTTTATACATTATGACAGTGTATGATTTCGCAGACATCTCTTCCCTATACTAGATATCACCTACTTTTTCACTCCTTATGGAGCATGGTGCCACACTTACTGCAGCTTAACCCAAAGCAAAAACTCTTGCAACAATAGTTTCTGCAGCAATCTGTCTTACATGATGAGGTTGCCAGCCACAACCTTATGACACTCCTGAGGCATTCTGTCCTCTATCTCTTAAGAGATCCCTGACACTACAAGAGGCTCATATTCTACACACAGAATGTAAAACTGCCTCAATTTGAACAGACTTTTAAATACAGACAATACATACATCAACAAAAGATCTCTCTCTATATATATATAAAACAAAAGATAAATAACCTATTATTAAGATCACAGATTATCTATTTCTTTCTCAACTCCATCTCCCCCCCCCAAAATAAACACTATCATATCTATATTTTCCAAGCTGTTTTACTCATTCATGTATCTCTCCCACAAAACTGCTGAGTAAAACTCCATACCATACTCCGACTGCTGGAAGTCTGCTATGACTCTCAGGATGTTGTTCATCTGAACTCTCCTTGGCTGACTCTCTAGGCCACCAGAGTGGGGGTGGGCCACATCGATGTAAATGAGGTCTGTGAGGTACAGGCCTGCAAAAAAAAATAATAATAACAGAGTTAATTTCAATTAAAAAACTGAGCAGTGAAGAATGTTGACACAACTTGTGCGGGCAGTAGAGACATAACAAATATCTGTATGGTGCTGAGATTCTCAGGCAGTAGAGACATAACAAATATCTGTATGGTGCTGAGATACTCAGGCAGTAGAGACATAACAAATATCTGTATGGTGCTGAGATATTCAGGCAGTAGAGACATAACAAATATCTGTATGGTGCTGAGATACTCAGGCAGTAGAGACATAACAAATATCTGTATGGTGCTGAGATACTCAGGCAGTAGACATAACAAATATCTGTATGGTGCTGAGGTACTCAGGCAGTAGAGACATAACACATATCTGTATGGTGCTGAGATACTCAGGCAGTAGAGACATAACAAATATCTGCATGGTGCTGAGATACCCAGGTAGTAGAGACATAACAATTATCTGTATAGTGCTGAGATACTCAGGCAGTAGAGACATAACAAATATCTGTATGGTGCTGAGATACTCAGGCAGTAGAGACATGACATAAATATATGTATGGTGCTGAGATGCTCAGGCAGTAGAGACATAACAAATATCTGCATGGTGCTGAGATACCCAGGTAGTAGAGACATAACAATTATCTGTATGGTGCTGAGATACTCAGGCAGTAGAGCCATAACAAATATCTGCATGGTGCTGAGATACTCTAAACTTGTTTATGCAAAAAAACACATCACATGACACAAATGTGTATGCTGTACTAACATCACGTTTTTATATGTAGTAGACCTTGACACATATTTAAATGTAATTCATCATGACCAAAACGTGTATTCAGTACAGATACAACATTTGTATGTACAGTAGCTCATGATAAAAGCTGTAGGAGTGGAGTTGGTATAAAAGTACTCCCATAGTAGATACTGCTGTAGGGGAGTGAAGTGTTAGAAACTTCATCATACTAGGTCCAGCATCGAGAGGTGGGGGGGTGACGTTACTTTCCTCGCTGCCTCTTTCTTCCCTACTTCAAAGAGGAGAATCAGGTACCCATTTACAGCTGGGTAGACTGGAGCTTGTCAGTACTGTGATTCAAACCCGGCACCTTTGCTGCAAGAGACCAGTACTCTAACCACTCTGTCAATCGGACACTCTTATATGTAGTAGATCAATATAACATCTGTATAAAGTGAAGGCATGATATTATTTTATATGCTAGCAGATCATGACAAAATCAGTATGTAGTAGATCATGGTCCGTGTGTTACTGGGGTCTGAAAGGGGTGCAAAGAACAGTAACACTGCTCCCTACCAAGTATATTGTAAAAAGCGACTAAGGAGAGTTGGGCATGGTGCTGTCTAACTCATCCCCTTAAAAAAATTTAAACCACAGAAACTTCAACGAACAAAGGACAGGTCAACTAAGGAAAATAAAACTCAGCCATCCAAGACAAGAGAAGGTCCTGTGGCAGGGAGGCGTATGATGCAACACAGAGAATGCCAAAAGGAGTCTGTGTTGCTGACTAACCTCCTTTCTTCTAGGAGAACCTTCAGATTTGGCACCTGGAATGTTCAGACATTGAACGAACTAGGGAAAATGGTACAGGTGACAGCAGAAATAAGGAAGATCTTGATTAAATCTGTATGAAATTGAGTTTTTATATGTAGTAGATAATTACAAAATCTGTATAAAGTGGAGGCATGGTACAATTTTATATGCAGTGATCATAATAAAATATGTATGCAGTACAGACAACATTAAAAAAACCCCAGAAAACTACAAGAAAATACACAAATTCCACAGGATAAGTGGCACTGACTTTCTAAAATCAAACATAATGAGAAAGGTTGAATAAATAAAAGGTAATAGGGACAGAACAGGAGAACTTGGCATGTGTTTGTTGAAGGCCTATGCTCCTTGGGGAGCGGAGGGTTATGAATGAATGAATAGGGACAGAAAGAACATTTATGAAGAACTGTTTGAAATAAGATCACTGCAGAAGGGCAATAGATCATAAAGAATTGACAAAACTGAAATAAAATAATGGCATAAAGGCAACAGATCACAAAGAACATACAAGACTGGAATAAGATAACTGAATAAAGGCAACAGGTCATGAAGGACAGACAAGACTGAAATAAGATAACTGAATAAAGGCAACAGGTTATAAAGGACAGACAAGACTGATATAAGATAACTGAATAAAGGCAACAGGTCATGAAGGACAGACAAGACTGAAATAAGATAACTGAATAAAGGTTTTCATCATTTAATAAATACTGAGCTAAAAAATGTACCAACTGCAAGTTAATTTAATTTGACATCGTATCCTAAGAAAATGTGCACAATCTAATTACTTGAGATGAAATTTTTGTGGCATTTATCTTCCAATACAATGACAAGAATGTTCAAGATTTCAGAGAAGAGAAGGCACCAGAGAAGCAAATACAATTTTTCACAGCATGTTAGGCAGGAATGGAGTAGAATGGCGCTAAATTAAGAACAAAAATACAAACACTTGTACTTGTTGGGTTTGCAAAATATCTACGTCGCCTTCTTATGAACATGAGCAGCTAAAATATAACCACAACTGTTGTACTATCATTTCAAAAAGGATGGAACCCTTGCTTTCACGAATGCTGTACTCGCCCTAAAAACCATGTTATGATGTGAGATCTGAAGCACACATTTCGAAACACGGGTGTCTCAATTCCTTGACAACAATCATCATCATTATCAAAACCAACTGAGTACAGGTTCTCAAAATAATGATGCCAAGCTCTCCTATCCTGTGCCATCCTCTCAAGGTTCTTCTTTATTCCATTCCCATCTGTCTCCAGCTCTTAATATGTTTTTTTAAATCCTCTATTTCTTTTACCCAGGTGTTTTCAGAGCTTGGACTTCCTTGTAAAGCTGTCGACTGATTTTCTTACTGCATTATAACAATATAGAATGCCAATCTGTTGCTCGTCACTGAACAATGCCTGGCAGCTGGTTACTGATATTTTAAACATGTGTGATATCAAATCTGAAAATACCATAATTATATCTCGTTATTTCTGAGTTGTACACAGTGTGTCAGTGTGTCTGTTTTTTTTTTGTGTTTTTTTTCCTGGGATTTTTATGCAGAAAATAAAAATTGTACACATAAAGTAATCTATGACCTACCCAGGTAAGGTATACAGGGCAGCCTGACAGACTCCATATAGTCTCTCAGTTTCTGTCTGTTGTTGTTTTCTGAGAACAGATCAGCCATTCTTTCATACATTGTCTTGTCCTTCTTTGGCAGCATCTGGTAATAGCAACAACTGGAGTTGGATACTGGCACCCAACATGGACACAAGTAAAGGTAAACACAGTTTGTATTTCTATATACCAAACACCAAGTTAATAATATAAACACATCTTGTATTGTTGTACATGAAACCAAAACTTATAACAGACCAAAACATCTTGTATTGTTGAACATGAAACATCAACTTAATGATTAACACGTCGTGCATTGTATGTGAAACATCAATTGAACACCAACAAACACACCTTGTATTGTTGTACATTTAACCCCAACTTAACACTGATAAACAACACATCTTGTATTGTTGTACTTGAAACCCCAACTTAATAGGGATGAACACATCTTGTGCTGTTGTATATAAAACAAAAACTTAATATGGATAAAAACATTAGACCACAAGGCCTTTTAATTTGGACATGGACCCTAATATAACTGACAGACTTTGTCTCCAGGCTGAATGGAATGTACTTCATCAAAACTCCTGATTAAAATAAAAAAACGTACAAACACATCCTGGATTTCTGTGCATGAAACACCACTATAAAAACACTGCACAGTATGATACAATTGTTTCTATAGTATGATACAAATTCTATAGCATGATACATGTGCTGCTCTGACAATACCTTCCATCTATGGTGTCTATGCCACATCCGTGGTATTTTGTGCAAGTACAAAGTGACAAATGTCGCGCTGGTATCACCTGCTGGCCTTAAAAGCATGCATACACTGCTTAGACAGTGCAGACCATGTCCGCCTCATGGAAGATGGTTGCATCCCGAAAGATATCTTCTACGGACAACTGGCAGATGGCAAAAGAACAACTGGACGACCGCAGCTGAGGTTCAAAGATGAGTGCAAGAAAGACATGAGGGCACTGGACATAAATCAAGCAACCTGGGAGGATGAAGCTGCCAATCGCACCAAATGGCGATGCTATCTACGGCGCCACCTCAGATTAGGCGAAAAGAAGCTCTTACGGCAAGCAGAAGAGAGGAGAAAACGTCAAAAGGAACACCAGGAACAAAAGCAGCTGAGGGCTATCACCTCAGGGGGTGTATTCCCATAGTCAGTTATGACTGAAGTGGCTATTATTATGACAAATTATAAATGCTGATATGACATAACACAAGTGCTATCATTGCATGATATGGAATGCTATTATGGCATAATGTATGTACTACTATTGTTATGTTATGAGGTCACAGAAGAACATTACAGTACAGCACAAACACAGAAACAGATGTACATGATAAATGTGAACACAGCAAATCCATCATCACTCACAAGCACCTATTTTCTTAACATCACAAGAACATTCACAATCATCAATGTCACTAACATCACATTCACAATCATCAATGTCACTAACATCACAACAACATTCACAATCATACATATCACTAACATCACAAGACCATCACAAAAACATCTGTGTCAGTAATAAACTAACCTGGAAGGAAATAACTGAACAGAAGAACTTACCATCCACGTATGTGATAACCTAAATATAGCAGCACTCTGAAGTGCAGAAATGACGGCCATCTCAGCATGGAGGTTGTTAAGGTCCTGAAGTTTCTGAAAAGTAACAACAATTACATAGTAACATAATGACAATTACATAGTAAAGTAACAACAATTACACAGTAAGTAACAACAATTACATGGTAAAGTAATGACAATTACATGGTAAAGTAACAACAATTACACAGGAAGTAACAATTACATGGTAAGTAACAACAATTACATGCAGTAAGTAACAACAATTACACTGTAAGTAACAACAATTACATGGTAAAGTAACAACAATTACATGGTATACCGATACCTCGACTTTCGTCGCTTCTCTCTTTCGTCGGTTTTCAATTCTAACCACGTTTCCAAATTTCGTCGCTCGCTTCGCTCTTTCCTCGCATTTGGTCACAACTGCGCGCTTTGAACAGAAATCGTTCGGTGTGCACTGTTTTTTTTAAAGTTGTCCGCATTGAATCTCTTATATTTGTCATTAAACATATTAATACTTCTTATTTTTGTGATTAAAATAACAAAACTATTCATACTATATTATTTTTGTGATTATACTGAAAACAGTTCATAGTTATATTAGTGATAACAGTCTAATGACAGTGTTCATATCGTTATTATACGACACGTGTACAGTTTTCATACTGTACTTTTTTGTGTGATTAGGCCTTATACAGTACTACTTATTTTTGTGCTTTAATATATTCATAATGGGTCCTAAGTGTAGTGACAAAGTTAAAAGAACCCATAAGGTTCTCAATTTGCAAGAAAAGCTTAAGCTAATCAAGCTTAATGAACAAGGCATCTTAAATGCTGAAATAGGCCGCAGGCTAGGTGTACCAAGCACTACAGTTATCACAATTGTAAAGAACAGAGTTAAAGTGTTAGAGGAAATTAAAAATGCTACGCCAGTGCATACCAAACTTATTAGAAAGAGGCACAATTGAATTGGTGAGATGGAGAAAGTGTTAAATGTGTGGATTGAAGACCAAGTCAGCCACAACATTCCTCTAAGCCAAGATCTTATCCAGGCTAAAGCACAAACTTTATTTAATGCAATGAAGGCTGAACAAGAAGTGACATCAGCTGAAGAGACATTTGGAGCTAGCAGGGGCTGGTTTGAGAAATTTAAGAAAAGGTCAAATTTGCATAATATAGCAGTGAAGGGAGAATCAGCTAGCGCACATAACGCAGCTGCAGGAAGAAGTTGGCTACACAAAGCAGCAGATCTTCAACGTAGAATAAATTTCGACAGAAGTTCAAAAGTAAATAGTGGGCTAGAACACCAAATAGCCTGTTACAGAGAACTTCTTAAGGAAAGGAAGAAGACATCAATGAGGTAAACGTCTTTGCTCTCCTTTTTCAAAACGCAACCGCCACAACCAACTTCAGTCACCCCTCCTTCTAACCCTTCAGATTCCGAGCCATCAACATCAGCCCCAGCCCCAGTTAGATCTCCTTCAAAGTGCCCTTCTCCTAAAAGAATTAGATTGAAATCCTCCAGTTCTGAAGATGAGCCTCCTCAATTTTCTCCATCTGGTTTTCTAAGTCTAGAATCCCCCTAAATTACCAACATTCAAAACTGTACATACTGTATATATTCATCGTCTACTTGCTCAAGAATGATTTTAAGGTAAGATGCTATTTACGTATTTTTTACTGTATTTTCTTTACTCTTATGTTTATTTCTGTTTATCTAGGTGTTGCACGCATTCGCAAGTGTTATATAGTTAGTTATTTACGTTTTTTGGCGGCCCTAATGCATTTGTAAGCTAAATAAAGGCTATGCTTCGACTTTCGTCGATTTTCGACTTTCGTCATAGCTCTGGTCCCTAACCTGTCAAAAGAGTGAGGTATTGGTGTAAGTAACAACAATTACACCGTAACTAACAATTACACAATAAGTAACAACAATTACATGGTAAAGTAACAACAATTACATGGTAAAGTAACAACAATCAGAATGGGAGAAGATCGGCTACCACGACAAGCATGGGAAACAAAGAGCCAAGGATCCAGACCCCCAGAGTCCACTGGGAGGACAACATTAGACAATCTTTGAAGGACCAAGGACAATGGAACCAGGCCAGGAGGAAGACAGCCGATAGGATAGTCTGGCGCTCTCTCTTCCAAACCTCTACACCTCACGGTAGAAGGAGAACGACTAAGTATTTAGTAAGTAAGTAACAACAATTACACAGTAAGTAACAATTACACAGTAAGTAACAACAATTACATGGTAAAGTAATGACAATTATATGGTAAAATAACAACAATTACACAGTAAGTAATAATTACACTGTAAGTAACAACAATTACATGGTAAAGTAACAACAATCAACATGGTAAAGTAACAACAATTACACAGTAATTAACAAGTACATGGTAAGTGACAACAATCACACTGTAAATAACAACAATAACACATTAACAACAATTACATGGTAACTAACAACAATTACACACTAAATAACAACAATTACATGGTAAGTTACAACAATTACATGGTAAATAACAACAATTACATGGCAAAGTAACAACAACCACAGTGTAAGTAACAACAATTACATGGTAAAGTAACAACAATTACATGGTAAAGTAACAATAATTACACAGTAAGTAACAATTACAATGTAAGTAACAACAATTACATGGTAAAGTAACAGCAATTACATGGTAAAGTAACAACAATTACATGGTAAAGTAACAATCACAGTGTAAGTAACAACAATTGCATGGTAAAGTAACAACAATTACAGGTAAAGTAACAACAATTACATGGTAAAGTAACAATAATTACACATTAAGTAACAATTACACTGTAAGTAACAACAATTACACTGTAAGTAACAACAATTACACAGTAATTAACAACAATAACACAGTAAGTAACAACAATAACACAGTAAGTAACAACAATAACACAGTAAGTAACAACAATAACACAGTAAGTAACAACAATTACACTGTAAGTAACAACAATAACACAGTAAGTAACAACAATAACACAGTAAGTAACAACAATTACACAGTAAGTAACAACAATTACATGTGGTAAGTAACAACAATTACACTGTAAGTAACAACAATTACACTGTAAGTAACAACAATTACACTGTAAGTAACAACAATTACACACGGTAAGTAACAACAATTACACACGGTAAGTAACAACAATTACACAGTAAGTAACAACAATTACACTGTAAGTAACAATAATAACACTGTAAGTAACAACAATAACACTGCTTGACAACTCAACAGAAAAGACTACAAAGACTGTCATTGTAATACTTGGGGTGCTGCTACTCAAAATAAGACCTGCCAAAACTGTTCCTGTACAACAGACAACTGACTATACTATTGATAATCCATCCTTTTAAGTGACTCATATAAAGTACACATTCACATGTGTATATCTTTTTACTTTAAACCAGGGGTCTGCATAACCCCCCTCTATCGGTAGATCATAGGGTATAATTTGGTAGATCTCTTGATGAAGAAGGGGAAAAGAGAGAAAAAAGCTAGAGGACAAACTCTCTCATGCTTGCAAATTTAAAAGTACGCTATCACCAGAATTATCACCAGGTGACTTTTCCATGTTCCCAGTGAACACTCATGAGCTAGCATAAAAAATTCACTTTAACTGCCAGCTTTATGAGATAGGCACACAATCTCTTCTTTGCAATAAAGTTAACATTCAGTCAACTATAATTTTGTTTGAATTTTCCTCTGCCATATTGGTGATATTGCAGGAAGCATACACATATGCTCCACTCATTATTAATTCCAAAGACTCTGAAGTCTGAAAAAAAAAAAAACAATTTTTAATCAATTTTATCGTTAATTTTATTAAGGTAGTTCTTCTACAGAGCTCCATGTTTCTAAAGTAGATCCTCACAGCTCCTAGGTTACCTGCTGCTGCTTTAAGGTTTCAACTGTTTCAGGGCACTGTACAAACTAAAGCCATCAAGATTTCAGAATAGAAGGTTGGATGTAGAGAACCTCCACCATCCTCTGTCTCTGAAAAGCTATTTCCTATTCATCTCTGGCTGTTACCTTCCCAACAATAGCTATGCCATCCTCATACCCGTTTGCCTTCAATTTTGCTTTCCACATGTATCACAGTTTTCAACAAAGTGCTATACCTCGTCACATGACCAAAATATTTTATTTGTCTAATTTCAATCTCATCCAATAATTCTGTGTTCATTCCCAATTTTTCTAGGGCTTATTTCTTTTTCCTGTTTCAATAAGATGACCCTGTTCTTCTAGTGAAGTGTTAGAGACTTCACTTTACTAGGTCTAGCATCGAGAGGTGGGGGGGTGGCCAGTTTCCTTCACTGCTGTCTTTTCCTTCCTTAATGCAAATGCAAAGTCAAGTACCCATTTACATCTGGGTAGAGTGAAGCGTGTCGATACCATAAATGGGTTCAATCTGAACCCCGCACCTTTGCTGCAAGAGACCACCGCTCTAACCACTCTGTCTATTGGATGCCGCGCTCTTCTATACATTCGTTAATTTTAAAGAGCCACAATATTTTCTTCTAACTCACTTTCCAGTTTCTGATCCTAGCAGTAATGAAGTGTATAGAAAACATAAATAACACCAAACCCATGCCAACATTCAGCCCCTTACAGACAAATGAGCTAGCAGGATGAAACAGACAGACAGACACAGCTGTCAGGAACACACAAGACTGTTTGACATCTATGCAGGCCGAGGTTAAACAGCCAATTTTGGATAAATTTGATAAATTAATGCCAATGTCAAATCTGGTTTCTGTTTCCAAACAGACTCAACAATATACTAAAACAGTTGCTGCAGTCAAACATTCACAAATAAAATTATTTCAATAAAAGGTAACCTCATCACATTAAAAAAATAGTTTCAAAAACACCAATGTAAAAACACAAGAATTTCTTTGACACAAGCATCCTACAATGAATGGGACAACTGAAAGAGTGGTCAATGTTCCTTAAGGATCAAAAAGGGGACAAGAAAATAAGTCCATAGGCAGATGCATGTCCTTAAGCAACCTTGACAAAGTGGACTAATGACACAATAAATCTGACAAAGTGGTTTGATCACTGACTTAACAATTATGACAAAGTGGATTGATCAAAACTATAACTTCATAAGGTAGTCAGAATCAAACTACTACTTACTTAAGGTGGGCAGAATAAAACTATGACTTACATTAATGACTTTGCAACAATTAAATCTTGAGTGAAGTTATCACTTCACTGTCACTGATGTACCCATGTGTCTAACCTATTAGTGACGAAAAAATGTCATGACTGTACTTACATGATTAAACCTCCTAGTGAAAGCCACCACGTTCGGTGCTTTGATCAGCTTCTCTTTGGTCGTCCAGGCACATGAGGTCAGCTCCTGGACAGAGATTTGAGCCAGTTTTAGAATTGATGGCTGTTTGTTGTGAGTTCATGAGCACAGGTAAGGTAAATGTCTGTTGTGCATGAGCACTGACAAATAAAATGTCTGTGGTGGTGAGCACAGATGGTTGTCTGTTATGAGTGAGCACAGATAGACAAATACCCATTGTGTGTGAGCACAGACAAACTAATGTATGGTACAGGTGAGCCCAGACAGACACATATCTGCTGTCCTTGAACACAAAGAGAAAAATGTCTGTTAACAGTGGGCACAGATAGAGAATTGTATGTTGTGAAAGAGTAGGCAGCCAGACAAATGCCCGTTTTGGATGAACACAGATAGACAAATGTCTGTTGTAGGTAGGCACAGACAAATGTCTTATGAGGGAGCAGAACACTTTCTGTTTGCTCCTAATGGAGCATGCAACAACCACTGCAGCTGGTCCCCATGCATGAAGCCTGCACCAAACTACTCATGTGCTGTTGTAGTAGTGGTTTCTATAACAACTTGTTTAACCTGCTGAGGCTGCCAGCCTCATACGCACCACCCCATATTAGTTGCCTCATCATACACCATGATTGAGCATGGCAGACAAACAAAATTCTGTTATGGATGAGCAAACAGATAGACACACACAAGATAAGCACAAACGGAATCATGTTTGATACGAGTTAGCACATATAGAAATGTTTATCACTGGTCATTCTTAAGAAAAAGTGTATGAAAAAATTGAATAAGCCATACAAGTAATAACAATGCAATGCTGCACAAAGGCAAACAGTTGAACAACTTTCATTGACGTATGCTATTTCTCTAAAACTATTTTCATGTCTGATTTTGTACACCTTGTTTTTTTCTTCAACTTTTTACATCATAAAGTGAGTGTCACGTTGCAGAATGGTTACAGCTTCATATCATTTCATGTGATTTATTCATTCTTCCATTGTTTTGTCATTATTAATGATCTTATTAGTTCATAATTACTAACCCTGAGGTATTCCATCACCTGTGGTATACATACTCTACAATTGCCACTGCTGTAATCTACTTCAAGATGTATTCATCAAAATTCAGACACCACATGATGTACTCATACATACATCCCCACTTTATGTGATGTACTCATCCATACATCCCCATGGAGGTGTACACTCCATATGAGGTATTCATCTATACACCACCACTCAACATGATGTACTCATCCATACACCTCCACTTCATGTGAGGTATTCATCTATACACCACCACTCAACATGATGTACTCATCCATACATCACCATGGAGGTGTACACTTCATGTGAGGTATTCATCTGTACACTACCACTCCACATGATGTACTCATCCCTACATCCCCACTCCACATGAGGTATTCATCCTTATACCCCTCCCACACTGTGTTATAATTCAAACACCTCATTCCCTGTAATGTCCCCCTTCAAACATAACCAGTTCTCTCTCCTTCCCTCTCCCTCCTCCTGAGATACTCACATCAGGTTGAATGGACTTGAACACCGGAAGATCCAGAAGAGTTATCTGACTCTGTAAAGTAAACAGCAACAACATCATCATCATGAGCAAACATCTACACAATGCCATAACAGCACCATCTGACATCATCATCATCATGAGCAAACATCTACACAATGCCTTAACAGCCCCATTTGACATCATCATCATGAGCAAACATCTACACAATGCCTTAACAGCACCATCTGACATCATCATCATGAGCAAACATCTACACAATGCCTTAACAGCCCATCTGACATCATCATCATGAGCAAACATCTACACAATGCCTTAACAGCACCATCTGACATCATCATCATGAGCAAACATCTACACAATGCCTTAACAGCACCATCTGACATCATCATCATGAGCAAACATCTACGCAATGCCTTAACAGCACCATCTGACATCATCATCATGAGCAAACATCTACACAATGCCGTAACAGCACCATCTGGCATCATCATCATGAGCAAACATCTACACAATGCTGTAACAGCACCATCTGACATCATCATCATGAGCAAACATCTACACAATGCCTTAACAGCACCATCTGACATCATCATCATGAGCAAACATCTACGTAATGCCTTAACAGCACCATCATACATCATCATCATGAGCAAACATCTACACAATGCCTTAACAGCACCATCTGACATCATCATCATGAGCAAACATCTACACAATGCTTTAACAGCACCATCTGACATCATCATGAGCAAACATCTACACAATGCCTTAACAGCACCATCTGACATCATCATCATGAGCAAACATCTACACAATGCCGTAACAGCACCATCTGACATCATCATGAGCAAACATCTACACAATGCCTTAACAGCACCATCTGACATTACCATCATGAGCAAACATCTACACAATGCCTTAACAGCACCATCTGACATCATCATCATGAGCAAACATCTACACAATGCCGTAACAGCACCATCTGACATCATCATCATGAGCAAACATCTACACAATGCCATAACAGCACCATCTGACATCATCATCATGAGCAAACATCTACACAATGCTGTAACAGCACCATCTGACATCATCATCATGAGCAAACATCTACACAATGCCTTAACAGCACCATCTGACATCATCATCATGAGCAAACATCTACACAATGCCGTAACAGCACCATCTGACATCATCATCATGAGCAAACATCTACACAATGCCTTAACAGCACCATCTGACATCATCATCATGAGCAAACATCTACACAATGCCAAACATCTACAACAGCACCATCTGACATCATCATCATGAGCAAACATCTACACAATGCTGTAACAGCACCATCTGACATCATCATCATGAGCAAACATCTACACAATGCCTAAAAGCACCATCTGACATCATCATAATGAGCAAACATCTACACAATGCCTAAACAGCACCATCTGACATCATCATCATGAGCAAACATCTACACAATGCCGTAACAGCACCATCTGACATCATCATCATGAGCAAACATCTACACAATGCCTTAACAGCCCCATCTGACATCATCATCATGAGCAAACATCTACACAATGCCATAACAGCACCATCTGACATCATCATCATGAGCAAACATCTACACAATGCCGTAACAGCACCATCTGGCATCATCATCATGAGCAAACATCTACACAATGCTGTAACAGCACCATCTGACATCATCATCATGAGCAAACATCTACACAATGCCTTAACAGCACCATCTGACATCATCATCATCATGAGCAAACATCTACGCAATGCCTTAACAGCACCATCTGACATCATCATCATGAGCAAACATCTACGCAATGCCTTAACAGCACCATCTGGCATCATCATCATGAGCAAACATCTACACAATGCTGTAACAGCATCTGACATTAACAGCACCATCTGGCATCATCATCATGAGCAAACATCTACACAATGCTGTAACAGCACCATCTGACATCATCATCATGAGCAAACATCTACACAATGCCTTAACAGCACCATCTGACATCATCATCATGAGCAAACATCTACACAATGCCTTAACAGCACCATCTGACATCATCATCATGAGCAAACATCTACACAATGCCTTAACAGCACCATCTGACATCATCATCATGAGCAAACATCTACGCAATGCCTTAACAGCACCATCTGACATCATCATCATGAGCAAACATCTACACAATGCCTTAACAGCACCATCTGACATCATCATCATGAGCAAACATCTACACAATGCCGTAACAGCACCATCTGACATCATCATCATGAGCAAACATCTACACCTTAACATCTACACAGCACCATCTGGCACCATCATCATCATGAGCAAACATCTACGCAATGCCTGTAACAGCACCATCTGACATCATCATCATGATCAAACATCATACGAGCCTTAAAACCATCTACATCATCATGCCGTAACATGCCGTAACAGCATCTGGCATCATCATCATGAGCAAACATCTACACAATGCTGTAACAGCACCATCTGACATCATCATCATGATCATCTACACATGATCTGCAAACATCATACACACGCAATGCCTTAACAGCACCATCTGACATCATCATCATGAGCAAACATCTACACAATGCCACAGCATAATGCTTCATCACAAGCATCCAGCACCATGACATCATCATCATGAGCAAACATCTACACAATGCCTTAACAGCACCATCTGACATCATCATCATGAGCAAACATCTACACAATGCCTTAACAGCACCATCTGACATCATCATCATGAGCAAACATCTACACAATGCCGTAACAGCACCATCTGACATCATTTTACTTCTCACTGCTTACAGAGCCACAACTGCAGCAGGTTCTCAGGTAGCCTGCACCAAAACATTGATGTGCTCTTGCTGTGGTGGTTTCTGCTGAAGTTTGTTTTACAAGATAAAGTTGCCAGCTCCATGCATGAGCTCATATTTGTTATATCTCTTATGTCACGCTTGAGTAAGTAGTAGCTCAGAGCCCCCCCCCCCCCCCAGAACCAAACTGGGCACCATCAGGCATGCCATTTACAATTACAGCATTTTCACCCACAAACAATAAAAGTGTCAAGAACCACTAGTAACCAACAATAGCTCGCTTCATATAAATGTCAGAATGTAGCAGAGGGGAGATATTTCTCTAGAACTAAGAGATTATGTCTCTCTTTCCTTGTGGATTCCAGAACAAGGACTGCCTTGTAATGCTATCAACAGGTTTCATCATTGTGTGTCCTACCCATTGCCAGCGTCTTCTTCTCAACCCTTGTTCTACTGGCACTTGTCTGGTTCTTGTCATCAATTCCACATTTGTGACTTTGTCATACCATTTCAGTCCTTCTATTCTACGCAAGCACCCGTTTATAAAAGTCTGTAGCTTTTTGGTTGTTGTTTTTGTTGCTCTCCATGTCTCAGAGCCATACAATAGGACTGACTTCAGATTTGAGTTGAAGATTTTTATTTTCGCGTTGGATCCGATTTCTCTTGTTCTCCATATGTTTCCCAATGCAATGAAAGCTCCTCTTGCTTTTTGTATTCTTATTTTGATATCACTGTCTGTCCCTCCAACTTTGTCTATATTACTGCCAAGATATGTGTACGATTCTACATCTTGTTGTGATGTTCCTTCAAGAGAGGCAGAGGTAGACCAAAAAACACACGGAGAAGAGAACTGGAGACAGAGGTGAAAATGATGAGGAAAACATGGAAAGAACTTGAGCGGATGGCACATGACAGGAAGACTTGGCATGTGTTTGTTGAAGGCCTATGCTCCTTGGGGAGCTAAAGGTTATTGAAATGAATGAAATGAAGAGATTATGTAGACACTGAAAGTATAATAAAGGAAAAAGTTGAGAAGAGAGGAAATAGAGATATACTGGAAAATCACATGATGTTACAGGTGGAGTGGAGGGAAATATATATATATATACAGTATATATATAAAGGCAATGCGTCTTGGACAAACAACGAGAAAAACCTACATTGCCGCCACAAGGCCTTCGGGATGCTCCAGGTGTGGATAAAAACATAACATTAACCTCAACGCCTCCAAAACACCCCACATTAATTACAATAATATCATTAACAGGCAGTCTAATGTCGATTCGACATTATTCTGGCAACTCCTGCGACATGGCTGGTACCAAACTGTATCGGCTACTGCCGTTCCTTTGGATCTACCGGCTGTGTGGAGAGGGGGAACATGCTGCATGGGCAACAGCTTGATCTCCATATAACTGTGCCCAAGCTCGCGCCCTGGAGAGGACACTCCAGCTTCACCCTATAGGTGTCGGCAAAACACGGGAAGTAGCAGTTACCGGTTATAAGCATTTTGCCCAATTGGCGTAGGGCATGGCGCCAGGGGCTACTTCCGACAGTGGGAGAGGTTCTAGGATCTCACTGGACAGCTACCGCCCGCTTCAAGCTGGGCAGCCCCCAGTCAATAAGGTGTTGTCCCGCCACTGTCTGCTTTCCCCATTGGGTGCATGGGCATTAGGGTCAAACCCGAACTGTGGACAGAAAATTTTGCACCAAGCAATTATAGAAAAAATAGAAATAAGCAAACTCTCAGATTGGGATGCTGGAACGTCCGGACTATGTTGACTGGACTATCCGAAAACCTACAGGATGTAAATGATGTAAGGAAGACAGCCATAATTAATGATGAGCTTAAACGACTTCAGGTGGATATAGCTGCACTTCAGGAAACGCGCCTGGCGGGCTCTGGAACGGTGAGCGAGAAGGACTACACATTTTATTGGCAAGGGAAAGATCTTAATAAAGCTAGAGAACACGGAGTAGGTTTTGCGGTCAAAAAATCGCTAACTAACATGGTTGAACCAGGCGAGAATGGATCAGAACGCCTGTTAACGCTCCGCCTGCAAACTAGCACAGGTCCCATCACCCTTGTCAGTGTGTATGCTCCTACTCTGTACTCTGCCTCAGAAGCTAAAGATGAGTTCTACGAGAATCTAACAGCAATTATCAAAAGCATACCTAGGCAAGAACAGCTTGTTCTCCTTGGTGACTTTAACGCTAGAGTGGGTGCCGATAATGTTTCATGGCCTTCATGTCTGGGCAGGTTTGGTATTGGCAAGATGAATGAAAATGGACAACGGCTCTTAGAGTTGTGCGTCCACCATGACCTCTGCGTGACCAACACCTACTTTCAGACAAAACCCCAGCATAAGGTGTCATGGAGACACCCACGATCCAAGCACTGGCACCAACTTGACCTGATTCTCGTCAGAAGGCCACTCCTCAGGTCTGTGCTCTCCACGCGCTCGTACCATAGTGCAGACTGTGATACAGATCACTCCTTGGTTTGCTGCAAAATCAGAGCACAACCAAGAAAACTCTATCGTGTCAGACATGAAGGGAAACCACGCATTGATACCAGCAAGATGTCAGACCCTGTCATGATCGCTCAATTCACTGCGACCTTCGAGAATGTGCTCAGTAGCCCTCAGCATGGTGATACTATTACAGAGAACTGGGAGCATCTACGGAACACCATTCAAAGTACTGCACTTGCCACCTTTGGTAAGAAAACAGCAAAGTCAAATGACTGGTTTGATGCTTCATCAGATGTGATGGCACCTGTCATTGAAGCTAAGCGCAGTGCTATGAATGAATACAAACGCTCACCGAGTGCCAGAACCCTACAGATCCTGAGGGCTACGAGAAGCAAAGTTCAACAAACTGCTCGACGCTGTGCAAATGACTACTGGGAGCATCCAGATCGCAGCGCAAACAGGCAACATTAGACAAATGTATGACGGTATAAAGAAAGCACTTGGCCCCCATAAAAGTAAGACGGCACCGCTAAAAACCATCAGCGGAGAGAAGCTAACCGATAAGGGTAAGCAGATGGAGAGGTGGGTCGAGCACTACTCTGAGCTTTACGCTAGAGACAATACCGTTACGCCTGCAGCCCTTGATGGTGTCAACAGTCTGCCAACTATGGAGGAGCTGGATGCCGAACCAACATTAGAGGAACTCAGCAAGGCCATTGATAGCTTGGCCTCTGGCAAAGCACCAGGCAGTGATGGGATTCCTCCTGATTTAATCAAATGCTGTAAGAGCACGCTATTACATCCCCTGCATAGGATGCTGTGCCAGTGCTGGGAAGAGACAACTATTCCTCAAGACATGCGAGATGCCAAGATTGTAACACTGTATAAAAATAAAGGAGACAGAAGTGATTGCAATAACTACAGAGGCATCTCTCTTCTTAGTATTGTTGGTAAGGTTTTTGCCAAAGTCATCTTAATGCGACTACACAAGTTAGCTGAGCGCATATATCCAGAGTCACAGTGTGGATTCCGAGCTGGCAGATCAACAACAGACATGATCTTCTCTCTCCGCCAGCTTCAGGAAAAATCAAGAGAGCAGAAAAGACCACTATATATCGCCTTTATAGACCTCACAAAAGCATTCGACCTGGTTAGTAGGGATGGACTCTTTAAAATCCTCCTGAAAATAGGCTGCCCTTCTAAAATGCTGGAAATGATAAAGTCATTCCATGACGGCATGAAGGGAACAGTCCAATATGCTGGAAGCACGTCACAGCCCTTTGATATACGAAGTGGCGTTAAACAAGGCTGTGTTCTGGCTCCGACCCTCTTCGGAATCTTCTTTGCCTTACTCTTGAAACATGCTTTCAGAGATGCAACTGAAGGAATATGCCTTCACACTAGGTCAGATGGCCGTCTGTTTAATCTTTCAAGGCTGAAGGCAAAAACAAAAATCAGAAGGGTCACTATAAGAGACTTGTTGTTCGCTGATGATGCTGCAGTCGTCACTCAAAGCCAACAGGAGCTTCAGAGCTTGATGAATCGCTTCACTAAAGCATGCAAGGACTTTGGGCTCACAATAAGTCTAAAGAAAACGAATGTGCTGAGTCAGGATGTGGGTGCTGAACCAGTTATCACTATCGATAACTATGAATTGGCAGTGGTGCACCACTTCACATACCTAGGGTCTACCATCAATGACAAACTCTCACTGGATACAGAAATCGACAGCCGCATTGGCAAAGCTGCAGCTACCTTTGCCCGCCTCACATCGCGTGTTTGGGGAAACTCTAAACTCACAATGAAGACCAAAGCTGCGGTATATAATGCCTGCGTCATCAGCACACTCCTATATGGCAGCGAGACCTGGACGACCTATGCTAAGCAAGAAAGAAGGCTCAATACCTTCCATTTGCGGTGTCTACGCCGCATCCTCGGCATCTCGTGGAAAGATAAAGTGACAAATGTCGAGGTGTTGTCACGTGCTGGCCTTCAAAGTATGTATACGCTTCTTAGACAGCGCAGACTTCGCTGGCTTGGCCATGTTCGCCGCATGGAAGATGGTCGCATCCCAAAAGATATCTTCTACGGACAATTAGCAGATGGCAAGAGAACAGTTGGGCGACCACAGCTGAGGTTCAAAGATGTGTGCAAGAGAGATATGAGGGCACTGGACACGGATCCAGCAACATGGGAGGATGAAGCTGCCGATCGCACTAAGTGGCGATGCTATTTACGGCGCCACCTCAGATTGGGCGAAGAGAGGCTCACACAAGAAGCAGAGGTGAGGAGAAAACGTCGAAAGGAGCACCAGGAAAATAAGCAGCTGAGGGCTGTCACCTCAGGGGCGCATTCCCATAGTCAGTTATTACTGAAGGGGCTATTATTATTATTATTATCATTAACAACACCATATAAAACAAATAAGCAACAACAAAGAAGTTAAAGAATTTCATACATGGGTGCTTGTGCAGAACTGAAGGATTGAAGTGGTGTGACAAGATCACTAATGTGGAGCTGTTAACAGGGAACTGAAAGGTGACAATCAAACAGGAGATGAGAAGTAGATTCTGGCAATAGATAGGTCACAAAATGAAAAAACTATTTAAGGCCTATGATCTTTGGGGAGCTAAAAGGCAATGATGATGATAATACATAAATGTGATAGATTATAGTGCACATCTATACATAAATGTGATAGATTATAGTGCATATCTATACATAAATGTGATAGATTATAGTGCACATCTATACATAAACGTGATAGATTATAGTGCACAACAATACATAAATGTAATAGATTATAGTGCACATCTATACATAAATGTGATAGATTATAGTGCACATATCTATATATAAATGTGATAGATTATAGTGCACATCTATACTTAAATGTGATAGATTATAGTGCACATCTATACATACATGTGATAGATTATAGTGCACATCTATACATAAATGTGATAGATTATAGTGCACATCTATACATAAATGTGATAGATTATAGCACACATCTATACATAAATGTGATAGATTATAGTGCACACATCTATATATAAATGTGAAAAATTATAGAGCACATCTATACATAAATGTGATGATTATAGTGCACAACTATACATACATGTGATCGATTATAGTGCAAACCTATACATACATGTGATATATATATAGTGCACAACTATACATGAAGATGATAGATTATAGTAGATAGTTATACTTAAAGATGATTTAGATTATAGTAGACAGCTATACTTAAAATGGAGCCGCGGTAGCATAGTGGTTAGTGCACTGGCTTCCTAGCGCAGTGGTCTATGGTTCGATCCCCAGATGAGGCGGAAAAATTTTTAGGCCACAAACGGCTCCTGGGTCGACCCAGCCCCAAATGGGTACCAGAGCTACTCTGGGAAGGTTAAGGCGGCCGGCGTGATGCCGACCACATCACCCCTCGTGTGCCGACGGTCAAGATAATATGGGCCTAACACCATATTCCCAATATGCCTAAATGGGCGTGTAACGGGTTCCTTTACCTATACTTAAAGATGATTTAGATTATAATACACAGCTATACACAAAGATTATTTAGATTATAATACACATGCTATACACAAAGATGATTTATTTTATAGTACACAGCTATACACAAAGTTAACAGATTATAGTACACAGCTATACACACAGATGACAGATTACAGTACACAGCCATATACAAAGATGATTTAGATTATAGTACACAGCTATACACGAAGATGATTTTGACTACAGTACACAGTTATATACAAAAATAATGTAGATTACAGTACACAGATATACACAAAGATGATGTAGATTATAGTACACAGCTATATACTAAGATGATTTAGATTATAGTACATAGCTATACAGCAAGCAAGAGGACATGCACACCATCATAGCTGGCAGACGCTGGAGCTGGGTTGGCCATGTCCTCAGAAGAGACCCCGATGCCATCACAAGAACAGCTATGCTTTGGACCCCTGAAGGAAAACGAAAGAGAGGCCGACCAAAAACAACTTGGCGGAGGACTGCGGAGGCTGAGATGCAAAGAATGAACCAGAGTTGGGGCACTGTACGAAGGATGGCCGCCGACCGAGCAAAGTGGAATCAATTTGTTGTTGCCCTACAAGACGCCACTAGGCGTGATGGCCACTGACTGCTTTGATGGTCGGCGGCTAAGGATCAAAGAAGAAGAAGACATAGCTATACACAAAGATGATTTACATTATAGCACACAGCTATACACAAAGATGATTTAGATTATTGTACACAGCTGTAAACAAAAATGATTTAGACTATAGTACAGCTATACACAAAGATGATATAAATTATAGTACACAGCAATACATATAGATGGTTTATATTATAGTACACAGCTATACACTAAGATGATTAAATTATAGTACATAACTATACACAAAGATGACTTCGATTATAGTACAAAACGATACATGAAGATGACAGATTACAGTACACAACTATACACAAAGATGCTAGATTACTGTACACAACTATACACACAGATGACAGATTACAGTACACAAATATACACAAAGATGACTTCGATTACAGTACACAACTATACATGAAGATGACAGATTACAGTACACAACCTTACATAAAGATGGCAGATTACAGTACCCAACCATACACGAAGAAGACAGATTACAGTCCATAACTATACACACAGATTATAAGAAAATGTGTATAACTACAAAAGAAGATTACAGATGATGTTCATGACTACACATGATGATGGTAAATCCTGCGAAGATAAAGATAACCAACAATGTAACATAACCGATGATTCCTGACAAGGCAAACTAGACGAGTATAATGTAAACTAGATACAGGTTCAACGCAAGAATCTGCATTTTCAACTCATATGTCAGGTCAGACCTACTGTATGACTCTGATACATAGAGAAAAACATAAGTGACAACCAGAAAGATGCAGACTTTCATAAATGGGTGTCGGTACAGAATAAAGAAGATTGTAATGGTAGACTAAGATCATTAATGTAGAAAGGTAAAGGATCCCGTTACACGCCCATTGAGGCATAAAGGGAATATGGTGTTAGGCCCATATTTTCTTGACCATCGGCACACTAGGAGTAACGTGGTCAACCTCACGACGGCCGCCGTAACCTTCCCAGAGTTGCTCTGGTACCGAGTTGGGGCTGGGTCGACCCAGGAGCCGTTAACGGCTCACCTCATCTGGGGATCGAACCATAGACCACTGAGCTAGGAAGCCAGTGCACTAACCACAGTGCTACCGCGGCTCCCATTAACGTAGAACTGATGGAAATAACCAGATAAAAAAAACCAATGGAGCAAGAAGTGATGAGAAGATGATAGCGCTGGGTGGGAGACACGTGCAGAAAAGAAGATGAGAGCACTGACAAGGCAGTCCCCATTTTTTTTTAGAATCCTCGGGGTAAGAGACACATACGGAGACCAAAAATACAAGAAGAAGAGAAATGGAGACAAGAGATGACAGGGATAAACAAGACACGAGGCCTGTAAACAGTAAATAAATATTAGCTAGGTGGGGTTGTCGCACGGAAGGTCCTGGGTTCGAGTCCAGGGTAAGCCACTCACGTCTGTTGTTTTTCTGTTGTCTAGTCTTCTACTTCTTTATTTCTTACGAGTGCCTGAAAACATACCTTTATGTTTGTCTAATATTTATTTACATGAGATTGTTGAGGAGTAGACACATAGACTCTGGATACCATACACTCATTATACTGTCGTTGGTGGATAACATACACTCATTTTACTGTCGTTTGTGGATACAATAAACTCATTTTACTGTCGTTGGTGGATAACACTCATTTTACTGTCGTTTGTGGATACAATAAACTCATTTTACTGTCGTTGGTGGATAACATACACTCATTTTACTGTCGTTGGTGGATAACATACACTGATTTTACTGTCGTCTGTGGACAACATTCACGCATTTTACTGTCGTCTGTGGACTACATACACGCATACTGTCGTTTGTGGATACAATAAACTCATTTTACTGTCGTCTGTGGATAACATACTCATTTTACTGTCATTGGTGGATAACATATACTAATTTTACTGTCGTTGGTGGATAACATACACTCATTTTACTGTCGTCTGTGGATAATATACACTAATTTACTGTCGTGTGTGGGCAACATACACTCTTTTAAATGATTAATGTGGGAAACGTAAATTATAAACCAGCTGTGAATAAGATACACCATATAAAAATTTCCAAACATACGTGTATCATTTCCAAACATACGTGTATCATTCGGCGCGTGCAAAGGTAAATATGGAACGCGCATTATCATGCGTAAGTTCCAAAGAATAACGTGAAGGGAGAACAGAAACAAAAAAAAAAAAGGGGGGGGAAATCAGAAATCTGTTAGAACATTCAAAGAACGTCAGAGGCCACCCACGTTTTAACGCGGCCCGAAAAGGAGGGGGTGGGGGGGGGGAGCAAAGAATAGTAACACTGTACCCCTGCCTACTGGACTTCGTAGTAGGCGACTGAGGACGGCTGGGATGGGGCTAACTAAATCATCCAGCAGAAACTAACCCCCCCCCCCCCCCCCAATAAAAGTAAAAAATTACAAAGCGTAGACATGACAACGACAGCAAATAAAACAGTAATTTAAATAATTCAGCAGAGCTATCCAAGACTGAAGATGGTCCTTCTATAAGAGGGTTGATGAAAGGAATACAGAAGACTTGGAAAGATCTTGAACGGATGGCACAAAACAGGCAGGAAGCCTTGATATTAATTTAATGAAGGCCTATGTTCCTTAGGAGTCGCGGTAGCATAGTGGTTAGTGCACTGGCTTCCTAGCTCAGTGGTCTATGGTTCGATCCCCGGATGAGGTGGGATTTTTTTTAGGCCACAAACGGCTCCTGGGTCGACTCAGCCCCAATTGGGTACCAGAGCAACTTCTGGGAAGGTTCAGGCGGCCGGCGTGATGCTGACCACATCACCCCTAGTGTGCCGATGGTCAAGATATACCTAACACCATATTCCCAATATGCCTCAATGGGCGTGTAACGGGATCCTTTATGTTCCTTAGAGAGCTACAGGATAATGAATGAATGAAACTAATGTAAACAAATTAGCAAGTTTACTTTTAAAATCCCGGGTAAGATACGCGGGACATTACGGGGGAAATGAAAACCTGGATCAATAAATGTTACATCTACTTCAAGTCAACTTTGTGCCAACAAATAAATGTTGTTACTTACAGCAAAGTCCTCAGGTGAGACACGTAAAACATCAAACACTATGGCATCGAAACTTTTCATACGAGGAAGACTAGTTCGCTTGTCCCAGTCCTGACCGTCCTGGTTAATGGCCTGGAAACAGAACAAAAAATTCACGATCAGGTGCAAGATAAGTCACGATTGGTTCTAGGAAATTGTGATGGGTTATAAGTCTTACTGTTACACATTTATGCGAGCGTGTGTCCCGGTGGAAATACTAATAACAGATATTATAATTAGGCAACGAACCAACGTTACTGTGTGGACGTGAGTACTAGACAAGGTCGGGACGTTGGTGAGCTAGCAATGAGAAAATCATAGGAAGCTAAGACATGTAGATTGTCGGGAGAATGTTAAAGATTATGTGACCGGCTAAAATAATACCAAAAAAAAAAAGCTTGAAAAGAGATAATAAACAAAACAATATAATCACAAAGATAAGGAGAAAATCGTCGATATTCACAGCACATGCGATGAGACGAGGAGCACTCAGTAACAAGGAAGAAAAAAATAGATAATGAACAACTCAAAGCTGTGGCATAGGAAGAAGTCATCAACTTAAATATGGATAAATCATGGATTTAGATCTGTGATGAGACGTATCGCATACGTCTCTCGGTTTGGCACTTGATGATGATGACAGAAGAGATTCCTTTCAATTCGTTAACACAACCAACCAGTGACGTATTTTTTCATTAAAAACTACGAAGTAGAATACTACTTTGTAGAATACCTGGCAAAATTTGGCTGCATCACATGATACAACATCAACAACAGACCCATATCACAAGATATAACATCAACAACATAACCATATCACATGATATAACATCAACAACATTCCATATCACATGATACAACATCAACAACAGACCCGTATCACATGATATAAAATCAACAATATAACCATATCACATGATATAACATCAACAAAAGAACCATATCACATGATATAATATCAACAACAAAACCATATCACATGATATAACATCAACAACAGAACCATATCACATGACATAACAACAACAACAGAACCATATCACGATATAACATCAACAACAGAACCATATTACATGATATAACATCAACAAGAGAACCATATCACATGATATAACACCAACAGCAGAACCACATCACGACAAACATGATTTAAATAGAGGCATGTGTATTTCACTACTGACAGTCATACGAGCCACAGACTCCGAATGTCCATCCCGCAGCAAAGTTTTTTCATTTGACGTTGTTTCCGTAACTTCATTATTTTTTTTACATAGACAGGGGTGTCAGCCCTATGCTAAAACCCCCAACCTGGAGGACCAGGGTACCAGCTTTTGTCTGACCCCTACCCACACAGACCAGTCCAGCTTGGTTGAACCTACCAGGAGTAAAACTCCCACTGGCATAGCTCTGGGGATTGTCAGGGTACGCAAGCTGCCATACCGCTACAAGGTATAACACCATCATAGCTGGCAGACGCTAGAGCTGGGTTGGTCATGTCCTCAGAAGAGACCCCGATGCCATCACAAGAACAGCTATGCTTTGGACCCCTGAAGGAAAGCGAAAGAGAGGCCGACCAAAAACAACTTGGCGGAGGACTGTGGAGGCTGAGATGCAAAGAATGAACCAGAGTTGGGGGCACTGTACGAAGGATGGCCACCGACCGTGCAAAGTGGAATCAATTTGTTGTTGCCCTACAAGACGCCACTAGGCGTGATGGCCACTGACTGCTTTGACGGTCGGCGGTTAAGGATCGAAGAAGAAGAAGATGTGTATTTCACTAGGATCTCTGATGAGACAACAGAAAGAATATGATTACTGCTACCTCCGGCATGCCGTCAGAAGCGACAAATATAAGGTTGTGCATGTGGCTGGCAACATCATCACGTAAAATAATCTGCTACATAAACCACAACTACAACAGCACAAGAATGCAAGGGAGACCTGCAAAGGGTTCCATATAGAGCAACAAGGACAAGAATTAGAGCGTATGTTTTAGCTCAAGGAACATGAACACGCCTCTGCAGGAAATTACTTAATCTGTAGTTTTTGTAGCAACTTGTTTTACACAATAGACTGCTAGTTCCAAGCACAAAACGACCTATTTATTAACTGTTTATAATTACATCAATATCTGAACCAACTAACCTGTCCGTGGTGCTGATGAGAACAAACCGCGGAGCTCAACAAAACCATAGCTCTACTAACTACACTAATTTATGGGTTACCGCAAAGATCGTAGTACCACAAATATAGATGATCTGAGAAAATAAATACATTATGAAAACATCTCCAGGCTGTGTGGTGTCTATAAGGAAAACGTTCACACAACGAGCAGTTTGATGGAAAATCCAGACACCACAAGCTGTTGCTAAACCTGGCACGAAATGGGAGATGTTATTTTCAGACATATTATGAACGCCCTAAGCCAATGAACCAATTTCAAATAAATTGCCTCTGTGTGTGTGTGCGTGCGCGCCTATGTGCGTGCTATGTTCAACTTTTCCAAAACCTTAATCTCACTTAGTGCGCAAGATTCTAGCCCTTGGTGCAGGTAAATGCGAGCCTGCTTTCACGTGCAACGCCAGGTGGTACTACATTATACAGTGGAGAGACAAAAGAGTCAGGCTTGGAATGAAGGAGGCGCGAGGGGTGAAGAGAGAAAAAGAAAGAACCAGAACGACATAAATTTGTTATCAGACATAGTTGTCTGTCTAAATTTAGCCGCTGTTATGATGTTCATCTATTCGGTCGCTGGAAGAATGCCGAATGTTAAAAACAGACACAGTGGGAGGAAGTAGATAATTTAGTTAACAGTATCAACGCTCCTTTAGCACTTGACTACAGCTGTCAAAACATCAAATCTAACTATGTCTATGTCTAACCTGGACACAATGTTTTTATTTATTTATTAAATTAACCACTTTATTTAACTACCACTTTATTTAACTTCACAAGAGGTTTATATAATTGTAGCGTTTCAAATCTTTGACGGTCAAAACGTCTATGTTCCACTGACCACAGAGAGTTGACACAGCTTCTTTTCTAGTCCAATTTTTTTAAATCTATAAAGTTTTGACCGGCACTGACCCAGCCCATTTTATATAAAAGATAGTTAGACACTTCCGTAGGGGAGTGCAGTGTTAGAGACTTCAATATGCAGTACTAGATCCAGCTTCGAGAGGTGGGTGACCAGTCCCCTCTTTTCGCTGCCTTTGCCTTCCCTAACTGAACAGCAGATTCAGGTACTGATTTACAGCTGGGAAGACTGTAGCGTGACGCCACCGCGGTTAACACCTTTGCCGCGAGAAGCCAGCACTGTAACCACTCTGTCAATCGGATGTTCAACCAATTTTATATAACAACTCTAAATAACAAAAATTGTGAACTATCTCCAACTGCAAAACTTTGTCTTTATCGCAAAAGCTGTGGAGATCTATTTAAGAAACGTTGAGCGCTCTAAATTTCTTTCCAATTTCTGAGCTCTCAAAATTTTTACCTGGATAAAATCATATCTGTTTACAGGTATCCGTGCAGCTTATATATAATGTTTATCTCTGGCGGAAGATAATCTCCCTGTAATTCCACCAACAGATCGGCGAAAAACTCAAACTGAATGATATTTTACCAAAAGTTAACTTCAACTCAAAGAAAACATCGCGTTTCTATCTCATATATTTCACAATTAAAGTAGACTTTAGTAGGCTAGCTTGTGAGTTTCCACAGAAAACCAGGGGGGAAAGCACCTATACACTGGGTATGTATAAATGCTTTCAAAGGCCGTCAGAAGTGGGCTAGTCCGAAATTTATTCTGCTGTCAAATTCTTTCTCTTTTCCCCCTCCGTGACCTACAGATCTTTTTTAAAAAAAAAAAAAAACAAACAAACAAAGTACAACCCTTGATGTGTTATAATTAGGAAATATAGTGTAATAAAACTAGGAAATTAGGATATATAGTGTAATGGAAAGAGATATACCAAATTAGCCCCTGTGCTCCAGCGGTAGATTAGTATCTACCTTATACCAACCCGTGACATAAGGCCTTTGAATAGAAATGAACATCATTATATAAAATAATCAGCCAGCTACCCGTACATATGACAGAAACTGTATAAAATAATTGTTGATACAACTTCCAAACCATATATAACACATACAACTAGATCAGCGCGTTTTACAAGTTAAAATATATTTTAAAAACATCATTATATCATCATGAAATGGGACAAGAATAAACACAGAAAATGCCATGTATTACTATGCCAGAAGGCTTAACGTAATCCCCATATAACAAATTGTCTAAGTAAAAAAGTTCTAAAATAAACAATGCACCATTCCAGCCACCTTTTCGGAAGAATAAGGAGCAGGCGCCCACTGCACTGTGAAATCTAAATTGAGCGCAGATCAAAACAGCACGCAGGCCTTACTATATTTGTCATGGCCGCTAACCATTGGCCATAAGTCAGGACAAGTGTGACTACAAAGATGGAATGAAGTAGCATAAAACGACCACAGAAGAATTAGAACCGCCAACAGGTCACAATGAGCACAATATAATTATTTCGTGGTGAATTTTAGCGGGTTACTTGCTCGTAAATAAAACAAATGCATTTGTAACTGTACAAGAAGGTTTAACGTTATAGTGTTAGAACATGATCAGTCATGTGACCAAACACAAATGCATGAATCTGCAATATTGAGCTATGTAAAAGGTGTGAGGAAAGTGTCACTCTTATACTCAAGTTGTCAGTTTGACTTAGTGTCTTTTCTCACATGATGTCTATGTGTCAGGCTGTCCCTGTGACCTGTGTCCGTTAAGACAGATGTCAGTATTCCGCATCTAACTGACCTGGATCCGACAGAAACAGGTACATAAAATACAGGCTGTAGCATTATCATCAAATTATGTAAACACTGGCAAGTAACCAGTGTACAAGTTATACACAACTACAACATGCTTCAGGTCAATGCTCTCGTATCCCCTCAAACAGAACTAACAATAGTACATGGGGGAAAAAAAACAGAACTTCTGCCTATTTCCCCATGAAGGAAGATCCCACAGTTAAAAAAAAAATCTGCCAGAAGCAAAGATCTCGGTAACTGTTGCTGTTTGCTGCAGGATCAGCCACCGAATAATGTACACTCTGATAGGTCAAATATCACTTCTCTATCTTATTATCTCTCATCCACCTTTTCACGCGCACATAAACCTCCAGCATCGTGCGGGGAAGGCAACGCGCTGGATACAGTGAGGGTCAACGAAAGTGAGACAGTTTGAACAGAACATATACATTACTTGCATAAAGGATGTTGTTTGAAACATGCCCACGGAAATAACAGTAGGGATAAGACAAAATATGAGAACGGAGAAGAGAAGTCTGAATACTATCATTACCCTCCAGCTCTAGAATGTTGGTATCTTCAAACTATTCATGTCCAGTGCCATCTGTTCAAGTTTTCCTATGTCTTCTTCATTACTCCCCTGTCTCCAGTTCCCTTCCCCATGTGTTTTCGGTCTCTCCCGAAATACACATTTAAAAAAATTATTATTATTATTTTTTTGTATCGTACGCCCGCTATTACTCGAGGCGAAATCTCCGGTTAATATGTCTAACCTGAGGCTGATTTTGTCTCAGGCTCGTATGACTGACAGTGGTGAAAGCCGAAAGGAAGCCACTGGCATGAAAACGGATGCTCCGACCGCAAATGAACCAGAGTTGGGGCACTGTACGAAGGATGGCCGCCGACCGAGCAAAGTGGAATCCGTTTGTTGTTGCCCTAGAAGACGCCAAAAGGCGTAATGGCCACTGACTGCTTTGACGGTCGGCGGCTAAGGATCAAAGAAGAAGAGACGGATTTTACGTGAGTATCCCTTTTTTCCCTGCACAATGACAGGTGTCCTCTCGCCATTCAGGCAGAGACTCGCCAATTTCGGAGGTACCCATTAGAGCTGGGTCGGTTCAGGAGCCGTTCAGATTATTCCAGTCCCTGGTCGACGACACTCCTTCAAATGTCTTCGCCAGGGCTCGAATTATTCCAGTCCAAGTCCCGGTCGACTACACTCTTCAAATGTCCTCGCCAGGGCTCGAACCTGGATCACCCGATCGCCAGCGCAGTGTGGTAACCATTACACCAGCGCGGTTCCCTAATATACATATGACACGCCCTGTGTCTAGGTTGAAGGGAGCGCAACATTTTATTTTTTTTTAAAATGAGTGCCACATGCACTGTCTTCGTCTTATGTTGATGGAGCTTACAGCCATTACTGTAGTTGGTGCCCTAACAGGAATCCTGCACCATGAAGTCACATGATCTTGTAGCAATGGTTTCTTTGTCTATTTGTTTGACATAATGATCTTACCAGCCTCATGTACTGTCTCATATATAGCCGTGTAGGACATGACTGATGGTGCACTAGTCCCAATCTTTCTCTGTCTCTTCGGTGACCTCCGGGAACTGCACGGGACATACCCTAGCTTACGCGTGTCGATAGCTTTTGTAATTCAGGTGTTGTCGGGGGAAACGGGCTGATGGGAAAGCGATGTGAACAAACATGTAAGACGGATATGAAATCTATTGCCTACGCCAGCATTAAGATTTTGACTGGTGGATGAGTAGAAGAAGGAAGAGGAGAAGGAGGGAGAGAGAGACAGAGAGACAGAGAGAGAAGGAGAGAGAGATTAAGATTTCCACATCGATATTTTGTATTCAATGTAAAATTCAACCAAGTACTTTAACGAAAACTGGTTTATTCTTTCACTGCTAACCAATAGAATAAACAGCAAACTGCCTAAGAATTCATCCAAGGACAAGTCAGCCGTAAAACACCAGCTGCCAAGATGTGTTAAGTCTATCCAGGACGACTCTGTCTGCAATTTAGATACAAGGAGCGACGCACAGGGAAGTAATCAATAAAAAGAAACGTGTTTAGGGATAAACGCAGTCATAGAAGGAAAGGCACTGAAACTCATCCCCATCACGTATATTTGTTCCCCGTGAAACACACAGCTGCAACTGTTGCTCTCCAGTGGTTTCAATCTTGTGCTGTTTTCTTCAGCTCTGCCAGTGGTATCCCGCTTAGTTAACTTCCCCTTCTACAATGCTTCCTATTTGGCCTTTTCACACTTCTCTTCTACGAAGGGCTCCATTGAGGGCATGGCTAGTTATACTGCTTGGTTGTTTCAAGAGGGTTTGTACTATGTATCATCGTATTCTCCATTCAGCAGCTGAAGCGGTTGATGTCTGGTTCTATTCCGTAAGTCTACTATTATGTTAATGAATGTATAAAGTCTGGGCGTTGCATAATCACGGCGTGGAACAGACTACAGAGAGTTATGCAGAAAATTTAATGGAAATGACAAACAAATGTTTTTTTTTTTTCCTTGCACAGCTTATTTTGGTAATATCGAAATGAAGTTCGCCGAACGCTCAGCAGTGAATATGTATATAATGTGTATTTTCGTATCATTTAGAGTTAGGGTTAGGATTAGGGTTAACCCTAACCCTAAATGGTACGAAAATACACATATTATACATATACTGACTGCTGAGCGTTCGACGAACTTCATTCCGATATTACCCTTATTTTACTCAAAACATATCATTTTTTCCACTCCTTATAGAAGACGGATCCGCCACTGCAAAAACTAATGTAGCATTTTGTTTCACAATTTGAGGTTGCCAGCCCCATACAAAACCTTATATTAGTCGCCTCTTACAACGCCTGAGGAAACAGTGTTCCTGTTCTTTCTTTGTATCTTCCGAAACCACCGGGAACTAAGCGAGTCAATCAATAACACAAAGTTATCTTATTGTCACGCCCTGTCTCTGTCTACCATCAACACATCCTACGTCAGTCTATAGATACACGTGGCTAAAAACGAGTGCAAAAACTGACAACCCGAGGTATAGCTACGTCTGACAACCATTAGAATGATCAGAGATACCATCTTAACCTAATGTCACAGCTCCCCAACATTTACGCTCCAGTAAATGTGTGCTAGTAGAAAGGTGGGTGCTTGGCTTATACAGAAAGGCGGATTAATCAGGAACGGTCCATAGTTTTTCTTCTTCAAGTGATACTGACTAAACGATCACGTATACCTTCCATCTACGGTGTCTACGCCACTTCCTGGGTATTTCGTGTAAGGACAAAGTGACAAATGTCGAGGTGTTGTCACGTGCTGACCTTCAAAGCATGTATACATTGCTTAGACAGCGCAGACTACGCTGGCTTGGCCATGTCCGCCGCATTGAAGACGCTCGCATCCCGAAAGATATCTTCTATGGACAACTGGCAGATGGCAAAAGAACAATTGGGCGACCGCAGCTGAGATTCAAAGATGTGTGCAAAAGAGACATGACAGCGCTGGACATAAATCCAGCAACCTGGGAGGATAAAGCTGCAGATCGCACCAAGTGGTGATGCTATCTACGGCGCCTCCTCAGATTGTGCGAAAAGAAGCTCTCACGGCAAGCAGAATAGAGGTGAAAACGTCGAAAAGAATACCAGGAAAATAAGCAGCTGAGGGCTTTCACCTCAGCTGCGCATTCACATAGTCAGATATGACTGAAGGGACTATTATATTATATTATATTATATTATATTATATTATATTATATTATATTATAAACGATCACGTCTCTCCAAAACTTCCAACTGATTTCTCTCACAACTTCCTAAATATACAGACGCATTTTTCATAAGAAGGTTACGAATTTCATAGACGGCTAAAGCTAAATAATGTCCGCTTGAAAAGAGCAAATAAAAATAGAAGCCTTTCACAGATTCAGGGGTTCAAAATGTTTTGTTTCGTTTGTTTCTGGGTCCTTAGCTGCTGACTGACAAAGCAACCGGGTGTCTAGTGACGTTATGTAAGGCATCAACACTCTCTCCACTTTGGTTGGTCCATGGCCATCCTTCGAGGGGTGCCCCAACTCTTGTTCAAGTTTTTCATTTCGGTCTTTGCAGTTCCCCGCCAAACTGTTTTTGGTCGGCTTTTATTTTGCCATCCTTCTGGGGTCCATAGTATAGCCTGTTGTGGTGATGGTGTCGGGGTCTCTTCTCAGGACAAGAGCAATCCTATTCCAACGTCTACCTGCTACGTTGGTGCGCATTATCTTCTTGATGGCTCAGAGTGAACAGTTCTAGATAGGTGATGGTGTTTGGCCAAAACACTTTCCTTAAGCTCTTTGTTTTTGCTCCAGTCAACGTTTCCTGTTGTCATAAAGTATTTTAACATTCCCCAACACACAACACGACCAAATGCGACTATGTGTTATAATCCTCATAGCAATCTGCTCTCTTTCAGGACAGTGGAATGGAAATAAAAAGATACAAATAGTAATACGTCTTACAAAGAGAAAGGACAAGAAAAAAACCTACGTTGCGGCCACCAGGTCTTCGTCAGGGACTAACAAGGAAGAGACAGAAGGGAAAGAAAGTGAGAATTAAGTGGAGAACATGAAACTATAGAAATAAGAGAAAAATACTCCCTGATGTGTGTCACATGTTGGAGCAAACATGTCTGCCACTAAACTGGAAAGGGGAAGTGGATAGTACATTAAAAGCAAAACTAAAAAATAATGAAAACAAGGACTGGAAAACCGAGTGAGGGAAAAGAAATATAAAAAAATACAGATATTGAGAGAGAAGAGGTAGAAAGAGTTTAAAAAAAATTATTATATGGAGTAAAATTCATTTATTTAAAAAAAAGGAAACAAGAAAAAAAAACAGCAACAAATGTATATATATATATACATATATATATATATATATATATATATATATATATATATATATATATATATATATATATATATATATATATATATATATATATATATATATATATATATATATATATATATATATATATATATATATATATATATATATATATATATATATATATATATATATATATATATATATATATATATATATATATATATATATATATATATATATATATACATACATATACATACAGATACATATATATATATATATATATATATATATATATATATATATATATATATACATATATATATATATATATATATATATATATATATATATATATATATATATATATATATATATATATGACTTGACTTTGATCCACTGTCACTGAGCGTCAGCTCTTGGTGACACATATATATATATAATAGGAGGGAAGTCAAGGAAGATCGCAGTCATAATAGAAAGTCATAATAAAACTGGGACTAGATAGAAAAGAACGCCTCAGACAAAAGAATGCTTGGTGTTCAAACCATAGGGTTTAAGGCAACCAATACGATTGATGAGGCGTTGTTCCAGGCGGAACCGACTTTCTTTCAGGACACTCTCGTTAGTCTTTTGGTCCGTGAGACTGTAAAACTCGTGTGTAAAACTGCATCTCTATGACCGTCTCTATCTTCTAGTTTGTTAACATTCCATGATTCATTTCCTGGAATTGAAAGAAACAAATAGCCAAACTGCAACAGATAGAAAATCCATAGCGACAAAATACTTAGAGAAACTTTACCCACGCAACACCTGGACCTATGCATACACAGATGGATCAGCAACAAATGCAACAGAAAATGGAGGTGGTGGTGTCTTTCTGACCTTAAGCACTGGTGAATGAAAAAGGCTGTCAGTGGCAACTGGACAATTCTCAAGTAACTTCAGAGCAGAGGCAGAGGCCTTGAAAGCTGTAGCAGAAGTTATATTGACAGAAGAAAGCACAGAGAGACAAGTTGCTTTCTTTACTGATGCACAGTCTGTATTTGCAACGTTGAAAATATAAAATAATACTGACCTGGATGACCTCAGAATAGTGCTCCACAAACTTTGTCAACGATTCAAAAGTGTTGTGATCCAATGGATCACATCTCATAGTAACATCACCGGCAATGAAGAGGCTGACAGAATTGCAAAAAAAGGTTCACATCTACCTCAGCCTGATGCAAGCATAACTTTCGAAAAGGCGAAGAGTTTTATCAGAAGCAGATACAGAAACAAATGGAATGTAGAACATCCAGGTCACACACAGAACGATGCTTACTACCAGCTCCACAGAAGAGAACAAGTGGTAATCTTCAGACTCCGCACTGGCCACAACAGAGGTTTGATCTCTCTATTCAACAAGCTAAAGATAGGAACTGCCGATCAGTGTAACTGTGGCACTGATAAATTACTGCTGAACATCTGCTTCAAAGTTGCCCCTTATATGCGGTACAGAGAAAGCGCATATGGCCGACGCCAGTTCCTTTCGTGGAAAAGCTTTACGGGGATTCAAATAGCCTCAAACTGACTACTGCTTTCTTTGAGAACATTTAAGTGGACGTCTGAGAGTGTACGAAGAAGCAGAAGAAGAAATGAATTTCCAAATGACAGAGTTTTCTTTAAGATGTAAAAGTTGAGCACAAAAACAAAACAAACTCTTGATTTGCTGTCACCCACTAATACTGGTGCACAAAAACTTGTCATTGTCAGGAAAGACGGCATTTGCTGTGACTATTCTGTAGCTGGAGAAAAAAGCAGAGGAAACATATATGCTGAAAGTGATGACTAAAGTTACAGAACAAAACAAATTAAAGAGGAAGAGATGTTCATGAACAGAAAACCCAACAACATTAAATACTGTTTTTTCCCCCCTCAGCGTTTACGGTCTTCGCTGTATCACATTCAAGCAGCACTTGTTTCAGAAAATAAAAGGCGTGCCATCCCATCAATCACATGAACTTAGATTATCTCAGTTATCACATAAAATAAGCCGGTCTCATTCCATCATATGAAATAGCTTGTCTAATCAATCACATGAAACAGCTTGTTTTAAATATCACTTGAAATAAATTGTCTCAAGAATCACATGAAATTATCGTGCCGCATGACACTCATAAAACAACTCGTCCCATTAATTACACATTATAACCATGATTCAGACAATGCATGAAAGTAGTTCATCTCAATTATTCATATCATTATATGATCAAGTATTGGCAGCAGAAGACAAACATACCATCAAGCACATAATTCTGTCATTAATCACTTAAAAACACATATATTTATGAATGTTTCTCCATTTTCGTTCACTGTCCCAATAGCAATATTGTGGCATCATCTCTTTAAAGTAACCATTGCCTGTTCCTAACTTTGTATTTAAGTCGGCCATCAAGACTGTAATGGCTTTACTTCATTTTTTTTCCCCATTACATTTTGAAGTCTGGTGTAACGTTCTCCATGTAAGCATTGTTGTTTGTCACTAGGTGGTGCAAAGAACAGTCTGATGTCCCATCTTTATTATTCGGTTTGACAGTTTGAATGTTGCTGATATTAGTCTGGGTCCCATTGCTTCACAGTCTGTGAGAGTCTTCTGCCTTTCTTTTTACAGCATTACAATCACACCTTCACTATGGTGTGCACTTTCTTCCTCATACCATGAGGAACGCACTGTTTCTCATGTGTTTAGTTTTTTCTATTCCCTTTTTCTTTGTTTCACTTAGCCGCAGGAAATCATTTTAAAATTTTCCATTTCTGCTGCCGCCTGTGCAGTTCCACTGTTAGTTTAATGTTCTAATATTCCAGGTGCTCAATTCGGAGATTTCCCTAAAATAAATAAAGGCGAGTCAGCAGCCCAGCACAGACTACATCTGGCTTTCACTAGGTGGCGCCATGAACCTCCATTATAGAGGATCTTCTTGCGTCTTGGGCGGCTGTCACAAAATTAACCGTGATACAACGTTAAAATATCTCCAATGATACAACGTAGGGATAAAAACTAATGCGTACGTTGCTAGAATACATGATCGCCCACGCCGCGGGTCATCACCCGCCATGGAAATTAAATTGTTAGACTTGAAGGCCAAACGGAACGGGATGAGAACGGAGATCAAAAGGAAAAATCTGACTGAACGCGTGCTTGAAACTAGCGAGGCTAAAAGGACGCAAATTGGTGGGGAAAGGAGGAAAAAGTCACGTTCCCCAAGTTGACATAAAGTAAAGAAATCGACAAAAGGGACCTTGGATATTATACGCCAGTCATTTTTTGGACGCTTTTGCGATAACTTAGTCCGTTTATTTGAATGCAGTGATGATCGCATTCCAGAAGATTCTAGAAAATATTTGAAAAGTAACTTTTCTTAATAATAATGTTAGGAATATAAAACCTAGCTGGCCGGATGGCCCATCTTGAGCAGTGAAATAATATGCTTTCATTTATACAGACGGATAGATAACACTGACAAACAACATTTTTCTTTCTTATATAAGAATAAGTGTTCTTAGGTCAGTTTCTTGCGCTGATTTCAAATCTGAAATCCGTTTATCTCTATCACGTCGGGTTCTTAAGATATTTGTGAATAAATATATTTTTGGGAAACCGTTATTTGCTCCGTTTCATTTTTACTATATAACTTATTAAGAATTAATAAAAAGCAACATAATTCTACTTTTTATACTGCTAAAAGATGCATGACATATGTTACGCGATTTTTCAAATAGTTACTGTATTTTGAAATAATTCTGAGCAAAATATGGCTTCTAGAAGTTGTAGAAATTCGGCTGATCTGTTCTGTTACGTGTGCGGATATTTTACCGATCGTGTTGACGAGAAAAACTTTACACCATTACTAAAGAAAGCATATGAACTTTATTTCGATTCGAAAGTTGATGATGCAAATAAATCTTGGAAGCCAAATGCAGTTTGTTCGATACATTGGCAGGTTAGTTACGAAAATCGCCGAAGCATAAGTCGATGCCTTTTGGAATGCCAGTAATATGGCGTGAACATACAAATCACACTACTGATTGTTACTTCTGCTTGACAAATATCCATGGTTTCACTTTTAAAACTAGAAAGTCTGTGGTTTATCCAAATATTGAATCGGTTTCGAAACCAGTGCCTCATGATCCAATCACGTGTCCGATCCAGGTAGCACCAGAACAATATCCGTTGGACGTAAATGAACCATCAGAAACTGATAGTTTACCTGCTTTAGAAACTAATTCTGACTCAGATTACATACCGGTGAATGATGGTGTTTACTTAATTAACCATTTAGAACTTTCAGATCTAATACGTGATCTCGCTCTTACCAAAGGACAAGCGGAATTACTCGGTTCGCGACTCAAAGAATGGAATCTTTTAGCGCCCAATACTCCGATATCTAAATTTCGTCATAGACACAGAGAACTTGTTCAATACTTTGAGATGGGTGATGACATTTGCTATTGCAAAGATGTAAACGGTCATGAGCACATAGTCACCGAATGGCGATTTTTCATCGATTCTTCCAAGACTAGTCTAAAAGCCGTGTTATTGCATAACAGAAATTTTTTTTCATCAATTCCAGTCGCCTACTCTGTTCATATGTAAGAAACTTATGACAATATGGCTATACGTTTGGAAAAAATAAAGTACAATGACTACCAATGGCGGATTTGTGGAGACCTAAAGGTCATTGCAATTCTCATGGGCATGCAGACTGGGTATACTAAATTTTGTTGCTTCCGATGTGAATGGGACAGCCGCAACAGACAGGAACATTATACAAGAAAGGTGTGGCCTATCCGGGATCGTATGCAGCTCGGGCATAAAAATGTAATACGCGAGCCATTAGTTAACAAAGACAGCTTCATTTTACCACTGTTACATATAAAGTTGGGGCTCATGAAGAATTTTGTAAAAGCGTTAGATAAAACGAGCAAAGCTTTCACTTATCTTCGAGAAAAGTTTCCGCAAGTTAGCGATGCAAAGATAAAGGAAGGTATCTTTGTAGGACCTCAGATTAGGAAAGTTATTGCAGACAAACAATTCGAGAACTTGTTACATGGTAGTGAACTTCGCGCATGGATGGCATTCAAATCGATCGTCGATAACTTTCTGGAAAATCACAAATCTGTCGACTATGTTGCATATTGTTAAGCAGTGCATAGATGCATACAGAATTATGGGCTGTATCATGTCCCTCAAAATCCATTTGCTCGATTCGCATCTTGACTTTTTCCCTGACAACCTTGGCGAAGTCAGCGATGAACATGGAGAACGATTCCATCAAGATATCGCCGTAATGGAGTCACGTTATCAAGGACGGTGGAGTGTGACCATGCTTGCCGATTATTGTTGGATGCTTAATCGCGATGTACCACATGCCATTCACCGACGAAAGTCGACTGCAAAGAAATTCAAGCCTACATAACTGTTATACTTCTTGTACGAATGATGTTGTAATACTGTATGCGTTGTTAAAAAACTTCAATTGCGTATTTCTAGAGATCCCGACCTGATAGAGAAAAACGGTTTGCAGATTTAAAAACAGCGCATTAAAATTGACCAGAAAAACATAGAAATGTTAGAGAAAGAAAAAAAAAGTTTTTTTTTGTTAGTCAGTGTAATAAGAAAGATATTGACAAAAGACTGTGTTGTTCATATCAACGATCGACTGCATTGAAATAAAACATGTCACTAATTTTCAAAAAATTGTGGCCTTGAAGACACAAGTGCTAAAATCTAGTTGGAATGAAGAGACGGGGTGGGATGGTGAATTGTGGCTAAAAATAACTTTAAAGGCAAAATTGTGTAGGGGAAGGCAGGGTTGGTTCAAAAAACAAGTGTGTTTTTTTGTGAAACGCAAGTAGAGACGGACGGACCAACCGACAATAAGGCATACTTGACTGAGGTATGACTGAAATGACTTTTTGGTAGGATATTTGAATTTGAAAAATAAAAGGCAGTGATTGGCCATAGATGAATATATTATCGGCGCTCAGACGCGCATTTTGTGCCATTCATTATAAGTTGTCCTAGTAGACACAGTGAATTATTAAGTGGTGTAATTCCCAGAAGCTATTGAAATATTTAGAGGGACGCCATCCTAAGGCCAGCAGCTCAGCTGAGTTTTGCTAGCATTTAACTGTGTTCTATATTCATAATTCTGGTAAGACTGAAATTATTTCTTTGTACATTTTAATATTTGTGTAAGGTTTCGAGTGATTTGATACTGCAATAGCATAATCTGTCCCTTACAACAAGTAAGGATTCGCTCTAGACCCCCGCCCCAGTTCAGGGTCTAGAGACAAATAAAATACATAAACTCCAGTAAGGATTATGAAGGACAGATCAAGTGTTGAGATCAGTGAAACATATCACCTATCCTATTCTATGGCAGGAAGCTAATGAACATATTTCAGAATATGTAGTCTGGGAGAACTTATCCTATGTGAAACCAACTTGGTAAGATGTGTTGTTTGGTCAGAAAGATCTGACCCGTCTATGTGGTGTGGTTGTTGTGTAGTGTTGTGTCCAGAAATGGTTAGAGGATGGAATTCTGACACATGACTAATACTTTGATTGCAGAACTGTGAGTTTCAGTTGGCACCAATGCGGTGTCAAATGAGTTGTTGAATATTACCAGAGTGGACCCGTGCAGTAACATTTTGTCAGAGCAGCCTATTATTGCCCCCAAGCACGGAGAGGTGGGGCCACCAGACTTCTGATATTGCCCCCAAGCACGGAGAGGTGGGGCCACCAGACTTCTGATATTGCCCCCAAGCACGGAGAGGTGGGGCCACCAGACTTCTGATATTGCCCCCAAGCACGGAAAGGTGGGGCCACCAGATCTCAGCACCAGAGCTACACCTTCAAGCTACGTGAGCGTCTGGTCTGCTGAGAATTCACCAACTCAACTTATTTCCTAACACACCCATACAATTTCCATCAAATAACTGGACAATGTGTAGTCACCATAGACAGGGAGTGATGAGGCCACCCCAACAGCACATCCATTAAGTGTTCTCCCAAAATAGATTACAACTATAAACAGTAGTAATATTAACTAGTCTTGTAACATACATATGTACACACCTTGCATTTATTATGTAATATTCATGCATTTTTTTCATAATTGCAAAACCTTTCATATGTTCTGACCAAATTAAAACCTTGGTTCAGAACAAATAAATTTAAAGAAAATTACTATCAAAAATTTTACACACTTGAGTTAGTTCAGTGTATTATAACATTTATTAATATTATTAGACTTAGTAAATATCTGTGTGTGTGTATGTAAACTACCACAACACATTACATATCATTACCCTAGACATTTAACGTAGCCACATTCATTAGTAAAAAAAAAGATAGGTGTGAGGTCGTAGTGGTAGCAAGAAGGGCCTTCTGACAATTCACAGCTACATTTTATCTCAGGAGCCTTCACAGCTGACCTCATGCATCACACTTAGTAATATCACCATCATACAATACCATCAAATCCACTACATATATTGGGGTCTCTTTGTCCCGGGATAATTAGCCCATTAAGTATATTAGGATCTCCTGGGGGGGGGGAGAATTAGATTAGGGGAACACATTATAAAAATTAAAAGTGTCCCTTAAAATTAAAAGTGTCCCTGAAAATAAAAGTTGGTGAATCTTCACAGCCAGTGGTAGTTAATTAATTAATTAGAATTATTTTAGACTAGAGTAATTAGAAGTACTTTAGTGGTTGGAAATTTTATTTTGCACATTGCTAGATTTGTTTAAAAAGTATGGCGGAGCTGGCCAAATTCAGATCAGCTGCTGTGCTGACGGCAAAGGAGATGGGAATGGATGGTCAGATTTTAATTCAATATGTAACGGCTGAATGTGATAAGTATATTGAACGGGAGGAAAGAAGATTAGAAAAAGAGGCTGAAAGAAAATTAGAGTCTGAAAGGTTGACTGAAGAGAAGAGGTTACAAATTGAGGCTGAGACTAAGAGGTTACAAATTGAGGCTGACAAAGAGGCTAAAGCATTGGAGGCAGAAGAAAAACGACAGCAAAGGGAGGCAGAAGATAAAAAGGCCGAAAGGGAAGCAGAAGATAAAAGGTTGACTGCCGAAAGGGAGGCAGAAGATAAAAAGGCCGAAAGGGAAGCAGAAGATAAAAGGTTGACTGCCGAAAGGGAGGCAGAAGATAAAAGGTTGACTGCCGAAAGGGAGGCAGAAGATAGAAGGTTGCAAAGGGAGCACGAATTACGACTAAGGGAGCTGGAGCTAACCAACGGGCTGATCACCCGTTTGCCAGTCACTTCGATTACGGAAACAACGGCAGATGGATTGATTTGCCATTGCCCTAAAGACGCCAATAGGCGTGATGGGAAACAATGGCAAAGAAAACCTATCTGCTGTTGCCCTAAGACGCCACTAGGCGTAATGGCCACTGACTGCTTTGACGGTCGGTGGCTAAGGACGGAAGAAGAAGAAGAGCTGGAGCTACAAGGCCAGACTCCTGAAAATGGTGCCAGCCCTTTTGCCTCAGATGCTACGCCCAGTCTGGGAGCCTCAAACTCAGCTATGGGGTTTCATTTAGACCATTTTGTTGAAAAAGACGATGACATAGAGGGGTACCTAGGACGTTTTGAGTTATTAGCTACTACATATGGGTTAGAGAGAGAGAGGTGGAGTTTAAAGCTATCACAGGGACTGAGAGGTACTTCTTACGAAGTCTTCGCAAAAATTAACAGAGAAGACCAGGAGAATTAAGACATGTTAAAGCAGGCTTTGTTATTGAGGTACGAAAAAAATGGGGAATTTTATCGTAAAAAATTTAGAAATGCCAAACTGTTGTCTGGGGAGACATACCACCAATTCTCTGCCAGACTGGAAACCTATTTGGAGAAATGGACTGCTCTGGGGAAGACCCAAGATCTTAAAGAAATGATCATGATTGAGCAATTGAGAGAGTCCATGGCTCCAGACATGAGAAAATTTCTCATGGAACAAGGTGCAGAGAAGTTGGGGGAGGTTTTAAATGTCGCTGAAAGGTATCAGGCAGCCCAGGCAGAGGTAAGTGGTGCTAAAAAGAAGCACATAGACAATTTTAAAGCTCCACAGCAATTTAATAAATTTGATAATAGAGAGCCGGGAAATAAAGGTAGGACAAACTTTGAACGGCCAAGAAATGACTACCGAGACAGAAACTCACAGTTCAATGACCAAAAATCCAATGAAAGAAAACCGTTTAACTAAAGAAAAAGATGGTGTAAATGGTGCAAGAAAGATAACCATAACACCGAATTTTGTAGAAGGAAACCTTCAAACATTGCTGCAATGAAGTCGGGGACTCAAAGATTAAAGGTTAATCCTAAGGGACAGCAGGAACCTTATCACCCCCCAGTTTGTGAGGATGTTATTTGTAATGGGGTCACCATAAGGTGCCTTTATGATACAGGTTTGGATTATGATTCAGTTGTGAAGTCTAGCCTAGTGGACCCAAGTCAGTATACCACAGAAACAGTGGAAATACAAGGGGCAACTAAGGACATACCACTCATGACACTTCCCATCGCAAGGATAACGGTGAAAACTCGCTATGTGGAAGGAGAAATCAGAGCAGCAGTGATAGAACACACCTCCGAGCAAGGGGGAATATTTTATGAAGAACAAACTCTTATACAGGAAGGCCGGAACTGGAACAAATGGTCACAACCAGCTGGTTCTTCCCACTTCATATAGGGATAAAGTGATGGAACTCGGGCATGCGATTCCCTTCAGTGGTCACATGGGGATCAGCGCCACAGGACAGCGTATAGCTTGTCATTACTTCTGGCCAGGGATAACGGAGGATATAAAAAGATATGTCAAATCCTGCCCAGAATGTCAAAGGGTAGCTCCAAAGCACTGGACTGCTCCTGCAACTCTAGGGGAAATGCCCATAGTGGGAACACCTTTTGAGAGGGTTGCAGTGGATACTGTAGGACCTCTCACTCGGACCAAGAGGAGGAACAGTTACATCCTTACTCTGGTGGACACTTGTTCTATGTGGGGAGAGGCGGTAGCCCTGCCATCAATTGATTCAAAACATGTAGCAGAGGCACTACTTACAATATTTACCCGATTAGGATTCCCGCATCAAATCTTGACGGATAATGGCTCTCAGTTCAAGGGGAAACTAACGGAAGAAGTTTTTAAGCTATTTCAAGCCAGACACTTTCATTGTAGTCCGTACCATCCGCAAGGGAACGGCCAGGTAGAGAGGTTCAACGGGACTCATTTCTATCCTGAGAAAGCTGGCACACGAAAAACCGGATCTGTGGGATCAATTCCTGCCCGCCGCATTGTTTGCGTATCGGGAGGTACCACATAGTTCAACCGGGATGGCTCCCGCAACTCTGCTATTTGGGAGGCCAATAAAAGGTCCATTAGAAGCACTATTAAGGACCTGGACAGATGAGAAGGCGGAAGAGACTGTTACCTCATCTTACCAATACGTGAACGAACTGACCACTCGTTTGAAAGCTGGATGGAAACTGGCAAATGATAATTTGAAACAAGCCAGGAAGAAACATGCAGCATATTTTAATAGGAAGGCAAAGGACAGAGAACTGGCAGTGGGAGAGAAGGTGCTGCTTCTACTACCCGGTAGCCAGAATAAATTACAAATTGGATGGCAAGGTCCATATACGGTTCTAGAGAAGGTGTCTAGAACAAACTATAAAATTGACAAAAAGGGGAAGGAGAAAGTTTATCATGTAAACCTGTTAAAGAAGTATCTGGACAGACCACTCCAGGAAAGCACCCCCTTACTGACCTTAGCTATCGCAACTCAAATGCAAAAGGAACCACTCACCTCACATGAATACCCATTACATCCTTGTGAAACAGCAGCACAGGTAAAAGTCAGTAAGCACCTGACTAAAAACCAGAGGGAGAGAGTTCAACAGGTTCTGGAGGAACATACAGATGTATTAACAGATAAACCAGGCCATACAAATTTGCTACAGTATGACATGAAACTGGTACACTCAAACCCAATCTGTATGAGAGCCTATTCTATTCCGTTCGCGAAGGAGAAGGCATTGAAGGAAGAAATAGATTATTTGTTGAAGGAGGGGATTATTTCACACAGTGAATCATCTTTTAGCTCTAGTGTCGTATTGTTGAGAAAACCGTCTGGGGAACACAGACTGTGCATAGATTACAGGAAACTGAATGCTGTCACAGAAGGACAAGTGGATCCATTACCAGACACAAAACAGTTATTTGCCAGACTGAACAAGGCAAAATACTTTTCAAAGGTGGATCTTAGTAAAGGCTATTACCAGATCCCAGTGAAGCCTGAAGTGAGACCTTATTTGGCTTTTAGCACTTCGGATGGACATTATGAATTCAACATGCTACAATTCGGACTGAAAAATGCTCGAGTGTATTTTCAAGGATGATGCGCAAATTGTTGGATCCCCTGAATAACCCATGTATCACGAATTTCATGGATGATATTCTCGTCGCCACAGAGACATTTGAAGAACACATTGAAGCTCTAGAAATGTTATTTAATAGGCTTAGGGAGGCGAACTTGACTGCTAGGCCAACAAAATGTTGCATTGGATGCAAAGAGTTGGAATTCTTGGGACACGCTGTATATCAGGGTAGCATGACCCCTGATCCCAAGAACTTGGAAAAACTGCAGAGAGCCCCTAGACCACAAACAAAAAAGGATGTGCGATCATTCGTGTCGTTATGCGGATTTTATCAAAAATATATCAAAGATTTTAACTCTATTTGTGCTCCTCTGACTGATCTGACTCGCAAGGGACTTCCAGATAAAATTAATTGGACTGCGCAAAGTGAATTAGCGTTCCAAGACTTAAAGGAAAAACTCACTAGCAAGCCTATTCTCAAACTACCTGATTTGACACAGGACTTTGTCTTAAGAACCGATGCAAGTAATGTAGGACTCGGAGCGGCTTTATTGCAAAGATCATCTTCACCTGATGGGGAACTGAAACCAGTCGCTTATGCAAGCCGCAAATTGAATAAGGCGGAACAAGGATACTCCACAAGCGAAAAAGAATGTTTAGCGTTAATCTGGGCCATAAAGAAGTTTCAAATATATCCGTATGGTAGGACTTTTGTTGTCGAGACGGATCATCAGCCACTCGTATTCTTATCTCAGACTAAGCATGAAAACGCAAGATTGCTGAGGTGGTCTTTATTGCTTCAACCTTATCAGTTTAGTATCCAATATATCCCAGGCAAATTGAATGTCGGTGCAGATTTCCTCAGTCGGCACCCCTGTGATCAAAATTAGAGTAATGGCAGGCGTAAGGAGAGATTTTATCTATGTGTATCACTGGTTTTAGAACTTGCCGTAGGCATGTTTTCAAGTGGGGAGATGTGTCACAAAATTAACCGTGATACAACGTTAAAATATCTCCAATGATACAACGTAGGGATAAAAACTAATGCGTACGCTGCTAGAATACATGATCGCCCACGCCGCGGGTCATCACCCGCCATGGAAATTAAATTGTTAGACTTGAAGGCCAAACGGAACGGGATGAGAACGGAGATCAAAAGGAAAAATCTGACTGAACGCGTGCTTGAAACTAGCGAGGCTAAAAGGACGCAAATTGGTGGGGAAAGGAGGAAAAAGTCACGTTCCCCAAGTTGACATAAAGTAAAGAAATCGACAAAAGGGACCTTGGATATTATACGCCACAGTCATTTATTGGACGTAAGAAAGATATTGACAAAAGACTGTGTTGTTCATATCAACGATCGACTGCATTGAAATAAAACATGTCACTAATTTTCAAAAAATTGTGGCCTTGAAGACGCAAGTGCTAAAATCTAGTTGGAATGAAGAGACGGGGTGGGATGGTGAATTGTGGCTAAAAATAACTTTAAAGGCAAAATTGTGTAGGGGAAGGCAGGGTTGGTTAAAAAAACAAGTGTGTTTTTTTGTGAAACGCAAGTAGAGACGGACGGACCAACAGACAATAAGGCATACTTGACTGAGGTATGACTGAAATGACTTTTTGGTAGGATATTTGAATTTGAAAAATAAAAGGCAGTGATTGGCCATAGATGAATATATTATCGGCGCTCAGACGCGCATTTTGTGCCATTCATTATAAGTTGTCCTAGTAGACACAGTGAATTATTAAGTGGTGTAATTCCCAGAAGCTATTGAAATATTTAGAGGGACGCCATCCTAAGGCCAGCAGCTCAGCTGAGTTTTGCTAGCATTTAACTCTGTTCTATATTCATAATTCTGGTAAGACTGAAATTATTTCTTTGTACATTTTAATATTTGTGTAAGGTTTCGAGTGATTTGATACTGCAATAGCATAATCTGTCCCTTACAACAAGTAAGGATTCGCTCTAGACCCCCCGCCCCAGTTCAGGGTCTAGAGACAAATAAAATACATAAACTCCAGTAAGGATTATGAAGGACAGATCAAGTGTTGAGATCAGTGAAACATATCACCTATCCTATTCTATGGCAGGAAGCTAATGAACATATTTCAGAATATGTAGTCTGGGAGAACTTATCCTATGTGAAACCAACTTGGTAAGATGTGTTGTTTGGTCAGAAAGATCTGACCCGTCTATGTGGTGTGGTTGTTGTGTGGTGTTGTGTCCAGAAATGGTTAGAGGATGGAATTCTGACACATGACTAATACTTTGATTGCAGAACTGTGAGTTTCAGTTGGCACCAATGCGGTGTCAAATGAGTTGTTGAATATTACCAGAGTGGACCTGTGCAGTAACATTTTGTCAGAGCAGCCTATTATTGCCCCCAAGCACGGAGAGATGGGGCCACCAGACTTCTGATATTGCCCCCAAGCACGGAGAGGTGGGGCCACCAGACTTCTGATATTGCCCCCAAGCACGGAGAGGTGGGGCCACCAGACTTCTGATATTGCCCCCAAGCACGGAGAGGTGGGGCCACCAGATCTCAGCACCAGAGCTACACCTTCGAGCTACGTGAGCGTCTGGTCTGCTGAGAATTCACCAACTCAACTTATTTCCTAACACACCCATACAATTTCCATCAAATAACTGGACAATGTGTAGTCACCATAGACAGGGAGTGATGAGGCCACCCCAACAGCACATCCATTAAGTGTTCTCCCAAAATAGATTACAACTATAAACAGTAGTAATATTAACTAGTCTTGTAACATACATATGTACACACCTTGCATTTATTATGTAATATTCATGCATTTTTTTCATAATTGCAAAACCTTTCATATGTTCTGACCAAATTAAAACCTTGGTTCAGAACAAATAAATTTAAAGAAAATTACTATCAAAAATTTTACACACTTGAGTTAGTTCAGTGTATTATAACATTTATTAATATTATTAGACTTAGTAAATATCTGTGTGTGTGTATGTAAACTACCACAACACATTACATATCATTACCCTAGACATTTAACGTAGCCACATTCATTAGTAAAAAAAGATAGGTGTGAGGTCGTAGTGGTAGCAAGAAGGGCCTTCTGACAATTCACAGCTACATTTTATCTCAGGAGCCTTCACAGCTGACCTCATGCATCACACTTAGTAATATCACCATCATACAATACCATCAAATCCACTACAGCGGCTTAGTTTATTACTGAAATTATTTGCTGTAGTTGATTAGCCCATGCTGAGATGTTTGCTTTGCTGTAACATTTCTACAGGATAGAATGCTGGGCCCATGTCCAACCATCCTTAGTCGACCCCAACTTCAAACGTGGTACGGTAAAGATCAACTATTTTTTCTTCCCATTTCGGGTCCTTGTAACTCTTAAGCGTCGCTTCTTTAATCACATGAAGTTATCCTGTCTCGTCAATCACATGAAATAGCTTGTCTTGTATAACACATGAAATAAATTGTCTTATGAATCACATGCAATTATCTCGTCTCATCAACCACACTAAAACTATCTCGTCTCATTAATCACATATCTCGTCTCATCAACGCAATGCAATTATCTCGTCTCATCAACCCAATGCAATTATCTCGTCTCATCACCCCAATGCAATTATCTCGTCTCATCAGCGCAATGCAATAATCTCATCTCATCAATCCAATGAAATTATCTCGTGTCATCAATCCAATGAAACTATCTCGTGTCATCAATCCAATGAAATTGTCTCGTGTCATCAACGCAATGCAATAATCTCGTGACATCAATCCAATGAAATTATCTCGTGTCATCAATCCAATGAAATTATCTCATCTCATCAATCCAATGCAATAATCTTGTCTCATCAATCCAACGCAATTATCTGGTTTCAACAATCCAATAAATTAATGTGGTCTGATCTATTTATTGAAATTATCAGGTCTCATCACTCCAATGCAATCATCTCATCTCATCATCCAACGCAATAATCTTGTCTCATCAATCCAACGCAATTATCTGGTTTCATCAATCCAATGAAATAATCTCGTCTGATCTATCCATTGAAATTATCTCGTCTCATCAATCCAACGAAATTTTCACGTCTCAACAATCCAATGCAATCATTTCGCCTCATCAATCCAATGCATTTATTTTGCGCATCAATCCAATGCAATTATTTCATCTCATCAATCCAATGCAATTATTTCGCCTCATCCATCCAATGCAATTATTTCATCTCATCAATCCAATGCAATTATTTCGCGTCATCAATCCAATGCAATTATTTCATCTCATCAATCCAATGCAATTATTTCGCCTCATCAATCAAATGCAATTATTTCATCTCATCAATCCAATGCAATTATTTCGTCTCATCAATCAATGCAATTATTTCGTCTCATCAATCCAATGGAATTATCACGATTCATCAATCCCACGAAATAACTCGCCTCAACAACGCCCCAGAAAAAAACTCACGTCTCATCAATCATACAAAATAACAGTGTCTCGTGAAATAAACGTCATAAGCTCGTCTCGGCAATTATTCACACAATCACATTACCAAGCATTTTGCAGCACAAGAAAAACAACAAGAAAACCAGACGACAACAACAACATCAATAACAATTTATTTTCATTTAAGCAGACGAAAACACACCACCACTGATGCACGTTACAGGTCACGGAAGTAGGTTCCACTTCTGGCACTTTACTTCTGTTAAATCGATTTACTTTGCCAGGTAGCTGGTAGAGAGACAAAAACTAAAAACCCGAGGAGCCTATTTCACTAGCTTCTGAAAATAAATAAATCTCTCTCTCTCTCTCTCTCTCTCTCTCTCTCTCTCTCTCTCTCTCTCTCTCTCTCTCTCTCTCTCTCATAAACATAGACACTCACATCCCGCCTCCCACTTTCTCACTCACAGACACATTAAACTCACAAACAGAACGAACGATTTTCAAAGGGTTAAGAATTGGACGCGCAGGCCCGTCTAACATTCTGCCCCTTCCACTCTCACTAATCTTGCACACAGACAAATTGACCGAAGAGATTATACTTTCCCTACACAATTATTTGAGTCCGTTCGATAAATATTTATTACAAAACAAAATTCTCTCATTTTTGTTCTCCACTTCATGCCTCTCTGTCACACACGCATACAACGTAAAACTATTCTCTCCAACGTCTGGCACTACAAAGACCATCTCTGCTGATTTTCTCATAAAAGGTAACGGTGGTTCCATAGTAGATACTGCCGCAAGCGAGTAAAATGTTAGAGACTTCAATATACCAAGTCCAGCTTTATGAGGTGGGATGAGCAATTCCCTACCTCGCTGTCTTTGCTTTTCTTAACTCATGAGCAGATTCGGGTACCCAATTACGCTGAGTAGACTGCAGCATGAGGCTAACAAGTTTCGATCTCCTAATCCAGTAAACCATATTACAAAAGACAAGTACTCTACACAGGTGTAATACTTTTACCAGCATAACAACTATTTTGTAGTGAAGACATGACAGCAGTTTCCTCCTTTTTTACCATACTAAAATCTCTCTCTCTCTCTCACTCTTTCTCACTCACTCACTCACTCTCTCACACCCTCCCTCAGTCACTCTCACACCCTCCCTCAGTCACTCTCACACCCTCCCTCAGTCACTCTCTCACTCTCATATGCACCTTATGGAGCAGGGAGTCAGCACTGCAGCTGGTCCGCTTGAATGAATCCTGTACCTAACACAGGTGGGCTCTGGGTGGCTTCCGTAGCAATATGTTTTAACTGATGATATTGCCTGCCCAAAGCACAGCCTCATACGACATGCCCGAGGGAGCAGCAGTCCCGTTCTTCCTTTGCCATCTTAAGGGCCCCCGGGAGCTATACGGCGGCCTACCGAAATCTACTTCAGCTACTTTCTCTTTCCTCATTCTAATTAGTCTTTTACACACAAACAAAGACACAAACGTTGAACACACGGCTATAGATATGATATATAAACATACAGATTCAGAGACACACAGCACAAGAGACATATATACATACAGAAACACACACAATACATATAAACAATTACACTCTGCCAAACGTTAGCACATCATCATTTTCATTCCTTACATAACATGGAGCAATCACTTACAGCTTGTCCCCGTGCAGGAAGCCTGCACCAAACATTCACATGTTCTTGTAGCACTAGTGTTTCTGTGGCTATTTGTGCGACATGATGAGGTTGCCAGTCTCATGAACAACCTCATATTAGTCGCACTGTGCGACTGTATCTTATCCTTTCTTTGTCTCATCAGAGATCCCCCCGGGAACTAGACGGGACAAACGTTAACACATGCAGACACGGGACAAACGTTAACACATGCAGACACTACATTAAAAGACACACACATGTACATTCCAACTTCGCGCACATACCCGATAGTTCAAACAAACCCACGTGACTGTTATCTTCCATACTGATAAAACGCATACAAAACAACTAACAACAACCATACAAGCTCTAAACCGCCACCCCCCACCTCCAGCACAGGTTCTAGAGTAGCTGACCTTTCAGAAGAACTATCAGATCAGATACTTCCAGTAACCAACAACCCGAATGTAGGCCTACATGAAAGTGTTACCAGAAGTTTCGTCTTCGTGTCTTAGGTGTGCTTTCTTAAAAAAAAAAATACAGTGAGTGGCCTACTTTGTATCACCAGGTCAGTGCCTGTTGTCCGGGGTGCTGAGGTAAACAGGTGTACTAAGTTGATATCTCAAGTATGTGCTGGATTTCAATGTCAATGATCAGGTGACAGGTAAAGGTAGTTCCATAGGTCATACTGCCGTAAGAGAATGTCGTGTTAGTTCAATATACTAGGTCCAGCATCATCAAGTCGGCTGACTGCTTCTCTTCTTCGCTGTCTTTGCCTTCCTTAACACAGACAGGTAGCCTTTTACAGTTGGACAGACTGGAGCGTAAAGCTACTAGATTTCGAACCCGGTAATTCTGTCGCGAGAGTCAAACGCTCTAACCACTTTGCCAATCGGACGCTCAGTTGGGCAGCATCATTGGTAAACAAAGTTATGTGGCATACAATGCGCAAATGAAGTAATCCACTGTCTTTGGTCATGTTATTAGAAGAAACAAGCTGAAACATATCATGGCAACAGGAAATATTGAAGGTTAATGAGCTGGAGGACGACAAAGAGAGAAGATACTAAACAGTTTGACTTCATGGCACGGAGAAAAGTTACACAACAGAATTATACTGGATGCCAAAAGTTGTAGATAGACATGATCGCCTGCACCCAGGCACAGCACATGAAGAAATTACACGATAGATGGTACGATAATAAAGTTCTGTCAGCTGTCTAAGATAAGCGGCTTCTGACACGGATCATCATCATGTGACATATTCTCTCCAGAACGTTGTCTCCATTACAGCTGCTCTGAACGCATCACGTTCTGGGCAAGTCGACCTGCATCAGCCATAGACAAGTTCAGACTTTCTGTGATGTCCTGGGTCCACCGTCGTCTAGGTCGACACCTTCCCCTTTTTCCAGGGACCATGCCTTCCATCGACACGGATAGAGAACTCAAACAATAATCTTAGAACTAGATCTAAACATTCAGTATTTTAAAATAATAATAATCAATTGTTGGATGTAAGGCTGACAAGCCAATCAATGCTGGATGAACAGGCTCATGGTGAAGATAAGAGAAGATAAATGTTAGCTGAACAGGATGGCAGGGAACGTTACTGTTTGCTAAATATATTCATTTTGCTCTTACGTGTTCTTTGCTCAGGTTCTTAGGAAAAATAAGTGGTTTTTTTTTTAAAGCAAGTTGATGGGAAATGAATATTTCCCGAACGGCTAGCAGACAAAGTGATTGTCGGGTGAACATGGTAATTAAAACAAAAATAGTTGTCTTTGTAGCGAAAACATATATGATGATAAAGATGAAAAAAAGGCTAGTATTTGTAGTTTGAAAGTAACACAAACAATGAACTTAATTCGTTAGAAATATAATAAGACGAATGAAGATGCAAAGCACGTTATGTGCAGGTGAGAAAGACAGAAACTTAAAGAATGCAGAATAAGACACAGGTGAGGAAGGAAGAAGATTAATAATAGAGGGATGGATGAAGGAAGAAGTACAAAAGTAACACACAAGAAATATCAACACAAAAAAATAAGCCATAGAGGAAATGGTGCCAAGAAAGTAAATAAAGTCAAAAAAATAAAAAAATAAAGAGAGATAGACAACAATAAAAAGAGAAGTTCTTAAGTATCCATTACCCCGAGTTGCTGGTGCCACATCATCACTTCGCCCCGCGTATTTCTGGGACAGTATATCAGCATGTGTCGAGTGGCAGAGTGGGTAAAGCGCATGCTTCTCGAGGCAAAATCACCGAATTAGAAACTTAGAGGGACCCAAAGACGCAGCAATTGAGAATGCAGTCAGCGACCCATAGCTTGACTGCTTGCGTCAGGGTCAGCGAACCAGAGCTGACCAAGACCCTACTCCACCTCCAAGTTGTGGTCCTGGAAACAGGCTGCATCACTGCAGTCTGGCTGAGAGAGTAGGGATCGAAGAGGGAAGACAAACCCGGTCCCAAAAAATGCCGTGCTGAAGTCGGATGTGTCGGCCGAAAGGCGCAGATATCGCAGCTCCGCTGTAAACAGACACAACGCAACCAACGTCCTTTTCAGGGCGAACGAGGAAGAAGAAGAAACTTAGTAGTGTCACGCTTGAGTCTACGGAGATGTAAATGTGTGCCAGATTCTGCTCTTGGGTTAGAGTGGTAACAGCGCTGATCTATCACGGCAAAGGTGCCGAGTTCGAAACACAGTGCCGTCCCGCTCTAGTCTACCCAGCTTTAAATGGGTACCATACTCTGCTCTTGAGTTAGAGAAGGAAAATAGTGAGGAATGGAACTGGCCACTCCACCTCTCGATGCTGGACCTAGTGTTTCGAAGACTCTTAACACTTCACCCCCCCCCCTCCCCTCTTTTACGGCAGTATCTGCTATGGAATGATTTACCTTTTATCATTACATACGACAAAGAGAAAAGACACCTGACAGTCTGGTGTGACGACATGGAAAGAAGTCGACAACAGAACTAATCAGCTGTACTGAAGACAGGAAGTTGTGGGGTGACATCATCACCTCCGTCACCAGGCACGGTACTGGAAGAAGACCATTACATACAAACAATACATCTACTCATTTCACTGTGCCCTAAACATACACATCATCAACAGTGTCAACGATAATTGGTCATCATGGTTGAGTGGTTCAGTGGCTACACAAATAGTTACTGTGTCCCATGCCTGTGTCCTGCTTATCAATATATTTAAAATCCCACCTTTTTCTGTCACTAACGCTAAGGGATGCAACTTTGGTTGAAAGTTAGACATTAATTGTATTGTTTCCCTTATATGTACTCTCCCGAAAATAGTAACACTCGACAAAGAAAAGTGCGCAAATGACGGTGTGCACAAAAATATATTTATAGAATGTGTGATCCCGTATACACACATTGGGATCCTCGTACTCGTTGCTGCTACGTAGTTCGTGTACTGTAGTGATATACGGTGGTTTTTAAAAATACTTTTGAATAAGCAAAATTGCCGTTAGGTATTGGTGCTTTTGAATTTAATTCCCGTCTTATGACGGGCTTTTACACTAATAAAACAATAGATTCGTAGAAGAACGAACTTGACAGCGTTCATAAAAAGAACTCCAACACTGAACGTGATGTAAAGTGGTGAACAATAATTGTAATTACGGCTTGTGATATAATGTGATATAATATAAAGGTGAAAGCAGTCCCATAGCAGATACTGCCGTTGGGGAGTGAAGTGTTAGAGACTTCACTATACTAGGTCCAGCTTCGACTGCTGGTGTGACCAGTTCCCCTTTTCGCTGCCTCTGCCTTCCCTAACTCAAGAGCATAGATGGGCCATCTAGAAGAAACGGAACACCCTAGAATGCAGCAACAAAATTGATGGGACACCCTGAAACAATATACAATACAGGATAAAAGGTGCAGTTCAAACCTACAGAATATAACAACCCCAGCAAAAACAACATTCCAGAAATGAAAAGCATCCAGTCCAAGATATTTGTGTCACTGGAAGCAAGAATGAGAGTACTTACGCTACATATCGCGCATACTATTATTATGGACAATCAGTAAACAAAGATGACGAAAGATCTCTCATGGCTACAGAGATGCGATAGTAGAATAGAGAGACATAATCACAAACAGCTAAAAGGGCTATTGAGGAACTCCCGAAAGAGACCAACGCGCAATGGAAGATTATCAGAAGGAAGTAATAAACACTTTATAAGGGTCATGTTATGACAAGAGGGAAGCTAAAATGCAATGTGACATCATGATAAGAGGGAAGCTAAAATGGTGACATCATGATAAGAGGGAAGCTAAAATGGTGACATCATGATAAGAGGGAAGCTAAAATGGTGACATCATGATAAGAGGGAAGCTAAATTGCTTTCTCACAAAGAGAAAAAAATGCATGTAAGAAGAGACAATATCACATCCCGAGAATGTACTGGACCAGTTTACTATCTTTTTCTTCTTTTCCTTGTCGCTCCTTATGGAGTATGGGACCACACTGTAGCTGGTCCCCTCGAAGGAAGCATTCACCAAGCATCAATATGCTCCTGCAGTGGTGGTATCTGTAGAAATGTGTTTTACAAGACGAGTTTGCCAGCCCAAGCAAAAACTCATATTAGTCGCCCGTTACGACATGCATGAGGAAGCAGTAATCTTATTATTCCTTCGTCTCCTCAGAGACCGACCCCCCCCCCCCCCCCCGCCCCCCAGGACTACAGTTTATTGTTGGGGTGTGAAAAAAAAAACTGTCAACACTATAATTTATAAACAACACTGGATATAGAAAGTTGTGGAAAGTTACGACCAGCTATAGCAGACGGCACGTGACTTGAAGGTTGTGATGAGTAGCAGTAACAGTATTGGAAGTACAGGTAGTAGAAATTAAGATAAACAAAGAAAGCAAAAACAAGTAAACATTTACACAAAATTCTACAAACAAACAAAAAATTATAAACCGCACTTACGAGCACCATCCTCATAACACGGATGACGAAATAATCATACAGCAGCTTTAATCCTGAGATAGACAGTGGCATGGCTCTTGATGCTGCAGTTGTGGTCCGGGTATTAAAAACAACAGGAGTGTTCTACAGCCAACATGTCCAAACACCAACATTTCTTGACAGTGTCTGAAAACTGTTATGTCCTCCAACAAAGTTGTTAGTACACTTACAATGTATAACACTGAAATTTAGACTTGGTATTTCAGCACTTATAATTCACCACGGAAGCAAACTGCATATCCAATTTGTGAAAAACTAGCACTTCAAATGAACTAACGTGTAAGTAACAATTATGTGTTTACTGGAAACTACACCATAATAGTTTAAACTGTCAGCAACCGCAGCACTTCAGACGAAGAATGGCACGACATCTCCTGCTAGAAGCCCCAGTGTTAAAAATGTATATTGTTGTAACCGTCGCATTTTAAATGTACTTTAACGAAGATCTGTGCAAATGGTTGATTCTTTAAGTGCACAAGCATAACTACCTGCAGTCAACTATCGCAGCGTATCTTATACTAAACAAGGAACTCGTAACACTTTAAGTAATTCAGCACATAATGTAAACATTATGTATTCACTTCGAAAAATCTGTAATAAATAAAGAATTAGAGAACTCGCGATATTCTGCAGTATAATAATATAGTCGTGAATACCGTACAGGCATTTTGTAAACATATACGCACACACGTCAGATCTAAAATGGTCTCAATCAGCACTGACAAATAATTTGTGGTATATTAATGTGATTATTTTTTAAATGGGGAACTTTGACTTTACAGAACGTATGATTCTAGCTACGGCTTCGTTAGGGCGTTGAAAATTGATAGCAATAATTCTGACAGCTCATTTAATGCTATGAAAATCGAACTAATAATAACATCCACAGCGAATATAACACTACGGGGGAAAATGAAACAATATTCGCCACAGTTCTATACAGGAAAATAGTAGTCAAAACGTATCATTTACACATAACAACATGAAAATATCAGTTGTCATGAACATTTGCTGCAAAGTGTCAAACATAATGGACATAGTAAAACTCAAACAGCCGTCACTATTACAATTCCTGGACAATCTCTATGGAGATACCAACAATATCATGCTGACCCAATGCTTTCCTTAAACATATTCAAGCTGACGTCTGGACGTGTACGAAGAAAAAGAATATCTCAGATAATACTAGCAATGCGAAAACTGTATAAGACAGAGGTTTTCAAACTTGACCTGTGCATAAATCACCGCGGCTCCTCTCTATACTATATATTATATATAAGCAATTGTACTCAAAAAGATATTAATGACTTCTGAATGTGCATATTTTATTTCTGATACCCATTGTGGGAGGTAAATAACTTCTAGTACCTAATGACACGTATTGGTACATGTAATAATACCTCAGCGCAAACATGTCGTCCTACGAAGATCTATATTTACTGATGGACCTTACTTACTTAGTCGTTCCCCTTCTACCGTGAGATGTAGAGGTTTGGAAGAGAGAGCGCCAGACTATCCCATCGGCCGTCCTCCTCCTGGCCCAGCTCCACTCTAGTCCCCGGTCCCCCAAAGACTGTCTAACGCTGTCCTTGATGGACCTTGGCTCATAATATCGAAAACAACACTTTTCCCAAGCCACCGCGACGCCCTTAGCCGAGGGCCGCGACGCCCCTGGGAGCCGCGACGCACAGTTTGAAAACCTCTGGTAAGAAGAGCTTGAAGGCCGCAAGAACAACTTTGAGATACGTGTTTACACGAGAAATACAATAATATTACGTTAAGTCGTACTCGTGAATTGTTGAAATAAGAACAGCGGGACGTGTGTTTGACATGGCCTTATAAAAGAATTCAGAGACGCAGTAATAAAGGGGTAAGGGTTAGGAATCCTAAATCTGACCCTAACCTTAATCGTAACGTTAACGACGTGGGCGACTTATTTGGATGAGATAAAAAAAACACGTCCCACTTTCCTCATTTCAACCGTAATGAACTATATCATAATACATTCACAAACACTGCGCAGCCGTGGTTTAAAAAAGAAATGAACTTCGAGTGGAAGAGATCGGCACCAAATGCACGTAGCAGGTTTAACAAGATAGAATAATCGCATGTTACGTTGTACACGTCAAGTTATAAAACAATCGTACGTTATGTAACAACCTGGGGTCACAAAGTTGAAACACAGAAAATGCACACTGTCCGTGATATGTTATTTTACCTGGAACAAGTAATAACACAAACACCACATGGCATCTGAAGGTGGCTTCATGAACAACTCAACCACAACGATGATAATGACGTTTTTCAGCTTTGGATTATGGCAACAACAAAATTGCTTCAACTTTCGGTTTTCGTTTTATATCGAGCCTTCAGTGTCTACAAGTTTCCTTGTCTGACTACTACTAATCCACCGGCGACAGCCGAACCCTTAATTCAGGTCCCAGCTATGTTGTAGTGGGAAAAACCCGTTTCCGTGAATAAAATTTACTAGACGCGTGATCTCCGTGATTTTTCATGGAAACCCATGCCCACGTATGTCTATCTTCTCTTATTTCATTTTGTCATGAATATGATATGCTTTATACATCATTATATCAAATATGTAATAAAACGCTTCATCGATTGAAACGAAGAACAGTGGGGAGTCGTTCGATAAAACATCAAAAAAGAATTCAGAGACGCAGTAATGAGGGGTAAGCTTTAGGAAGCATAAATGTACCCTACACTCTAACCTTAATCCTAACCTTAACGACGTGAGTGACTTATTTAGATGGTATCAAAGAACATGGCCAACTGTTTCAACCCACTTGATCAGCTCTTGCGAGGATTGGTTTCTGTAGCTACTGACATCATCTAAGACATCCTCAGCAGGACTGCAAGTATAAAGATGTTATCTAGTTCTTCTCATTCATTATTTCCCTTTCCGACTCCTTATAGAGCACGATAAAATTGCCAGTCCCATGCACAACCTGATATTTCTCGTCTGCTCCCAACATGTCACACACAGCAGTGGCCCTATTCTTTCATTGTCTCCTGACAGACACTACACGGTGAAGCAACCAGTCGCCTCTCACAACCTACCTCATCTTACGACACGCTTGACAGGGGGCAATGGTTCTATCATTTTCCATTCTACACCATAGGGAGCAGGGAGTTGCCAGGAAGAACACACCAAAGCATTGACGTGCATTTACTGCCGTGGTTTCTACTGCGATTTGTTTTAAATTATGAGGCTGCTAGCCGCATACTAAATGGGTGCTTGGGTAGATTATAAGGATTGAAATGGTATGACAGTCATCAATGTTGAACTGATGACAAGAACCAGACAAGTGTCAGTGGAACAAGAGATGAGAAGAACACGCTGGTGACGGATAGTACACACATTGGGGAAATCTGGAATTACAAGGCAGTCTTTGTCATGGAACCCCCAGGGAAAGAGAAGCAGAGGTAGACCAAGAAACACACGGATAAGAGAACTGGAGACAAGTGAAAATGATGAGGACAACTTACCTGGTTTTGAACCCGGTAACACGTGCCTGTGGAAGCTAGAACTCTAACTATTCTGCCACCCAACACTCAATTGTCCGATATTTCGTCAAAACAACAACAAAATCAGGCCCCTCCCAGATTGCAGATGTGTTATGGGTAACTCCATATTCAAGTTAACCTGAAACTGGGTTCATCATGTCCCCAAACACATCAGTGATAGAGATAACACTTTTTTAAATAGTGCAATTGTTGAAAGTGTATCTGTGAACTTTTAGCTACAGACAACTTTAAATCCTGCCATACTGGTTTACCGTTGTTTGTTAAAGGACAATAAAATGTTGACCTCCGTCAATATATCTGCAATAATACCAGGTCAAGGACAGTGTAATCATCTGGCAATCACAAACATGTGGGAATAGCCAGAAGAATAACGTCGGCTATTTATAGACGTTTGTCATCCCGAATACTACCAGAAAATACGAGGCTTGCAGCTAATAGATTTTTGTTAGAAACAAAAAGGCCATACCGATCACATGTTTTCTTATTATAGCGATTTTTAACCACAGAATATGAGCGTGGTTACAGCGCCTGCTTCATGAGGATAAGTTACTGGCTTCTAAACCTTATACCGTCACCCTTCAGTCTACTTAGCCTTAAATGGGTACCCTGACTGCGCTTGAGATAGGTACAGCAAAGGAAAGCGAGGACGGGAACTGGCCATCCCATCTCTTAAAGCTGAGACTCGGTAAAGTTAAGTCTCTAACACTCTGCTACAGCAGTATTTGCTATGGGGTTATCTTTATTTTTTTTTAAAGACGAACTTGCTGAAATATGACGTGTTTACTGTAAACATGGTGTGCTGCTTGAACGGAACGCTATGATTGACTGTTAGAGATAGATAGAGAAGGACAGAAAGAGAGATAGACAGAGAGAGAGAGGGAGACAGAGAGAGAGGCAGAACAAACTTTATTTTGAAACAGTTGTGAATTGGGCACGCAGGTCCGTCTGACAACCCGCCCTTTGTCTTTCATCCTGTTTCCTGATACATGCTCATGCGGTCAAATCGTTAACAATTAATCTGCATCAATAATGAACATATATCAACACATTCTCGCACACATCAGCACATTATGGGGAACCACATACTTCCTTACACACTTATGTAACATAAAAACCTCGTATAGCCTTTAAAAATATTTTAAAATAAGTACATCTGCTCAAACTTGTACACCTCTTCGCATTAAAAACAAATGACCAGAGTTACGTACTTTTAAAAAGCAGTGTCACATGGTTACATCGAGAGGGAGGGAGGGAGAGAGAGAGAGAGAGAGAGAGAGAGAGGGGGAGGGAGGGAGAGAGAGAGGGCGAAAGGTGAGGGCGAACAAAGGAAAAAAGAATACAAGAATTTCTCCTACGCTTCTAGGAAAGAAAAAAAAATACTGACACTATCAAACATAAATAAAAACCTTCAATTTTCGCGAATTAGCAAAACTGCCGTTTCCGCCACAAAACGCGTGTATGCTGAAAGACCCACATGCTGTAGTGTATTACGGCGAAATCTTCACATCCAAATAAAATAGACACTTGAAGTGTTTACAGGCAGGGTAAACTAAGCTCTAATTACTTAATAAATGACTGTTTAGGATGATGACGTAAGCACGCCCCATGTGGTATACAGCGTCCAATAACAAATCCGTTCGTTGCTCCTTTAAGGTGTAGTTAATTTAATTAGTTGAGGCCTGACACAGTAATTCGTTTCGAAACCATTTGTTTATATCCAGTGGTTTCTATCAGTCAAGGACGGGCGGTTAATGATAGATCTGAAGAGTAGGCTGGTATCCACTTGGTTGCCTGGTGCTTCCCATGCCAAGGGCGCCCCTCCCGTGTGTGTATATAATAATGTGCGAAATGTCAAATAACAGAAATGCTGTTACATAGAAATGAACAGCCACAGTTGCTGAAATGAGATAACTCAAACAGCACATAATGTTCAGATAGGAAGAAACATTGTGTGTGTGTGAGTTATGTCTAAGATGTCAGCCAACGGAATTTATTGGGTAATACCACCGTCACACATTATGAAAATGAGCTGATAGCTTCATTATGTAATCCCTGCTCTTGAATCTCAAGGGTAAGAAAAATGCAGGCATTAAAAAAAAAAACACACACACACACGGAGAAAAGAATTGGAGACATAAGAAAGAAATTTTTTTTTAAAGTATGGAAGGACAGAGCGGATGGATCGGCATGATTTTGTAGAGAACCTGTGCTCCACGCAATGCTGATAAGTACTGATGACTGAACACCACCCTGACACTAGGAAAAGAGTTGCGCAGTTATACGTTCACCCAAAGCGATCTGCATACCCGATCTATTCCATGGCCTCCTATTTACAGTATTTTACCGGGTAGGACTACAATCGAGCGACCTGGCGTAAAGCAGTTTTTGTTTTTGTGCGAAATGTAATGCTTAAGCTAACGTCAAACTTTGTTACGCGATGATTTCTTTAGCAAGGTTTAGCTAGATCTGCTGTTAATGGCTTGAATTGTTAGTAAACGGGTTTGCTTCCATTCGGACTAAAGCGTTGCTTTAAGAGAAACTTAACTTTCTTGCCTCTATGACGCTGTTACATAGTCGAAGTTCCCACCAATCAGCTAATTTCTTCGTTTCTTCTTCTGTCTCCTCTGTTGACATTTGACGCTTTTGATATTAGGTAGTCTATGGTCTTTGTCTCTTGAGCTTTAGACAGGTGATCTGTAACCCTTTATTTTTTTACTTCACGCCACTCTTAAGTGCCCTACGGAATTTCACGGCACACTATAACATTTAAGTAGGTGAGTACGGTAACTATTTAAAAATTCGCAGCATTCATAAGATCATAAAACAACGCTCCCTAATTTTTGTGTGATGGATTGGTCGATGATGAAAACTCAACTTATTACTGGTAAAATTACGTAATCCTATATATAAAATCTCAGCTTTTTCTGTCAGTGCGTCACGCTAAGGGATGTAACTTTGGTTGAAAGTTAGACATTAATTGTATTGTTTCCCTTATATGTACTCTCCCGAAAATAGTAACACTTACCAAAGCAGGATGCGCAAATGACAGTGCCACTAACATCTCTCTTTCATAATTTGTACAAAATTATTTGGTTCCCTTATATCGGTGTATTTTTTTCGTTTAAAAAAGTACTTAAAAATACAGGGTGGTCATAAAGTCTTTCCCTGATTTCAAAAATTTAAAAAAAAAAAGTATTCTGTACAGAGACACTTCGTGTTTTGGAAATTATTTCAGAACTAAAACAGTTTTTTATGCTATTTGTAGATTTCAACATTTGCGATTTTCAACATTAATATTCGAGTGATAGCAAGTACTCTTGAGGCAGGATAGGTTGATTTCTGAGGACTGCGTTGAAACGCCGTACGCACTGCGTCCACAGTTTCTTCACTCACACGAAGCCTACCTGCTCTGGGCATGTCACCGACGCTACCAGTGTCCGTAAACTTTATATACCAAGCTTTGATGCTTTTAACATCTGGAGGATCTCGTAAAAATTTGAAATCAGGGAAAGACTTTATGACCACCCTGTATATTAATACCTCGTATTAAAGAGTGTAAAACTACATTAATATTAAAATTTTACCGGAAGATGCGGAGATCCATGATTTAAGTAAAACAAATTTTAAAAAAAAATACTTTTGAATAAGTAAAATTGCCGTTAGGTATTGGTGCTTTTAAATTTAACTCCCGTCTTTTGACGGGCTTTTACACTTGTATGGTAATATTTTACCATAACATATAATTGTGTATGCTGTTAAAATGTGCATTCTGGCTGGTATCACGGCACATCATGTTGCAGCGGAGCACTGCTTCAGACAGTGACCATGTTTAACAATTGTAGCAAAGAGTTGGTATTAATATATTATTTATCAGCTGTCGCTTTGTCTAGGCTGAGAGATGCGGGTATCTCAACAGTGGAAGCCAGTAAGTCACTGCATTTGAGTTTTTTAAGTAGTATAATGCTGACACCAGCCTGCTAAGTACCCACAGTTCAGATCTGGAGCCATAGATGCGTGAAGATCAGCTCGTGTCCAGATTAAGAATGTCTACCAAAATGGTTTGTTACCAGAGAATGTTAGGGAGGCAGGTGTCACATAATGTATTGGGGCGACCCCTTCTTCTCCCTAATCTCTGTTTCTCTACGGCAGTAATCGGTACATTCTTTTTTTTATGTGCCCTTTCTACCGCCATCTACTGTAAACATGTTTCAGGATATTTGACCTCTGTGACTTCTTTAATCGCGATACTGTTGAGACAGATACTGAGTGGGCTTGTATTTCTGCTGAAACAGCTTCTATTTGAGATATAATGATCTTGTATTTCTGCTGAAACAGCTTCTATTTGAGATATAATGATCTTGTATTCAGCGTGTTCATTGTTCTTGGAGTATTTTTAGGTCGATGACCAGTCATCTGTAGTCTTCTGCAAACAAGAATTCGTTTATGTCGCGCGATTATGGATTTGCTACTGGAGTTATCAATCCTTCTTTTTCTTCTTCTTCGTTCACCCTCAGATGTCAACTTGAATAAGTTCAAAGAAAGCAGTGGTCGGCCTGAGGCTGTTGATATCTCCGTAGATTTTCTCCAGGAATGGTACTGGTGATGACCATAAGTGTTTTATCTGTTCCTCATATGTTGGGCACCTTTGAAGCAGATGTTCGGCAGTCATTTTATCGGTGCCACAGTCACACTCATCAGTAGTTCCTATCTTTAATGTGTTGAATAGATGATATCTCAATCTGTTATGACCTGTGCGAAGTCTGAAGATTACCACTTGTTCACTTCTGCTGAGCTGGTAATACGGATCATTTTTTGTGTGGCCTGGATGCTCTTCTTCCCATTTGTGCCTGTACCTGCGCTTGATAAAACTCTTGGACTCCTCATAGGTTATATTTGTGTCAAGTTGAGGAAGTTTTCCCCTTCATTTGCCAATCCGTCAGCCTCTTCATTTCCAGGGATGTTGCAGCGAGAAGGGATCCACTGTATCACGACTCTTTTGTATTGCTGACATAGTCTATGGAGTGTTAATCTTAGGTCATCCAGTTCAGCATTACTTTGACTTTTCAGCGTTGTAATCACTGACAGCGCATCTGAGAAGATAGCTACTGGTCTCTCTGAGCTTTCTTCTGTCATTCGAATTTCTGATGCAGTTTTTAAGGCCTCTGCTCTGAAGTTACTTGAAAATTTCCCTGTTGCGACTGCTATCTTTTATTGTGTGCCATTGCTTAAGCTCAGGAAGACTCCTCCACCCCCATCTTCTGTTGCATTAGTTGCTGATCCATCTGTGTATGCATGGATCCAGGTGTTGCTTGGGTAATGTTTCTCTATATATTTTGTGGTTAGGACTCTCCTTTCTGTTTCATTTTGGCTGTTCTTTCTCAATCCGTATACGGATATTAAACAGAAAGCTCAATCCGTATACGGACATTAAACAGAAAGGGCGATGGTATTCCCGTGTTAAACTCAAACATGTCTGTGTTGAATAAACAGCCCTACAACATCTAGAATAGTAATTATAACTTGACAGCAGCAATACAAAGTTGGAGGAGCATACACAGTGATAAAATAAGAATTCAAAAGACAAGAAGAACTTTTACTGCATTAAACTAAGAATCTTCAACTCAAATGCCAAGGCCAGTCCTATTGTATGGCTGTGAAACATGGAGAACAACAAAAACAAGAACTTACAGACTGTCACAATGAGGTGCTTACTTAGAATTTACGAACTGAAATGGCATGACACGATCACCGTGTGGCTCTAATGACAAGAACTAGGCACGTGGAATAAGAGGCGAGAACAAGACGATGGCGATGATAGGGCGCTCATTGAGGAAACCTGTTAATAACATTATAAGGCAGTCCGTGATCTGGAATTCCAAGGGTATGAGAGGTAAAAGGAGGCCGACAAATAATATATGGAGAAGGGGACTGGAGACATAAATGAATGGGATGGAGAAGATATTGACATACCTTGAGAGGATGGCACAAGACAGGAGGAGCTGGCATGAATTAGTTGAAAGCCTGTGCTCCATTGAGACATGAAAGATAATGAACGAAGGTTTGTGTAACCCTGTGTTTCCTTGACCCCGAGGTTGCTAATTATGATGACTGCCCATGCTATCAATAAACACTCAGTATAATGAACTTTAACTGCCCAGTTGTCTACACTTCTGTAGTGTTCGTTCGACGACTATTTTTGGGCATGACCTCGATCTACTGTGACCTTGATAAAGTCAGAGAGGCGACCAGGACTACTGAACCTTCAGTTTTAATAGTCTTGTTTGTGTGGTAGTGAAAATTTTTGACATACCAACTTGACACATTCTCACTGAATAGACAACCAGCAGCCGACATTTATTGTACACAGCTGTGTAACTAGGAAACATTGATAACACAGGGGATGGGATGAGAGGGGGTGCACGGATAGACTTTGAGAATATGGGAGATAAGAGACACAAGCAGACAGGCAATGACTGACAGGGAGACAGAAATTACAGATAAATAACCATACACTACGCAGACTGAAATAATGACAGATATACAATCAGACAGACTGTGGGACAGAGTATATACCGATTAGTAAACACATACAGTATAAGACTAGAAAAAACGTTCACATATCTTTAAAAAGATAAAATGCCATTTTTTACACCACCGATATGCACTGTAAAGAATCGTGCATCTAATGTCAAACCTCTGTCTGGAAGATATATCAAATATCAGAGTTAATGACTTCATCAAACTTAACGATTTCATACGGTAACATTATAGGACAATTAATTGAATTAGTGGTGCGAACATGATTTGTTTTCCCGCCGATCGCATCTAGCCCAAAGGTTTCTGTAACACTGTTGCAATGCTACATGTTATATTTTATATAGCACAAGTGGTCGGCAAGCTTAATGTGGTCTCATTTAAAGCTAGCAGATACTTAACGAGGGCGGGGGGGGGGGGGGGGAAGCAGACAGGCGCCCAGGTTGGGAACAAATAGAAACAAAACAATGTCTTCAAGAATGCCGGCTCCGCGACATGAGATAGCTGACAGTATGACCTTAATAACCACATTGGAGAAGAACCTATGGCGATGACAGAAGCCTCACCGCCCATTGTATGAGAGGTAGAAGCTATATGACAGCGAATGAAGAACAACAACAACAAGAAAAGACAAACAGAAACAAGATCGGATTATTTTTCTTTTAGACAAGAAAGTATTCGTGGCTACCTTTCGGTTGCTCATGTTTAATGTTTGGCTGTTGTTTTTTATGAACAACAAAACCACTCCTTGAAACAGGGGTCGGGTTACGCTCGGCGTCACAAGGCTGTCATGGCCTTATTATTATTACAATTCTAGAGCCATTTAACAGGCCCATTTTATTATCTCCTATCTTGTGGTAACTCATACAAACTCAAAACGGTTGTTGTCTAAGCGTACTTGTTTAATATATATTTATTAGGGCATAGTTTTGCCGTTTACCCTTTGTGTATGCTATTGACAGCGTGGAGTACTGCCCTGGTCGCTTTTGAGTTCATGTGTTAGGAAATAGTGCACTTGTTAGATTATAAGCCAGGTGCCAACCAGATGTGAATAGTACAGGCAGATTGCCAGATCTAAAAATGGTACAGAAACAACTATTTAAAGAACACAGCTGGCGCAGACTTCCTGTTAATTCTCTATGGTGGATACTGCAATGGTAATCCATGATACTTTTATTTTGGTGGTGGGGGTGGGGCTTTCTAGTATAAATAACACTCCACGTTGAAACAGAGATACGGCGAACTGGCGCTATACGGAATAGCGCTAATGTGCGGTGCAATAAATAAATATTAACAGATTATACGGGTGTCCCACAGAATCAGATAACCAAAACTACAATTTACCGTGGGTATAAAATGTTAAAATATCTGTTATTACAAGTTGACTTCATTTACCTGGTTCAAATCTCTGAAATATCCTTGTAATGTTTTATATAATGAGTATGTATTGTGTACACCCGGCGGCGGAAGTCGCTTTCTGTTCAGCCACGCGCTCTTCAACAGACAGCGAATTTCGGTTCTTGCCTTCAGGGAAGTACCCAGTTTTTATTTTATTATTTTATTAAGTTTTTTATGTGTCCTATCTAGACTTCACTTTCTTTCCTTTCCTGACGAAGGCCTTGTGGCCGTAACGTAGACTATTTTCTTTGTCTTTTGTCCTCGTAAGACGAATCACCTTTTTTCGATTTTTTTTCAAACCCACCTAATGTTTTATACTGGCGTTCTGTCTGTCTTTCAACTACTGTTGCCCTAAACACAATTTGAACTGTTTTCGCCGTGCACAAGAATCTTCTCCAAGAGTGTTTCTAAACAAGAGTTAAAAGGACAGTCCCATAGCAGATACTGCCGCAGACAAGTGAAGTGTTAGAGACTTTACTAAGTCTGAGCTTTATGAGATTGGGTGGCCAGTTCCGTCACTCGCTGGTCACCTTCCCTAACACAACAGCAGAGTCAGGTACTAATTTACAGCTGGTTAGACGGCAGCGTGATGCTACCAGCTTTCGAACCTCGTAACTCTGCCAAGAGGCAATCGCTCTAACTACTGTACCAAATCAGATGCTACACAATGACAACACCTGGAGGCGTTTTAGCACTTGGACATACCCACAGGATAGTGTTTCTGAACCAAAAATGCGGAGGACATCTTTGACTTTTCTAATCCCCTAGGTTACGAATTTGCACCCCCCCCCCCCCCCCCCTTTTCCCCCACCTCCCCCCCCCCCCCCCCCCCCCCCCCCCCCCCCCGGTGGTCGGAAATAAAATATTTTATTTATGGACTAAGTGGAATATGTTAAAAAAAAATTAGAAATGTGAACAATTCCAAATACGCCTCAACAAATCACAGGAAGGTTTGTCCAACATTTGGCAACACTGCGTGCTCAACGTCAAATAGGAAACATAAGAGCGGACAGTTGCGGAGAAATAGAACTGTAGAATACACGAGAGAACAGCATCCAAGTTGGCATCGAGGGACACAACAAGAAAATAAGTAACACAAAAAAAAGTATAATTTCTGCTATTCTCTCTTTGTCTTGGTACACTCTCAGGCGTCTACTTGAACATTGTTAAAGGATATAGTGCTCCGCTTCAGGCAATTTGCATCTCCATAGATGGCACTGGTGACGGCCACATGTGCTTTCTAATGTTCCTCAAATGTTGGACTTCTTTGAAGCAGACGTTCAGCAGTCATTTTATCAGTGCCCCATTTACTCATCAGTAGTTCATATCTTTAGCTCGTTGAATAGAAGATATCCCAATCTGTTGTGGCCATGACGATTATCACTTGTTCTCTTCTGCTGCGCTGGCAATATGATTCAGTTTGTGTGTCCTGTATGTTCTGCATTCCATTAGTTCTGTATCTGGTTCTGATAAAACTCTCTGCAACTTCGACAGTTATGCTTGTATTAGGTTGAGGCAGCATTCTACCTTTCTTTGTCAATTTTTTATATATTTTTTTCAATAAAATTTTGCCTCGTTTTGGCGAGGCGCGTCCTGTTCAACCTAGCCGGTTATATTAGGGCGCATGTCCCAATAAAAAAGACCTTTACGTCTGGAGAATTAATATCCAGGTGCGCATTATTCTGGCTCCTCAGCGTTACAACTACAGCGTTGTGAAAAAAAAACAACTTGTCTCTCAGTGCTTTCCTCTGCCATTAGAACCTCTGCTGCAGCCTTTAACTCTTTGACTCCAGACCAACGCTCTGAGCGTTGCAAAATTCAACACGCCGTGCCAGAGCAACGCTCAGAGCGTGGTTTTTAGTTTATCACGAATAAACCCTAAAAATCGTCCGCTTAATGCAGTTCATATATTAAAACTCGTAGAATGACTTCCGCTACTATTTAAACAACTAATTTGACTTTAGTTAATCAGCACATGTGCGTGTTTTGATGTTATTATCACAATTTTTGTGAAGATTCGCGTGTTTACGTTTTTCGTTGTTTTTGCTAGAGAAATATGTCACGCTTTATATTTACATTTTCTAAGTCTCCTAAGCAAATAATTGTGTCAAACTACTTTGAAACATTGCTGACATTGATGATGATTGTTTGGTAATCACAGTTTGTTGTCAAAATACGGAATATATGCAGAAAAGCTAGACACACTAGATTTAGTTGATGAGTGGGCGTAGTCGTATTCTGGCCGATCAAAAAGCAACAAAACTAGACCTACCGTAACATCTAATCACTAGTTCTTGGTAGAAAATGAAGCTAGGGATACTATTAAAACATTAAACAAGAGTAAAAAAAGTATTTATATGACGTTATTCTTATTTATTTGTTTGAAAATTACGTAATGCACGATTGCATAATTTATTTTTTTCTTACAAAGAACCACGGAAAAACTGGTGCGAATAACACTAAATGTACTAATTTTGGCCATAAGGATTTTTTTTTTTACTTTGTATATGGATTAACTTGACGTTTGAAGACTAAAAAGAAAGTTTTATTGTCTACGACAGTAATTTGTCTTTGGTAAGATCGTATTCTACAGTCAACTTTTTAGCGTTTTTCAATTTTACATGCAAAATGATTAAATTATACCGAACATACGTGTGTTAATACTACCACAGACATTATATATTTGAATTGTCTATCCATTTCCCTACAGTTTGGTATATAATAAGTACATGTTCAAAGGAAAATTCACAAACAAATTTAGACTGAAGGATGAACACTTCACTCTATAAAATTCTGCCCACAAAAAAAGTCTGGCACAGCGTGCAAAATAACTCTGGAATGAATGAGTTAAGGCCACGTAACCCGTACTGCCTCAACTTTTCGCCCCCAAGGACTACCGTCTACTAAGTAAGGCCCACCTGGTCCATTTTCCTCAAAAAGATATACAATACAGTGGTATAATCCACATAACACGACGACCGAAATAACATCGCCTACTTAATCCAACTTAACATGTACGAGAATATTAATATACCGTTCAGGCTGACCAATTATTAAAATGAAATATTCGGAACATATTCAAACAATTATATCATACATGACAACAACATAAGTGAATGGGAAAACAGTTCCGAAACACAGTCATCCTATTATTTCACAGGTTACAAACTCAAATGTTACAAGCGAAATGCTGATCCTTGGCACAAATGTCATCTTTCGTTACAGCAATAAATAAAAAATAAAAAACACCCAACAGAAAACACATTTTATGGGAACTTTAACATTTCTCACGTGAACTTAGACAAATATCCGACACTGAGAATAATTTTGCCGAAGATTGTGGGATCTAGCACGACAACTGTCTGAATAAGACTTGGCCAACAAGAACCCACTGCACAGCTTAAGTACTATCCGACACTTTGTTTGTTTAAAGTTTAACCGAAGGTACCCAGACTGCAATCAGATCTTCTAGAACAGCGGTCCTCAGAAAATGCTTCGGTCCGGGGGCCATTAACCTGGAGTAACACAGACAGTGGACTATTTATCGCCTACGCCCGCTCACCTCGCGCCTGTTTCGACGAACTGAATTTTAACGAAGATTGGTCAGCTCACAAAGAACCTTGCTCATGTTCACTATCCAGCTCTAGTTCGAGAAATACAGTTTGAGGATCACTAGAACACTTTGTCCCCAAGCTCTTGTGGGCGTATGACGACATTTACAAAACTTCAGGTACAGGATGGCGCTGTGACGTCAAAATGTACGTTTCTATTATTCCGTTGTCCTGCCACAACCTACAAAACCGGTAAGTTGACATAAGCAAGAAGGCGGGAGAAATGTCTAGCAATTTTCAAACATACTAGACAAAATAACAGTGCTGTCATTACTATGCCCCCGAGTAGTTCTCATGGGGTCTCTGAAAATACAAAGAAAGAATATGCCCACTTCTTCCTCAGGCGTCTCGTATAATGTGACAAATGTGAGGTTGCGTCGAGGGCTAACAGCTTCATGTGGTAGGATGTCACTTTAGTCCACAATAGCTAAAGTTAACAGTGATAAAGAAATTTAGAACAGATAAGTGGACGGTTTTTCCCAAAGACAATGGGTGGTGACATGTTTAGATTCAAAATAAAAGCGGTGCGTTTAAATTTAGTCCAACCCAGTTTTAAATGCAACTATAAGTACATGACACAGTTGATCAAAATTAGACTTTTAAAAAGTAGGCTTGGCTAAAACAAAAACAAACAAAAAACTTTTTTAACTTTTCTGGGTTACGATAATATGGTGTCAAAGACTTAGTAGTGCTTAGTAATGGACAAACTGTACATACATTTAAGACAATAAACATGTTTCTTCCATGCCTGCGATTTAGATATTACTCACCCGTTTGTTTTCTACGAACTAACTGTCTTATGCTGAAAATTTTAAACAAACATGTTTGTTCATACTGCTACCACCTAGTGGTTGGTGTTATACAGTTATTTACGAGCCAATGTATTAAATAGATGAGTATTTCCATCAGAGCGGCGACATCCAAGTTACAAATTCAACAAGATCCACTACAGGCATCAGAGAGTCAGCGATTAGTAATTGCTCTCTAGTAAGAACGAATCCCTGGACCAAAAAGACACTATTTACATCCACATTTAGGCACCTGCGAAAATAAGCTCTCACGGCAAGCAGAAGAGAGGAGACAACGTCGAAAGAAACACCAGGAAACTAAGCATCTGAGGGCTGTCACCTCAGGGGTGCATCACTCCCATAGTCAGTTATGACTGAATGAGCTATTATTATGATGTCATCTGCACAGTCAACACTGCCACACACGGATAATGAATTGGTGCCACGACCTTAGTTTGCTACATACATCAGATTGGTTGCGGTGCTTCTTTGGCGTTGCTTCAGCCATCACGTAAAAGAAACTGCTACATGAACCACAGCAACAGCACATAAATACCTGGTGCAAGCTTCGTGCAAGGGGGCCGGTTGTACTTGGGGGCTTCATAAGGAGCGAAAAGGGAAATAATAAATTATTAATATGCACAACGGGGAGAGAAGTGTTGGTATGATACACAGACCATCTGTCAAACTAAAGACTTGTAAATAATGAGACGTGTCAACTATTGTCTTCTGTGAGTATGTAAGAAAAGATCGTGTTGATTCATTTGGGGGGGGAGGGAAAAAAAACCCAAGCAAATACAAACGAAAATCAAATGTACGAAACTGCTTTTGAGTCAGCTCCACATTATGTTATAAAATATAACCCTAGGTTGCAAAGGATATCATGAATGTTCACACACCGCAAAGGATATCATGAATGTTCACACACCGCAAAGGATATCATGAATGTTCACACACCGCAAAGGATATCATGAATGTTCACACAACGCAAAGGATATCATTAATGTTCACACACAGCAAAGGATATCATGAATGTTCACACGCCGCAAAGGATATCATTAATGTTCACACACTGCAAAGGATATCATGAATGTTCACACACCACAAAGGATATCATGAATGTTCACACACCACAAAGGATATCATGAGTGTTCACACGCCGCAAAGGATATCATTAATGTTCACACGCCGGAAAGGATACCATTAATGTTCACATACCGCAAAGGATATCATGAATGTTCACACACCACAAAGGATATCATGAATGTTCACACACCGCAAAGGATATCATTAATGTTCACACACTGCAAAGGATATCATTAATGTTCACACACCACAAAGGATATCATTAATGTTCACACACCGCAAAAGGATATCATTAATGTTCACACACCGCAATGGATATCATGAATGTTCACATACCGCAAAGGATATCATGAATGTTCACACACCACAAAGGATATCATGAATGTTCACACACCGCAAAGGATATCATTAATGTTCACATACCGCAAAGGATATCATGAATGTTCACACACCACAAAGGATATCATGAATGTTCACACACCACAAAGGATATCATGAATGTTCACACACCACAAAGGATATCATGAATGTTCACACACCACAAAGGATATCATGAATGTTCACACACCACAAAGGATATCATGAATGTTCACACACCACAAAGAATATCATGAATGTTCACACACCACAAAGGATATCATGAATGTTCACACACCACAAAGGATATCATGAATGTTCACACACCACAAAGAATATCATGAATGTTCACACACCACAAAGGATATCATGAATGTTCACACACCACAAAGGATATCATGAATGTTCACACACCACAAAGGATATCATGAATGTTCACACACCACAAAGGATATCATGAATGTTCACATATAAAGCTACCCACAGCAAATACTGACGCAGGGTAATGTCGTGTTAGAGACGTTGCTATTCTAGGTCCAGCTTTTATAAGGTGGGGGTGACCAGTTCCCTTCTTCGCAGCATTTGCCTTCCCTAATTCTCAAGAGCAGGAGTCAGGTATCCATTTACAGCTGGGTAGACCAATGCACTACGCTATATGTGTCGAACTCAGAACCCAGCAGCTTTGCCGCTAGAGGCCACAGCTCTAACCAATATGACGCAGTTTACACGAATACTGCACTTTAAACATACTTTTAAAACATTTTTTGCTCATGTCTCTTGTCAAGTAAAGCAAGCTTCGAGGGAAACATGGACTTCTAAATTTTCTTACAGGCCTACTGTTTTGTCCCCTACGATATATATTCACACACAACAAGAACAATTATACTGGTGCAAGGTGTTCTACTAAAGTACAAATATTCATACGCCTGAAATGCTACGATGTCATAAAACAGCGTGTAGGCGACCACTGAAATATATACTTATGTTGAACTTAAATGTTTTTTAACACCTAAGGAGTGGAGTTGTCAAGAGTTGTCTACGTGTGTGTATGCGTGTAGGAGTGCTTAACCTGAACCCTTGCTATGCACCAAAACAAAGATACACCCAACCGACCACGCTCTACCTTGCTGTATGCCAGCTACGACTGCAGAAAACAGAACTGACAAGCCCATTAAAATATACTCGTATATATGTTGAAGAAAAGAAAACACCAACAAACAAATAAACATGGGTTGGTGGCTATGGATCCATTTTGTAAAATAAATAAATACAACTGAGGGGTGGGGGGTATGAGCTAGTAGTACATACAGACGGAGTAGCGACTGGACTGTAAGCACCACAAGCGTAGACGTTTTGCACAACTGACTTATTCTGGTTAAATAATCTCTTCTACGAGAGATTTGATAACCAACCTTCTACCCATGTTGAGTAATTTACACAGAGAATAAGAGTATTACATACCTGGTTATTCTTTAAAGCGTCAGTCACGTGTTTACTGACAAACACTTCAATAAACACGAAACGATTTAACAACATTGAGCTGCGCCTTGTGAATGCCATTTGATTCCCGACGACTGAACATACTTTCACTGGGTTACCGATTCCGCACCAGACTGATGGGCGGGTGTTTTTGTAAGTTTCAGTACGTTAGAATCAGAGATAACTTTATCTACCAGACATGACCGATAGAAAAATTGCTACACTATCTACAAACGCATAACGGTATATATATGTGGGACGAGCTTGGACGCAGTCTGCAGGCAAGGTTCTCCAGCTAACCTGCAACAGCTCGAAGCTGCTCTTACACGTGAATGGGACTTGATTCCCCGGAATTTCCTTCAGAGACTTGTGCGTTCCATGCGGAGCCGCTGCCAAGCTTGTTTGCAAGCACACGGTGGACATACCAGATACTGAGGATAGTGTGAATGAATTTTTTTATTGGTTGCATTTTTGGTTTTCTCCCTTGCCTGCACAGAATGCAATGAATTTCATAACAATCAAATGTGCAAATTAATGACCAGCATGGATTCATAGGAAAATGAATAAAGATTCCAAATATGTAAACTTGTAAACACTTATATTTACATTTCACACTCTGTTCCTGGATTATACAGGTGGTGCGTTTTTAATGTGCTTCAGTATATATATTACATAACTATATATGTAAATTTTGAGTAACTAAGTGTATTACATTATGGTTATTTTTTATATATATCTTCCTCTTTACAAACAACCTGCCTTAGGAAAATTCTACGAATTTTTTGGTAGAATACCATCTCCAACCAGGAAGTGCTTACATGGTGCAGTCAAAAAAGCATGCACACCATCACTGCAGGCAGACGCTGGAAATGGGTTGGCCATGTCCTCAGAAACGACCCTGACAACATCACCACAACTGCTTTGCTATGGACCCTAGCAGGACGGCGAACGAGAGGCAGACCAAAGACAACCTGGTGGAGAACAGTAGAGGCCGAGATGCAAAGCATGACCAAGCCACCAACCAAGCAAAATTGGGACAGTTTGTCGCTGCTCTACAAGACGCCACTAGGTGGATGGCCACTGACTGTTTTGTCAGTCACGGACTAAGGATCCAACAAGATGTATATATCTGGCAGTATAAGTGAATGAATGAATTCTCAAAATTCGTTCTTTTGGTGCCACTTCTTTAGTTGGTTTGTATGAAGACTACACACACAATTTACCAAACAGTTGTGGTTTTTGTAGCATATTTTATACCATGAGGAAACTAGCTTTAAACCCAAACAGACTTTAGTCGTCAGTAGTTCTATTCTGTCCCTGCTAACCCAGAAGTCCCCTAATACCTGATGGGGTGTTATGCTGTATTAAAACAGTCCCAACGTTACAAAAACTCGATAACAGAAAACTGGACAAAAGATGACAGCGAGAGTACGAAAGTTTACTGCAGGGGTCGGCATAAAGTAGATCCAGATCTACCTGGTGATCACGAAATGATTGGTAAATATATAGGCAATAAACAAGGGGTTGGGGGCGAGGGAAGAGAGAAAGAAAAAAAAAAGAAAATGTTCAAGCTAGACATTTCGAACGAGCCTGTTCTCGACGGCATGTAAGTTCGGTATCGCCTGATACCTGTTCCTCATTCCCCAAGACAACTCACGAGCTATCTTATAAAAATTCACTGTCATTGTGAACTGAATGAGTCATGAGCACGACTTTTCCTGGCAAGTTAAGCTAAGATTGGATGAAATATAATTTAGTCTGCAATTTCCATCGCCCTGTTTTATCGGAGTTGCAAGAAGCAGATGTCCAGCAGAGGTAAAATGTTAAATAGAGGGTGCACTATTTCACTTTACAAGTACTCTGAAACCTGAGAACAGACATCATTTTATCAAGGTAGATCTTTTGGGGATAGCTCAGTTTTTATAAAGTAGATTCCCACCACTGCCAGGGTGCCTACCGCTGGTTTAAGGTAATAAGATAAGCCTGCTGGAGCTGAAGCTACATCCACACTGTCCAGTAGAGAGTTTAAGGAGCGCCCACACACGAGTCAAACTTTTCGTCTCTGGTGGATATCTGAGGGTTTCTATTCTTTTTCTTTTTTTTGGAGCCTTAGCTGCTGACTGACAAAGCAATCAGTGGCCAACCCGTCTCATGGCGCCTTGTAGGACAGCAACAAACTGGTTCCACTTTGCTCGGTCGGAGATCATCCTTCGTGCAGTGCCCCAACCTTTTGGTTCATGCTTTGCATCTCAACCTCCACAATTCTCCATCAAATTGTTTCTGGTCGGCCTATCTTTCGCCGTCCGCCTGAAGCAGTTCTTGTGATGGTGACGGAGTCTTTTCTGGGGACATGACCAACCCAGTTCCAGCGTCTGCCCGCTAAGATAGTTTGCATATCTTCTTGACTGCTACGTGTAAGCAGCTCTTGGGAGGTGATGTGTTCGGTTAACAAATTCTGAGACTTTTTTCTTTAGAAGAGAAGAATTTGGATATCTCCTTTTCAGTTACACTCCAGCATTCCGCAAAGTAGGATGGTACAGAAAGTATGCAACTCTCATGTACTTACTTACTTACTTAGTCATTCCCCTTCTACCGTGAGGTGTAGAGGTTTGGAAGAAAGAGCGCCAGACTATCCTATCGACTGTCTTCCTCCTGGCCTGGTTCCATTCTAGTCCTCGGTCCTTCAAAGATTGTCTAATGTTGTCCTCCCAGTGGACTCTGGGTCGTCCTGGGGGTCTGGATCCCTGGCTCTTTGTTTCCCATGCTTGTCGTGGTAGCCGATCTTACAGACATGGCCAAACCATCTTAGTTGGGACTGTGACTGAGGGTTTATGATCGCTCTTATTTGCAAGAGAGGGGGAAAATAAGATACGCTCAAAGTCAGAATGCATCTACTTTTACCACTTTAAGCTGAGCTCATCCAGGCAGAAAGAGGACAAGTGACAGGTATCTGCTGGATGACAAGTCCGTAGGATAGCATGGTAACACTGGGGTAGAGAATGACACAAAGTGTGAAAATATTTTAATGCATATAACTTAAAATAAAAAAAATCCAACCTCATATACACAAAGACGACAGAAAGACTAATATTTTGTTCTAATTCCTGCATCTAACGATAAATCTAGCTTCCGACTGGCGGGGTAGTTATAGCTCTGGCCTCTCGCGGCAAAGTTACTGGGCTCCGGGTTAGAAGTATGGAAGCGTCACGCATCAGTCGACTTCGCAGTAAATGGGCTCCTGAACGCTCTTGAGTTCGGGAATGCATCGGCTGCGAGGAATGGATCCGGTCACCCCACCTGATAAAACTTATGCCTAGTATAGTGGTTTCTAATACATTACTTCCCTACGGTAGTATCTGCTATAGGAGTAACTTTATCTTTTTTTTTAAACCTACAAATCACGTTGTCCGCCATTTGTAGATTCTCTTACTTTCAGCCATTTTGACGGGCAAACAAAAAACAAGATAATCTTCCATCACTGGCCATTCATCGAGTCGTCTACCTTGAGCAAATACTGCGAGGGTCGCCTTGATCTATTCAAGTTTGAACGCACGCGCTGAACTAGAGAACAGACGTGCTTTGTAGTTTTAAATGGTGGCGCAAAACTGAACGAAGCTCAAACAACAGCAGAGGTGTCGCGCGGGCGATTTAAAAATAAAAGGACGGGGGCACAAACTGAATAGAAATATATTTTTTATGCTAGCCACTAACCGTATACATTTATGTAAATCAAGGTATCTCGAAATCACTTCTTAAAAAATATCTCGTAATCAACAGCTCAGTCGTCTGAGCCCTTAAAAGATTTTAGTCAGAGACGATATTGCGCGTGCATACACTGGCCAAAGCTACATTCAGCAACATGAGACAGATACTGTGAATCATTTAATGCTACTTATATATTATTCATTATTGTATGGTGTAGAAGCATGGACAATGAGCAAACAATTAGAAGAAAGAACTGAGGCCCTTGAGATGTGGAAGTATAGAAGAAAGGCAGCTAAAATATTTTGGCCATGTAAAAATGCATAACACCTTACTGAAGATCATAATAGCAGGCAGAGTTAAAACCAAACGTGCAAGAGGAAGACAGCGTTTTAAGTGGGAAGATAATATCACGAGATGGAGAGGAAAGAGGTCATCAGAGTGCACCATCAACACAAGAAACAGGAAAGAGACTATCTGAGTGAACCATCAACACAAGAGACAGGACAGAGGCTATCTGAGTGAACCATCAACACAAGAAACAGGAAAGAGGCTATCTGAGTGAACCATCAACACAAGAGACAGGAAAGAGGCTATCTGAGTGAACCATCAACACAAGAGACAGGAAAGAGGCTATCTGAGTGAACCATCAACACAAGAGACAGGAAAGAGGCTATCTGAGTGAACCATCAACACAAGAGACAGGAAAGAGGCTATCTGAGTGAACCATCAACACAAGAGGCAGGAAAGGCAGGAAAGAGGCAAGAGGCAGGAAAGAGGCTATCTGAGTGAACCATCAACACAAGAGACAGTAAAGAGGCTATCTGAATGAACCATCAACACAAGAGACAGGAAAGAGGCTATCTGAGTGAACCATCAACACAAGAGACAGGAAACAGGCTATCTGATTGAAGCATCAACATAAGAGACAGGACAGAGGCTATCTGAGTGAACCATCAACACAAGAAACAGGAAAGAGACTATCTGAGTGAACCATCAACACAAGAAACAGGAAAGAGGCTATCTGAGTGAACCATCAACACAAGAGACAGGACAGAGGCTATCTGAGTGAACCATCAACACAAGAGACAGGAAAGAGACTATCTGAGTGAACCATCAACACAAGAAACAGGAAAGAGACTATCTGAGTGAACCATCAACACAAGAAACAGGAAAGAGGCTATCTGAGTGAACCATCAACACAAGAAACAGGAAAGAGACTATCTGAGTGAACCATCAACACAAGAAACAGGAAAGAGGCTATCTGAGTGAACCATCAACACAAGAGACAGGAAAGAGGCTATCTGAGTGAACCATCAACACAAGAGACAGGAAAGAGGCTATCTGAGTGAACCATCAACACAAGAGACAGGAAAGAGGCTATCTGAGTGAACCATCAACACAAGAGACAGGAAAGAGGCTATCTGAGTGAACCATCAACACAAGAGGCAGGAAAGAGGCTATCTGAGTGAACCATCAACACAAGAGACAGGAAAGAGGCTATCTGAGTGAACCATCAACACAAGAGACAGGAAAGAGGCTATATGAGTGAACCATCAAAACAAGGATCAGGAAAGAGACTATCTGAGTGAACCATCAACACAAGAGACAGGAAAGAGGCTATCTGAGTGAACCATCAACACAAAAGACAGGAAAGAGACTATCTGAGTGAACCATCAACACAAGAGACAGGAAAGAGGCTATCTGAGTGAACCATCAACACAAGAGACAGGAAAGAGGCTATCTGAGTGAACCATCAAGACAAAAGACAGAAGACATTGGAGATCCATAGCAGCCGATGATGTGAAGATGGCACGTGCTGATGACGATAGACTGTGCAGTTATACACGTACATTGAAAAGCCAAGTCCAATTTGTAAATGTTTGTATCCTCACGTGTATCCGCTAGATATACACGAAAAACAAATGTCATAACAATGAACAATAACTGCCATTTGACAAATAAGTTTTATCTGTTTATTCCCAGAAACAAACTCAAATCTTAAATGACCTATAAACTGACGTTAACAAACGACAACAAAATTTGCTGTTCGCTATGAAACCATATGTAGACTGGTATTGGTTTTACGGACCATCTTCCTTGCACACGGACAACGCCATATGTATGAACAAACAGGATCTCACACTCAGCTGCCATATTAATGTGACAGCGCATTTTATGCAATACAATGTGAGTTAACTGTCTTATTTAGACGTTTGTTTCACATTAATTAGTTAGAAGAAAAAACAAACATAGGAAGTGATATTTTAATCACCATATAGATCAAACATTATAAAACAAAAACATCCAGGATACACACAAAATGATGCATATTACTAGCTCAACCGAAGAGAACACACGTGGTAATCTTCAGACTCTGCACGGGCCACAACAGATTGAGATACCATCTATTCGACAAGCTGAAGATAGGAACCACCGATGAGTGTAAATGTGGCACTCATAAAATAATTGCTGAACATCTGCTTCAAAGATGCCCAACATATGATGAACATAGAAAGCACATATGGCCGTCACAAGTGCCATTTTCGGAAAAAAACTCTATGGAGATGCAAATTGCCTGAAGCTGACCACTGTTTTCTTTGAAAATATTCAAGGAGACTTCTGAGAATGGACGAAGAAGAAGAGGTCGGGGTGGCTAAAGCAGCGAAGAAGGGAACCTGTCAACCTACCTCATAAAGATGATGATGTGAGGATTAGAAGGTCTTTCTTCTGCGTTTCCAGTGAAATCCTACTAGCTAGCTAACTAAAAGTCACTTTAATCGTGAATCGTATAAGATAGGAAAGCGATCTTTCTTTTAAAGAAAAGTTAACATTCGGTGAAACATCAGTTAAATAGAATTGCCCATCGTTATGTCGACAGATCTGCAGGAAGCCGAGTGTTCATCACAGATAAAAATTGTATATATGCTCCATTTATTCCAAATACTCCGATACCTTAAAACAGACATTATTTAACCAAGGTATATTTTTTTTTATAAAACTCAGTACTTCTAAAGAAGATCTCTACATCTCCTAGGCTGAATACCGCTGATATCAAACATATGGACAATGAAAAAGCATGTGGGCGACAGACGCGTCAGGCCACTGAAATGTGGATAATACAAAAAAGAGGTGCATTACACGGATACAAACACACACATAAATTTAGTGGTCCTAGAAAAACAAATTAATAATGAAGGAAACCTGATGTCTGTGAGTAGTAAATAAATAAATATTGGTATATAACAGGCATTCATTAGATAGAAAGAAGGAGAACATCAGACAACAGAAAAGAAATATAAGTGAGATGCTCTCAGAGAATCGAAGCAGGAACCATCCAAAAGGCGCCATCGCCTTGCTGTGAAAATAAATCATGAAATGACATACAGTCAATTTAGCACTTTATTTATCCTATGAAACAGAGAATGGAGAAAATCATTAGAGATATCAAAATAACGGAGTGGAGGGGAGAACTCCGGGTCAATATGGAGATAACAAAGTGTTGGAAACCGTAATAAAGGACAAAGATTGAAGGTAAACGTCCCAGAAGGAAACAACAGGATATTTATTAGTCTACCTGAATGTGCAATATCCTCAAGGGATGTCACATAACATGTACATTATCTAGTACAACAAACCTTAGATGCGGAGAAGGCAATTCATCTGATCTCATCAAGTGATCTGAAAAACAGCATCTGAAAGTTATTCGCGTATATCAAGTATACGACAAACTCAGTTTGTATGCGTGCGGTTTTTCACAGCGTGAGTGGCAGAGCGTGTATAGCACTTGTTTCTTCAGGCAAAGTAACCGGGTTGAAACATTGAAGCGTCACCCTCCAGTCTACCCAACTGTAAATGGGTAACTGACTGCTCTTGAGTTAGGGTAATTTCAGAGTAGAGGCAGAAGCCTTAAAAACTGCAGCAGATGTTCTAACGGCAGAGGAAAGCACCGAAAAACAAGTTTTGATGACCTAAGAGTAGTGCTCCACAAACTACGTCAACGATTCAAAAAGGTTGCGATACAATGGATCCCATCTCATTGTAGCATACTCGGAAATGAAGAGGCTGACAGATTGACAAAGAAAAGCGGAAAGCTACCTCAGCCTGATACAAGCATAACTTTCGAAGAGGCAAGGAGTTTTATCAGAACCAGATACAGAAACAAAAGGGATGCAGAGCATCCAGGACACACACAAAATGGTGCATATTACCAGCTCAGCAGAAAAGAACAAGTGATAATTTTCAGACTCCGAAGCGGCCACAACAGATTGGGATATCATGTATTCAACAAGCTAAATATAGGAGCTATCGATGAGTGTAAATGTGGCACAGATAAAATGACTGCTGAACATCTGCTTCAAAGCTGCCCAACATTTGAGGAACATCAATCAATCGATCAATCAATACCCTTTAGCTCCCCAAGGAGTATAGGCCTTCAACAAACACATGCCAAGTCTTCCTGTCCGCTCAAGTTCTTTCCATATTTTCCTCATCGTTTGAGGAACAAAGAAAGTATATATGGCCGCCACAGTGCCATTTTCGGGAAACAAAAAAAAAACAAAACTATGGAGATGCAAATAGCCTGAAGCTGGCCACTGCTTTCTATGAAAATATTCATGTAGACTTCTGTAAGAAGTAGAAGAGTTAGGGATGGCTAAAGCAGCGAGGAAGGGAACCTGTCAACCCACCTCATAAAGCTGACACCCAGTTTAATGAAGTGTCTCTAACACATTAACTCACCTATGGCGATATCTGCTACTTACCTTTATACCGCTTTTCAAGATGAGGTTTGCAATAATCAATGATAATCAAAGTGCACGGATAATTCAGAGCAGAAAAGTAACTTCTAATACACCTCAACACAAACTTTACGTTTTTATTTTTTATTTTTTTGCCCACAACTACGAAGTTCTAATTTACAACAGATCAAATCAAATCTTGTTTTAAAAACGTTCAACAAAAATTTCGAAAATCTGTAAACAAATTAAATTTATTTTAATCCGATTTAAGCGGGCATGTCGATGACAACCAAACTTGGTCTAATTGGGGAACAAATGCAATACCGCACACAGGGCCGTCCTTAGGCCGATTTCACCGATCTGACCCAATCGGGCCCCGCTCTCGGGTTCCCACCTCTAACTTTGACAAGTGAAAAAAAAAAAGAACAAACATTACTTCAAATTAGATATCAGGCCATTACACTGTGTTCAAAATAAAACAATATCTATACACTATTTATTCGCTATATTTTGACATAAAACACGTTTCAACAAAACTATAATCTTAAGTTAAGGGGGTCCCAACTGGGCCCCGCAATTTTTAAGGCCCATACTGACCGCACAGATACAAATCGGCACACAATAAGACAGAATAAACATTTATTATCCAGCTTTATAGTAACACTGTCAAGAAAATCGCCACGACCTACCGAATATCCAGCGAGAAAATAAATCTACAAATATAACACACTTGCTAACTTATAGTAGGACAAATTATTTCTGGTTCAGTCTGCAGACTGTCTATTTGTACCAAAACTTATTAACTGTGGGTTGTCTGTCTTTACCAGCCTTCACTGACACTCCTACTGTGTACTGTTACAGACGGTGGCACACCACACTGGTATCTGAAGCAACAACACTAGGATCACGTGGTCTATGTGGTCCCCACACCTGTCGTCTTAAGGAACAAGAAAGTATGCCGTCTGCTATCAAGGTACGCGCCAACGGCTGCAGTGTTTGAACGCCCCAATAGCTTAATAGAAAATTTTCGCCCAGGCTGAGCCCGCGTGTCAGGGTATTAATTAATAAGCCAGATCACATCGTCCATTATATCTGGACACGCGCCCTAATATAAATGATGAACGCGCCCTAATATAAATGATGAACGACCCCTCTAGGCCAGGGTTTCTTAACCTGGGATCCCCGGGCCCTTTAAGGGTCCATGAATGGATTCTCATTCAAACTGAGAACCATAAAGTGTTATATATATATATATATATATATATATATATATATATATATATATATATATATATATATATATATATATATATATATATATATATTCTTCACTACAGTATGGTGTAAAAACATGGACAATGAATAGGCAATAGGAAGAAAGAATTGAGGCTCTCGAGATGTGGATTTATATAAGAATGGGGCGCATCTCATGGAAAGAGAACAAAACAAATAAGGAGGTCCTTGAAAACCTAAGTATGAAAAGTGGTTAATGAAAGAGATCAAAATTAGATAGCTAAAATACTTTGGCCATATAAATAATTTCCTTCTGTGGAACTGTTTATTTTGGCCAACTTATTAGCCTACTCTTTTTGTGTGATTCCCCATCTGTCGTGAAATATTCTAATCCACATATATAAATTAAAACGTAAATGCAAAGCCTAACAAATAAATTTAATAAAAGGAAGAAGAATGGTAAAGAACAGTGCTGTCACAATGACTGTACTCGAAATCCCCCTTGTTTTCTACTTCGTCGGCAAATTGTAACGCCTTCACGTTGATAGTAAAAGCCTACTGTATTATTACCCGCTTTCTTCAATGAAACGTGTGCTGTATTTCTTGGAAAAACAGTGAGATACGCAAGCTGAACAATGACCTAATTTTAATATTTCATTCATTCCATTTTATACACGGCGTAACTAAAGACAGATGGACTAAAGGATAGAGAGAAGGGAGAGGCATAAAGCCGAACACGTGCAACACTAAACACGCGTCGCGCGATACACAATTGCTGCCATCACGCGTGTAAGGCCACATGCACTAACTTTATTTCAAATCGACAGTGATAAAATTCACTACCCTTCCCAGAGTTAGGTTTTTAAATCCTGAAAAACTCTTATTAGGAAAGATGACAATAGATGGGTTTACGTTTGAAAACATTACAGTACCCAGACAGCACATCTTCGAAACAGGAGGTAGAAGAAATTGCATATTTTGAACGCAGCCACTTAGCTCTTTTAAATTTGTATATTTGGGTTCCTTAGGGCTTGCTGACAAAGAATATGTAAAACGTTACGCAAATAGTCTAGGAATTAACAAGTTATAGCCAAAATAAAATGATGGTGCTGTCAGACAACACCCAAAATCAGAATCGCTCAGTGGTAGATTTTTTTTTAAACCACCATTGTACGGGAAATGGGCCACAAGTTACATTTGAACTGATTGGCTGGAATGATATGTAAGGCTAAACACGATTAGTCGGACTATAAATGCTATCCTTGGTTGTTAGGGGAGACGTAGGAAGGTAAAATTTTTTCAAACACTTGTCGAAACGTGGCTCCATTGGCCAGACTCGCTGATATAATCACTTAGGAGCGTTAGTTCGAGACCACTAGTTCAAATAAGCTTGATAAAGCAACAGTGCGTTGAAGCCAGCTCATATTTTTGCTAAATAAAAGCCTGGAACATAAGCAGATGGGAATTTGTGCCAGTATTTGTGCCAGAATTCATTGCTAGTCAACGTATCTGTGTTTGTTTCCATGAATTGTGGTAAGCTTGAAACATTCAGTATCTTTTAATGAAAATTGAATGTGAATTGTTAATTTATGCCTGTATTTTTTTTTTTTTTTTTTTTTTTTCTTATCCAGCGGCACTTGGGCTTTCAGCCCTTCGGCCCAATGACATGTCATTGCGAGGCTGGGGAACCTGAGGACTTTCCTTCCAACCCGGTCAGGAGCTTCGCTCCTTCCCATCCACAGAGGGTTTATCACAGGAGCCGTTCAGGCTATTCAGTCAAATTTCCGGCCGTAAACATTTCTTCAAACGCCGACGCCCGGGTTTGAACCATGAACACCTGGTCGCCAGTACAACGCCGAAGCCATTACACCAGCGCGGCTCCCAATGCCTGTATATATGTGTAGTTCAGTAGCAAACATGATGTAAAGCCTATAATGCTCCAGCCTGAACAGAAGGTGTCGGAGGAAAGTAAAACGGCATGGAATGGCCAAACAGTACACTGACACCTAGATGATTGACTAGAAAGAAATAATGCTGGAATTGCAGAGGCGTAGTAACCATTAGGGAGGGAAATACTGGTATAAAGTATTTCAGATGAAGCTGACAGTTGGCCTAACGCTCTGAACTCAATGTTTGTGATGTATTGTGCTCAGTGTAGAACTAGAGTATCAATTAGTTATGAAGTAGAAGGTACATCCTTCTTGTTTTCAGGGACCGTGGTCTTGATGGTATTGAGCAGCACCTGGTCAGAGCTTTGCTGAATCCAGAGTCGGACAGCATACTCCTTGGTCCATTTAGCTATCAGTGAGGTGTCTCCAGAGCCCAGGGGAGAAATCGAGCAGAGGAGTCTTTTCCTGCCGCCATCACGCAAGATAAGCTGATGTGGCCAGCTGAGCTCAACATTATGTACCCCATCTTAAAATGACCTTGTAAAAATAACATTAAGAGGGGAATTTAAGTGTTTTAATATCAGGAACTGAGAACATCTCCAATACTAGTTCCAATAAAGACAAACTATTGAAGTCATGATGACAAATACCAACAGAGCTTGAACAAAACAAAACCAGTATTACCTCATATTACTACTACACAACTGACACACATAGGATACTTTTAAAAATATATGTCACTACAAGATTCATATTAATAAATTCTGTATATATAACTTGTAATTAAAATTGGTTGTGATTCCTGGTTCCTTTGTATTTGAATCAGGACACATATACATTCATGACAGCAATGAATACATATTGTTATTTGAAAAGTTATCAGTGACTCCTTTAAGATATCCTTGTAGAGTGTTTTATGTATGTGAGTGTCACAGTGTTGTCAAGTGTAGTGGAATAAATTAAATTGTTTATCTGTCTGTTGTTGTTTTGACTTACACTTCATCATACACATACCCTAGACATATAACGTAGTCATCACACTATTCCAGAATAATTCTGACTGAGGTATACATATGTGGCAGCAAGTAAGGTTATATATAATACACTACTCATATTAGATATATACCTTCACAGCTGATCTCAGTCAGTACACTAAGTCCCCTATAAATATTTATAACATCCCACTTCACCACATATATTGGGGTCTCGCTCTTGGGATTTTGAATCTTTCCCTATTAAAAATAGTGGGGGTAATTCACTTCAGGGAATATAAGAATTAAAAGGTATCCTTGGGTGGAATTAAATAAGGTTGAGCTCACTGTGCCTGTGTTGTCCATTAGATATATATTTAGAGATTGAATTGTTGGTTAGACATTGTATAAATTTACCTGATAGACAATGGCGGACCTGGCCAAATTTCGATCTGCTGCTGTTCAGACTGCAAAAGAGTTAGGATTAGATGGGCAAGTTATGGTTGCCTATGTCACTACGGAATGTGACAAATTTATTGAACGCGAAGAAAGAAGGTTTGAAGCCGAAAGAAAGTTAGAGGCTGAAAGGGAAATTAAGAAGTTACAATTTGAGGCTGAGGCTGAGACTAAGAGGTTGCAGGCTGAGGCTGAGACTAAGAGGTTGCAGATTGAGGCTGAGGCTAAGAAATTGGAAGCAGAAGAAAGAAGATTGACTGCAGAAAGAGAAGAGAAGAAATTAGCTGCAGAAAGAGAAGACAAGAAATTAGCTGCAGAAAGGGAAGCAGAAGATAAGAGATTACAAAGGGAACATGAGTTACGACTAAGGGAGTTTGAGTTTCAGGGCCATGCTCCTGAAAATGGTGCCAGTCCCTTTGCCTCTGATGCCACTGCTAGCCAAGGAGCCTCAACCTCAGCTATGAATTTTCATCTAGATCATTTTGTTGAGAAAGACGATGATATAGAGAGCTACCTAAATAGGTATGAACTATTAGCTACCACGTATGGGTTAGAGAGAGAAAGGTGGAGCTTAAAGTTATCTCAAGGACTTCGTGGGGCAGCTTATGAAGTTTTTGCAAAAATGAGCAGAGGTGATCAGGACAATTATGACATGCTAAAGCAGGCTCTTTTGTTAAGATATGAAAAGAATGCAGAATTCTATAGGAAAAAATTTAGGAATGCTAAACTACTGTCAGGTGAAACCTATCACCAGTTCTCTGCACGAATAGAGACATACTTGGAGAAATGGACTTCTCTGGGGAAAACCCAAGATCTTAAGGAAATGGTCCTTATAGAGCAATTAAGAGAGTCCATGGCTCCAGACCTGAGAAAGTTTCTCATGGAACAAGGTGCAGAGAGGCTGGGTGAGTTGCTAAATGTTGCTGAAAGGTATCAAGCAGCTCAAGCAGAGGTAACAGGTAATAAAAAGAAACAAGTGGATAACTTTAGGGCACCACAGAACTTTAATAAATTTGATCCTAGGGATCAAAACAAAGGTAAGCACCAATTTGATAGGCCACGGTATGAAAATAAAAATAAATTCCCACAATTCGATGAAAGGAAATATGATGAAAGAAAATCTTTCAACCAAGGAAAAAGGTGGTGTAAGAATTGTCAGATGGACAATCATGACACTGACCGTTGCAGAAGGAAACCTGTGTATATGGCAACCCTTCAGGTCAGGTCGACCTCAAGACAGGAGGAGGATATTATGTTGGATACCACTCCAGAAGAGATGAGGAAGGCACAGGCTGGGGATAAAACACTCAAGCCTTGTTTCAGAAAATTGTCAACTTGTCATACAACTCCAGGCAAGGGAGATTTTTACATGAAAAACAAGTTGATGTATAGGAAGACTGGAGCTAGATCCAAAGGTCAAGGACAGCTGGTACTTCCTAAAAGATATAGGGCAGACTTAATAAGGAGCCTACATGTGAAACCAGATGGGGACCATGAGAAGATAGGTACCATCATTCAAAAGGTGGCTCACAATTATTATTGGCCCAAAGCAAGATGGGACATTGAGAATTTTGTAGAAAGGTGTAGCATAGCACATGAGGGAACACCCACAAGTGGGGACATTGATCAGGACCTGGACACGCCACGGAGCAAAATTAGGCCTGATAATAAAAAGAAACATAGATTTGATAAAGTGGACCAAATGGAATGGGAAGCCCCTTTTCACGGACAAGCTTCACTTAACTGTTTTACAATGGCCACTATGCAGAGAGTGCAAACAGATGTCTTACCCCAGGATAAGCCGACAATCCCTCAATCGGACTTAAACAAACTGGAAGAAGAGGATGTAGAGAGGAAATCTCTCATCAAGAATTTTAAGTGGGGAGAAAGCCCCACAAGAAAAATTGGTAGCGGTCGTTTTGTGAATGATAATTCTGGGAGGAAAAATCATCACTATAGAGCTTCGAGTGGAAGAGACCATACCAGTGCATGGACAAATAGGTCCACAAAATTAAAGGTCCATATGTAGCTTTGTTAAGAACGTGGACTGATGAAAAGGCAGAGGAAAACATTACATCTTCATACCAATATGTGAATGAGCTGACCACTCGTTTAAAAACTGGCTGGAAACTTGCCAATGAAAATTTGAAACAAGCCAGGAAGAAACATGCTGCCTATTATAACAGGAAGGCAAAAGACAGAAATTTGGCTGTGGGAGAGAAAGTACTGCTTCTTTTGCCCGGGAGTCAGAATAAGTTACAAATTGGATGGCAGGGTCCATATACAGTTCTAGAGAAGGTGTCTAGAACAAATTATAAGATAGATAAGAAGGGGAAAGAAAAAATCTATCATGTGAATCTCCTGAAGAAATATTTGGAAAGAGAACATCAGGAAGAGACACACTTGTTGACGTTGTCCATCGCCATGGAGATGAAAAAGGAACCACTTTCATCATTTGAATATCCATTACACCCCTGTGAGACAGCAGCACAGGTGAAAATCAGTACACATTTAACGAAAACTCAGAAAGAGAGAGTGCAACAGGTTCTAAATAATCATGCAGAGGTGTTAACAGACCGACCAGGGCATACAAACCTATTGGAATATGATATGAAACTAATAGACCCCACACCTGTCTGTATGAAACCATATTCGATTCCGTTTGCTAAGGAGAAAGCTTTGAAAGAAGAGATAGACTATCTATTGAAGGAAGGAATTATTTCACACAGTGAATCTTCGTATAGTTCCGGTGTTGTACTCTTAAGGAAGCCCTCTGGAGAACATAGACTCTGTATAGATTACAGGAGACTGAATGCTATTACAGAAGGACAGGTGGATCCATTGCCGGATACAAATCAGCTGTTTGCCAGACTAAATAAAGCTAAATATTTCTCAAAAGTGGATTTGAGTAAAGGATACTATCAGATTCCAGTAAAGCCTGAGGTTAGACCGTATCTAGCTTTTAGTACCTCAGAAGGACACTATGAGTTTAATAGATTGCCATTTGGATTGAAGAATGCGCCTAGTGTCTTCTCTAGAAAGATGAGAAAATTGTTGGATGTAAACATTTCGGAGGAACGTAATGAATCCCTGAGTTGCCTCTTTGATTGAGGATATTCCGAATGTTTCATACAGGATAATAAGAAGATTATGGGATCCACTACGAAAACTCTGCTATCACCAGGTATATGTTATCTCCTCATAAAGTACATTTTGAGGGAAATATAATGTTCTCGGGACATGTCATTGCGCAGACTCAGAGAAGAGAAATGGTGAATACGGGTTGCGAAGCAGCATTAAGACAAGCACTCACACTTGCGGCTGTTCAGTAACATAACCGAAATATATTATTGGTTGTAGAAGTCTGAGGCAGATTTCATGAGTAGTGCCTACTCTGAATGGACCCAACTACATAAAACCATGATAGCACCACAGCAGAGTAAAGTCAAGTTGACTTACATTTATCTATGTGTATATAGAATAAAGGACTGACATGGGATGTCTGTTTTAAGAGGGGAGGTGTCGTGAAATATTCTAATCCACATATATAAATTAAAACGTAAATGCAAAGCCTAACAAATAAATTTAATAAAAGGAAGAAGAATGGTAAAGAACAGTGCTGTCACAATGACTGTACTCGAAATCCCCCTTGTTTTCTACTTCGTCGGCAAATTGTAACGCCTTCACGTTGATAGTAAAAGCCTACTGTATTATTACCCGCTTTCTTCAATGAAACGTGTGCTGTATTTCTTGGAAAAACAGTGAGATACGCAAGCTGAACAATGACCTAATTTTAATATTTCATTCATTCCATTTTATACACGGCGTAACTAAAGACAGATGGACTAAAGGATAGAGAGAAGGGAGAGGCATAAAGCCGAACACGTGCAACACTAAACACGCGTCGCGCGATACACAATTGCTGCCATCACGCGTGTAAGGCCACATGCACTAACTTTATTTCAAATCGACAGTGATAAAATTCACTACCCTTCCCAGAGTTAGGTTTTTAAATCCTGAAAAACTCTTATTAGGAAAGATGACAATAGATGGGTTTACGTTTGAAAACATTACAGTACCCAGACAGCACATCTTCGAAACAGGAGGTAGAAGAAATTGCATATTTTGAACGCAGCCACTTAGCTCTTTTAAATTTGTATATTTGGGTTCCTTAGGGCTTGCTGACAAAGAATATGTAAAACGTTACGCAAATAGTCTAGGAATTAACAAGTTATAGCAAAAATAAAATGATGGTGCTGTCAGACAACACCCAAAATCAGAATCGCTCAGTGGTAGATTTTTTTAAACCACCATTGTACGGGAAATGGGCCACAAGTTACATTTGAACTGATTGGCTGGAATGATATGTAAGGCTAAACACGATTAGTCGGACTATAAATGCTATCCTTGGTTGTTAGGGGAGACGTAGGAAGGTAAAAATTTTTTCAAACACTTGTCGAAACGTGGCTCCATTGGCCAGACTCGCTGATATAATCACTTAGGAGCGTTAGTTCGAGACCACTAGTTCAAATAAGCTTGATAAAGCAACAGTGCGTTGAAGCCAGCTCATATTTTTGCTAAATAAAAGCCTGGAACATAAGCAGATGGGAATTTGTGCCAGTATTTGTGCCAGAATTCATTGCTAATCAACGTATCTGTGTTTGTTTCCATGAATTGTGGTAAGCTTGAAACATTCAGTATCTTTTAATGAAAATTGAATGTGAATTGTTAATTTATGCCTGTATATATGTGTAGTTCAGTAGCAAACATGATGTAAAGCCTATAATGCTCCAGCCTGAACAGAAGGTGTCGGAGGAAAGTAAAACGGCATGGAATGGCCAAACAGTACACTGACACCTAGATGATTGACTAGAAAGAAATAATGCTGGAATTGCAGAGGCGTAGTAACCATTAGGAGGGAAATACTGGTATAAAGTATTTCAGATGAAGCTGACAGTTGGCCTAACGCTCTGAACTCAATGTTTGTGATGTATTGTGCTCAGTGTAGACATAGAGTATCAATTAGTTATGAAGTAGAAGGTACATCCTTCTTGTTTTCAGGGACCGTGGTCTTGATGGTATTGAGCAGCACCTGGTCAGAGCTTTGCTGAATCCAGAGTCGGACAGCATACTCCTTGGTCCATTTAGCTATCAGTGAGGTGTCTCCAGAGCCCAGGGGAGAAATCGAGCAGTGGAGTCTTTTCCTGCCGCCATCACGCAAGATAAGCTGATGTGGCCAGCTGAGCTCAACATTATGTACCCCATCTTAAAATGACCTTGTAAAAATAACATTAAGAGGGGAATTTAAGTGTTTTAATATCAGGAACTGAGAATATCTCCAATACTAGTTCCAATAAAGACAAACTATTGAAGTCATGATGACAAATACCAACAGAGCTTGAACAAAACAAAACCAGTATTACCTCATATTACTACTACACAACTGACACACATAGGATACTTTTAAAAATATATGTCACTACAAGATTCATATTAATAAATTCTGTATATATAACTTGTAATTAAAATTGATTGTGATTCCTGGTTCCTTTGTATTTGAATCAGGACACATATACATTCATGACAGCAATGAATACATATTGTTATTTGAAAAGTTATCAGTGACTCCTTTAAGATATCCTTGTAGAGTGTTTTATGTATGTGAGTGTCACAGTGTTGTCAAGTGTAGTGGAATAAATTAAATTGTTTATCTGTCTGTTGTTGTTTTGACTTACACTTCATCATACACATACCCTAGACATATAACGTAGTCATCACACTATTCCAGAATAATTCTGACTGAGGTATACATATGTGGCAGCAAGTAAGGTTATATATAATACACTACTCATATTAGATATATACCTTCACAGCTGATCTCAGTCAGTACACTAAGTCCCCTATAAATATTTATAACATCCCACTTCACCACACCATCCCCACAAAGGATATCAACCTTAATGCAAATCTGTAGTGTAGTTAGAAGACTCTTCAGTTTTTCCTTTATTAAGTCTCCTGTTCGATTGGGTTTTTTTTTTTTAACCTTATCCAAGTAGGCCGAAAAGTATGGTATGTGCAAGAGTAAACACGGTCCTATTGCGCATTGCCATAGGGGACTGCTCGGTCACTGCCCAACACTGCGAGCGCTAGCATCGACCGGCCTGCAAAGGTTAATAACAAAAAAATCTCTCGTGGAACCCTTAGCGACCTCTCACGGTTCCGTGGAACCCCGGTTGAGAAACCCTGCAATAGACTGACTGCAGAAAGCAATTTCCAGAATTCCACCAGAAACCGACAACATACCAAACAATAACGGATTGCCACTCAACCAAGCCCGGAGATCAAAGGTATCGTTATATGATATGTGGATCTTTCATTTACTGGGCTGTCATACGTGAAGTGGTCATACATAGTCAGGCATGACACATGTTGCCGTAACGTTTTAGCCGTCCTCTATATCACGACAAAGGAGAAGCAGAAGGTGATAAAGAGAACACGCGGGACGTGTTGTGGGGCTGCTTGATGTGTTAAATGAACTAACAAGAAATGACGGGACAACAAAAAATGCTGACAGTATATTAATAACAGAGAGTTTTTGTTTCCTTGAGGTGTTTACCTTCTTAATTGTGGCGAGGCATGCGCCTTTCAACCCAGGCAGATGTCCTTTTTTTATACCACATCGCAAATGTCTAGAGAGAGAAAGTGAGAGAGAGAGAGAGAGAGAGAGAGAGAGAGAGAGAGAGAGAGAGAGAGCGAACGAACTTTATTTTCAAAGGGTTAAAAATTGGGCACGCAGGCCCGTCTGACATTCTGCCCTTCCTCTCTCTCTCATCATGTATACTGTATCCTTTCATCCTCACATTTAATTTAAGCATTATTTAGGCATTTATCATTATAAAAGTAATATAACATCATACATTTGCAATAATCATCATAATAAAAGTAAGTTTTTGAAAAAATAAAAAAATAAAATGAAAAAACAAACAAAAACAGAACAGACAAACAACAAGACTGATAAAAATCGAATTCCTCATACAGAAAATTAGACAGTGATTTGAGACATAATCAGATGGTGTGTTATAAGAAATGAAATATTCGAACAGTCTGCTACTGAATGACTAGGGGACTCGGTGTGTTTTCTAGTGCATGGGAAAGTTGAGCATTTTAGAGTCCCATAGCAGATACTGCTGCAATGAGTGAATTTTTAAGCCTTCACAATACTAGGTCCATCATTATGAGGTGGGGTAACCAGTTACTTTCCCTCTGTCTTTACCTTCCCGAACTCAAGAGCAGAATCAGACTAGGTAGATAGTTAGATAGACATATACGAAAGAAAATAATTTTCCAAGGGTTGAAAATCGGGCACACAGTCCCCTATTGCATTCTTCCTTCCTCTTGCTCATCTTTTATTACTGTTACTCAAACATTCTCCAGCGTACTTTAAGTATTAAATTAAGGGCAATGCAACATTACAAGGTAGTATAACAGCATACATTAACAGTACCTGATCACAAATTTAAGAATAAGTATATTGTAATGAAAAACTAGATCATCAGAGCCTCCATACAGTATATTAGATACAAATAAAACATAATCAGTTAGGGTGGCTTATAATCAGCGCTCATAAAGTATTTCAACAGTCAAATACAATTATATGAGTAAGGACTGTGTGTATTTTTCAGGTCATTGGGAAGATTGTTCCAAAGATGAGCAGCTATGTAAGCCAAACTATTCTTAAATGACATATTATAAAATGCTGTACACAGGCAGAGTCAGACCTGCTATGGAATATGGCATCACAGCTTGGTCGACGGCAGCAAAGTCAAATTTTGACAGAGTAAACAGACTCCAAAACCAAGCAGCACGTATTATAACAGGGGCCCTAAAGTCTACACAAATCAACCATATGGAAAACATCACAGGGCTACAGTCAATGGAGGATAGACGTGACAGCAGAATCTTAAAACAAGCTGAAAAATTTAAGAGGCTCGAAGGACACCCCATGTACCAAAGAATGAATAGGCTAGGAAGAGGCAGGCTCAAGCGAACTAACTTTGTCGCCCAAGCAAAAGAAAAAATTAACAATAATACCATACTAGCTAGCTCAGTTGCAAAGAAAATCCCAACAAGCTCAACTATCCCACTGTGGAAAATAAGATGCTTTCCTAAGTTAAAATCTGATATTCCAGGCATTGAAGGTAAGGGAACACAGACAGAAACACAAAGAAAGTGTATAGCAACCAAGTATATTGACCAAACATTTCCAGCGAAGCTTTGGACACATGCATATACTGATGGTTCGGCAACAAATGCAGTTGAAAATGGGGGTGCCGGCATCCTCATAAAATTAAAGAATAGAATTCACTCTATGGCAATTGCCACTGGAAAATACTGCAACAACTTCTGTGCTGAAGCAGAAGCCCTGAAACAGGCAGCTGAAACTCTTATTGAATGCAAAGCACAGGCAGAAAAACAGATAGTAATCTTTTCAGATGCCCTCTCAATAATATCAGCGCTGAAGAGCCACCAAACTAAAGGATTGAAAGATCTGATAATCTCCCTTGAAAGACTGGCCGAATGCTTCAAGAAGTGCACTATCCAGTGGATACCAGCCCATTGCAACATACCAGGAAATGAAGAGGCAGATAGACTTGCTAAAGAAGGAGGTGCCTTACAGCAAAATGATATAGAGACAACTTACGCAACGGCAAAGACCACTATAAAGGCTACATTCAAGTCCAAATGGGAAAGAGAGCACCCGGGACATTTGAAAAATGACGCATATCATCAACTATCCAGAAAAGAACAGGTCATCATTTTTCGACTACGCACTGGACACAACAGATTGAGATACCATCTGTACCACAAATACAAAATTGGTGCAACAGATCTCTGCACCTGCGGTACCAGCCCGATGACAGTCGAACACCTGCTGCAGTACTGCCCAACCTACAGTAATGAACGGGGTAGCATATGGCAACAACCCACTTCTGTCAACGAAAAACTGTTTGGAGATGTCGGGAACCTTGAGTTGACTGCTGCCTTTATTAGAGTCATAAATGTGGAGGTCTGAGGGCGAACGAGGAAGAAGAAGAAGAAGAAATAGGTCTAGCCTGGACTTGAGAGACAGACTGACAGACAGACAATGTCCTTAACTTTAACGTTGTGCACGAGGTTGGTAACCTTATCATGTTAAATAAATTGCTACATAACCTACCGATGCGAGAGAATGTACATGCCTTGCGTCCTGCAAGGGGAACAGCTACAATGCTGCCTCCATGCTCCATCAGGAATGAGAGAGAGATAGACAGAGAGAGAAACTCAGGGCATCGCTGATAAATACTACGCCCTTGTCTACTAGCTAACTTGGTCAAGCCCTGATAAGGACTGCTAGCACGCCGCTGGAGCATGAGTGTCACTAGTATCAACTGGTGTGGTAAAGAACAGATAGAATACGCTTACTTCCATTACATTCCACCACCTCCCCAACTTTTTTCTCTCTCCAAACCGTCTCGAGGATAGGTATAGGCTCCGATAACTTATCTAATTTAAAAAAAAAAAAAACTAAAAAAAACTTTGCCTCGTTTTAGCGAGGCGCATCCCGATCAACCTAGTCGGTTATATTAGGGTGCATGTCCGAACGTGAAAGACCTTTAGGTCTGGTTACATAATGGATAAAAAACTTATCTAAAACCAAACTCCTGGACAAATATGACCACCAAAGACTGGAACAACAAAGTTAACCTCTGTCCAACTTATAAGATTTGTTCCAAAACTTCAGTCAATCCAGCGCTATCCTTTTTATTTTACCATACCGGATATGACCTACGTGTCACCAAAGTTGGAACTGATGACAAGAACCAGACAAGTGCCAGTGGAACAAGAGATGACATGAAGACGCTGGCGATGGATAGCACACACATTGAGCAGACCTGTTAAAAGCATTACCAGGCAGCCCTTGTTCTGGAATTACCAAGGAAAGAGAAGCGGAGGTATACCCCTGCCCCCCTCCCCCGCATAAAAAATCATGGTGAAGACACATGAGATACATGAACATGAGAAGGAAGACATGGTACAACCTTGAGCTGATGGCACGTGACAAGATGACGTCATACGTCTGTTGAAGGACTATGCTCCTTGGGGAGATACGGGCAGTGAATGAATAATATAACTTGTGCTATTGTTTGTTTACTTTATTTCTTCATATATCTTATTACTAAAAGTATTCGACTGCGCACCTAAGCTAAACTCATCTAGGGAAAACAGTGAGCTGAAAGATATATGCCAGCCTGCTTATCTCTCGTATGCATGGCAATCAAGGAATAAGGCTGGGAATATATGTAATTGTGACGAAATTCGTCCGTCTTCAATTCTCTCCGGCCGTACTTACTCGGCCATCTCTTCTAAGTGCACCTTTTCATTTTCTATTGCATGGGTCGGCAAACTTTTAGTAGTGTCGTGCCGAAGAAATGTTGCAAAGTCACTCAGCGTGCCAACCTAAGTCCACCATATTTTTATATACAACAATTATTGAAACAATTTAAAAATGATCTTGTATTAACATGTTTCCGATACATTAAATAACTATTCTATTCTGTGTAGATTATTCAATATTTTAATATAAATAGGAACAAATATCAATACAAATATTATGTTTTGCAAAATTTAAGTTCTGAACACATTAGTTTGAAATTTTATAATAAAATTGTCATATGTATATTTTGTTAAGACAGAAAGTCCAATAGTTTGAAGAACAAAACAATTAAATAAACCAAACATAAAACACGTTATTAAAATTTTAATATGAGTAATCATTGATTATTATTGATCTGAGTCATTAATCGATTAATGGGACCCGTGTCCTTGTTTCTCCTTGGCTAATTGTTCAATATCAGGTGTGTATTTTGTCAATTTCAGCTTCACACAGGCTTCTGAATGCACAGGTGATGTGGACTTAAAACAGCTTTCATGTGTGAGAAAATTTGTTCACATGTATAAGTTGACCCAAAAGCCGAAAGTAGAGCAAATGCAACTTTCTTCAAACAGGTAAACGCTTCAGGCAGGGATGTTCAGCAGTTGAGGATGGCAGCTAACTTTTCCAAGCAGCTTCCTTCAAAAGTTTTTCGCAATTCTACAAATGTTATCGTCCACAACTCTGATGCCTTGAATTTGATGTGTTGCATTTCAAAATTGTCAACATCCATCCACTCGAAAAGAGATACGGCAAATGGGATGTTAGTATGATCAATTAAGTCGGGCTTGATGAGGTAAGAAAACATGGGCCCGTGAATTTTGAAGTCTTGACCTCGTTTAGCAAACTCTCCTCTGAGCGCTTCAACGTACTTCTGAAGCTCATCTCTGTTGACAGTAAATCGATTTGAATGAGCCTTTACGTTTGGAAAGTACTTGTATGTGTTAGTGGTAATATCTCTGCAAAATATGTATAATTTTGACGCAAATCCTTTCCAGTGTTCAAAAAGATCAAGTACTGTTTGACCCTGCCCTTGTAAACGCAAGTTTAATTCATTCTGATTTGTAATTATGTCAGCTAGAAACATCAGCTTGCACAGCCAGTCCTCGTCATTCAATTCCGGGAAATGTTCTTTTTCATCAAGAAACACCTTGATTGCTTCTAGACATGATACAAATCTGTTCAAATCATTACCTCGACTAAGCCAACGAACATTGCTGTACAGCGGGAGGTCCGCATATGCGCTCTCCATTTCTTGTAGAAGAGACTTGAATTGCCTGTAGGTCAATGAAGAGCGAGAAACTATGAAGTTAACTATCTTGACAACAGTTTCCATTACAGAGTTCAAGGATAGTGACGAAATCATCGCACACAAACTCTCCTGGTGTATAATGCAATGGAAGCTCAATACTTGACGTCGAAAACGATCCTCAAGAAGATTAACAAATCTTTTGTTCTTTCCGACAAATGCAGGGGCGGCATCAGTAGTAACACAGAATATTTTATTCATGTTAATGTTCTGATTTTAAACAGCTTACAAATTCAGTTATAATGTCCTCTCCCTTGGCTGTACCATCAAAAGGTATCAAGCAGCACAATTCTTCATAAATACGGTCGTTGTCACAATATCGCGCAACTATATCTGGGCGCGCCACGTCATTCTTATCGACACTTTCGCCAACAGCGACACTAAATACAACAGCTTGTTGTAACCCGGTTGTTTGTTTTACCGTTACATTTTCAGCCATATCAGTTATGCTCCTCTCGATTGATCTCGCAGAAGCCGGTATTTCTCGAATCCGAGACAGTATTGTTTCTTTATTTGGTAAATCACTAAACAAAATTTCAGCACTGCTCAAAAAAGTTTCCTTGATGTATTTTCCATCTGTGAAATGTTTGCCCTTCGAAGCCACACACTGTGCAATTTTGTAACTACATTCGGTAGCTTTATTTTTGGTTCCAATTACTTGACTAAAAATACTACTTTGTTTTTTGTAGCCAGAAACAGCCATTTTTATGGCTTCACTTTTCTCCTCAGAGTTTTTAAACATGGACTGATGTTTGGTTTGATAGTGTCTTTGTACACTTGACGTACGGCACACGACACTTTCATAACATAAAGCACAAACAGCACGATCCTTTTGTTGAATGAATTCATATTCGTTTGTCCAAAAGTATTGAAACGAGCGTATATCATGTTTTTGTATTTTTTTGGTGTCATTTTAACGGCACCGTATTACTTAATAACAGCACCAACTTTTGTGCTGCGGTCAACGGACTGTACGGGCATGAGTATGTGACAGCCGAGAGAACTGTAGAGGTGGTGGTGGTCGGGAGAGAGGGGAAGGATAGGACGGAAATATAACTTCGTCGAGGTCAGTCATTGTTGCTCCAAACTCACACTGGGAGTCAAAAACTGCGAGCGAAAACGAAATAAATACGCTCGTGCAGGCGCTAGCCAGACACTATTGCGTAATTATGATATTATGTCTCCGCTTCCCGACAAAATTTACTTGGGATTCTTTTCAAGAATCTCATCCTGCAAATTACGGTAGCAGGTAGACGCCAGACTAGCGGGCGCCGCAAAGTATAACCCCTCCACTTGAAATTCTTTGAAGAATGTTTGTTCTCGGAAACGGTCCGTAAAAACGAAGACTTACGTGCAGTATAGTATGATCGGGCCTTTAGTTTGCATCAGATCGCAATGTCTAAAAACTTTCGTTTTGAAGGGTTGTAAAAACAGGTAAAAGCTTTAAAAGAATTATATGCTTCTATTTAATTAAAATTTCAATTTTTTTTTTAATGAGATCATCTACTGTACAGTATTTTAAGGTAGTAGGCTACCCACAAAAGATTAAAAAAAATAAAAATTCAACAATTTTCATTTTCATGCTTTAAATCATCGTCAACATGTTCTTGTACTAAAAATAATTCATAGAAGCTTAGAGATACTCTGGTATGATAGGAATCAGTGTTTTTCTACACACACCCCCGTGAGTGATTTGCATAGCAACCAATGTTTATAGTTGGTTACCTTGTGAATAATGACCCAACATGAAGGTGCGTAATTGTAAAACTGCGAAATTATAATTATACTGAGGCAACAGGAGAAAGATATTTATAACTTTTCCAAGAGGAATCACTCAATGATTTCTTATGAATTTTTCAAAAGTGTGTGTCTAGAAAGCTTTGATCGTAAATTTCAGCATTTGTTACATGCATTGTGCATTTTCACCCACATCAACTCTATTTATTGCTAGACCTAGTTTTATACTGTATAATAGTAGTTAGCAGAGCTTCTTTTGTTCACAATGGGAAATAAGACAAAGTAAGTTCCTTGGAAATCGGTACACTAACAAACCGTTGCCTGAAAATGAGACACCTATTGTCGATAGTGGCGCTATAAAGCCTCTGTGCTCCTCAGCAAAGAAAATAAAGGTCCAAGAAAGTGAAGGACAAGCTAAAAATGACAACAGAGGAAATGTGTTTATCCTTATGGATGTAAAACTGCTGTTTGGGTTTTTATGCGCTAACTTTAGATGTGACAAATGTTATCAGTACTCACTGACCTGTGAGATCGTCGAAGAGACTCGAGATGGCTTTTGTCATGAAATCAGTATCAAGTGCACAAACTGTGTCGAATGGAATGCCAATTTCAATACCTCTGATATTTCATCTCCAGCTACTCACAAACACAAAGAAGTAAATGTGCGAATGGTGGCATTTGTGCGTTCTATTGGGAAAGGCCACAGAGCATTGCAGAATTTTTCAATATACATGAACACAGGTCAACCCATGGCAAAGAAAGCATACAGGAGAACGCTGCACAGGATCTATTCAGCAAGTAAGGACATTGCAATGGAAAGACCCTAAGAGCACCGAAAAGGGGATTCATAGACACTGCAGCTGCAGTAGAAGGAGACCTTTATTCAACAGGAGCTCATTAAACTTCATTTTGTGAGTTCTTTTTCTGTTTTTCTTTGATTTCTCGGAATTGTCTTTTCAACATAATTGGTGATCTTTGAAACAAGATATCTCTGGATCTGTACATTCAATTGACATGAAAATTAACACAGTTGGTTGTCATATAATCTTACAGATTCTGACCTAAAATGGATACAATTGAATTCAAAGTTTTAGTTTTATGACTATCATGCATATATAATGAGGCACAAATATCAAACATTCCAGAAATATAAATTTTGAAAATTCATTAAAAATTAACCTTTCTGTTAATCTCTGTCATTTTAGGTCATAACCTCACGCTATATATAATGATTCAATTTGCCAAGTTTCAGTCAGATCCTTGTACAAATAACATAGTTATGATGTTTTGAAAAAGGTGTATAATTTATACACTACGGCGGCCATATTGGATAGCTAATTTGCATAATTAATGAGGTCATTATGTGGACAAAAATTTTAAGTCCATACTAACACTATACCCATGGTTGTTTGATTCTGAAAGGAAAATTTGAGTTTTTTACCCTATCAAGGTAGCCTACTACCTTAATTCACTCAGCGTGCCATTGAAAATCGTTCCACGTGCCACGCTTGGCACGCGTGCCGTAGTTTGCCGACCCCTGTTCTATTGTTTACTTTCTCATCGACCAAGGTTATCTAGTGCTATCTTATCAACAATCCAAGTTTTACCTGACCACTTGACCTGTTTTGCAGACACGTCGACATGTTTGTTTAATTAATCGCTAACCAGACGGATTAAGAGTCTACATTTAGCGACATTCTTATTATTAACCCAGATTTGTGGCGGCGAAGAAGGGATAACGAACGTTTGTTTCGTGAACATGGCCGGCAAAAATTGCCACAAAACCCATGTTGCTCGGGATGCCCAATATGGATAGCATATGGAATTTGAACATAATGTGTTAATTTTGCAGTCACGGCCAGCTGAAAAGGTTTGGAGAAACTGGGATCTCTGAAGATAACAATCTTCATAAAGATTAAGGCACGGAAAGTGATATAGCGCACCCGGCAGATTAAAAAAAAAGGTAAAGGATCCCGTTACACGCCCTATTGAGGCGTATTGGGAATACGTGTTAGGCCCATATTTTCTCGACCGTCGGCACACTAAAGGTGATGTGGTCAGCATCACGCCGGCCGCCTTAACCTTCCCAGAGTTGCTCTGGTACCCATTTGGGGCTGGGTCAACCCAGGAGCCGTTTGCGGCCTAAAAAAATTCCACCTCATCTGGGGATCGAACCATAGACCACTGAGCTAGGAAGCCAGTGCACTAACCACTATGCTACCGCGGCTCCCTCCGGCAGATAGCTTTGTTATAATAAACACAAACGAGAAAGTAACACCTTGGAGGAGATTATCAGAGATAGATCTGTGATTTAGTAAGTTTGCTAAACATCATAAGTGACAACGGAAGTGGGAAGACTTTATATGGTCATAGAGTACGAGAAGATGAGTTTGAAAATAACACGTAAGAGGAATATCTTATTCTTCATGGTCTACATGAGAGTGAAGGAAGCCCCTACCAAAATCAGACGTCTGAGTGTGGTTCGTTTGGTATGGAGATGTTAAACTAAACTACTTCTCATGACATCTTTCCCCAACGGTGAAACGTGTGCGTGGGAGCGAAAATTTCGCTTATAATCAAGTGCATTTTGAGATTACTTCACTGAATTCCCATTTTGTCAAGAAGAAATCATAGACAGGAACCATGAATATTAAGACCCCAAATATAGGACAGGCCTGAGGACTGGAAGTGAATTCTGATATTAGAGAAGAGTAACTCCAGACTTATCACTTAGTTTCCCAAGTTCTAGGATCCTACTTCAAGTACACTGAGTTAGAAACCTAACACCTGAAAGACGGCATCTTAAAACTGTTTCCAGCGCAAAAAGTCTGTGTTCGCCAGATAATCAGGCGAACTTAGAAATACGTACATTTTATATTGTGCACTTGGCATATACAAATGGCCTGTGAATGTACAGGTGCATATGAGGCTGGCAACCCCATCATGTAAAATGACTTGCCTCATAAACCACCACTGCAAGAGTTGGTGACTGTTTCGTGTGGTTTCCTCACAAGGAACCCATAGCAGAGGTGACCCCAAGTTCCAGAGGAAGCAGGGAATGAATGATGATATCATGATGTATAATAATAATAATAATAAATTCTTTAAGCACCAAACACGGCGCATAAGGCAGAAACCAGTGCTCTCCAGGTTGTTCGTTGTGACGCCACTCCTCTTAGCTCTTGCACATTATTTAGGCCCAACGTTCTTCCTTCTCTTATTATTGTTCTTCTGAGTGTTTCTTTTGGTCTTCCTTTTTTCCTCCTACCCTCAGGAACCCAAGTGAGCGTTTGTAGTGGTATTCTGTTGTTTTGCATTCGTAGGACATGACCGATATATGACCATCGTCTTTTCCTTATATAGTCGGAGACATATTTCTGCCTAGAGTCTTCTCTTATTTGTCGATTAGTCTTGAATTCTTTCCAACTGATGTTCATGAGTTTTCTAAGACATTTGTTCTCGAATGTATTCAGCTTGTTCTCCAATGATTTTGTTATTTTCCAACTCTCACAGCCGTATGTTAACACTGAGATAACATTTGAATTAAACAGACGAAGCTTGGTATGTATATTCAATGATCGTAATTTCCAAATGTTAGATAATCTATTGAAGGCGCTAGCTGCCAAAGCAATTCTAGTATGGATTTCTCTTGTTGTGTCACCATCCTGAGTCATTTTACTGCCTAAATAATTGAAACTTTCAACTTTCTGTAGTTTTTTCCCCGTTCAAGATGATATCAAAGGTCTCGTTAGAAAAGTTCATAGCTTTAGTTTTAGAGGCATTTATTTGGAGACCTATTTTAACCGAGAGATGACACAAATTATTTATTGCTTCTTGGGATTGTCTTGGTGTTGAACTTAAGAATGCTACATCATCTGCGAAATCCAGGTCCCCCAGGAATTTTCCATTTGTCCATTTTATACCCAATTGTTCATTGTGGGTATAGTTTCTCATAACCCAATCAATAGCTATTCCAAAAAGTAGTGGTGACATAATACAGCCTTGTTTAACCCCTGTTTCTACTGTAAACCATTCTGTATTCCCTTTATTTGTTCTAACACAACATCTTGCATTGTCATATAGCGCTTTGATTATATTCACATATTTTGTTGGAAAACCATAGATTGTAAGTATCTTCCACAATGATGGGCGGTGTAGACTATCAAAGGCTTTTTGAAAATCGACGACGGTGATAATAAGTGGCGATTGCCTTTCCACTGATTCTTCTATAATTGTTCTTAGTGTGAATATTTGATCAATACATGATCGTTTCGGCCTGAAACCCGCTTGTTCTTCTCTGATCTTTTCGTCAGCATGCAATTTAAGTCTTTCTAACATCATGCAACATAACAATTTTCCAGGTACTGATAATAGAGATATACCACGCCAGTTATTACAGTCTGATAGATCACCTTTCTTCGGTAACTTTACAATAATACTGTCTTTCCATTGTTGTGGTGGTTGTTCTTCTCTCCATACTTCATTTATAATATCTAAAATTCTCAAGAGGTTGTTGTCATTAACTGCTTTAATCATTTCCCCTGAAATTTCGTCAACTCCAGCAGCTTTAAAATTTTTTAATCTTTTAACGGCTTAATACATTTATTATAATAACAATTTAGTAAGTTTTATTTGTAAATTTATATACATTTCAATTGTCGTCTTCTGCTGTCCAAAAGAACTTTCATCCGACTCACTGGGTCTAAAATTAATACTCAGGTAGAGCAAAAATTCTGAGGAAGATGAAGTGGTGGATGGAAGCGAAGGTCTCCTGCTGCTCATATCATGAGATTTAATACTTAAAAAGAGACATCTGTTTCCGTTTAGTTTGTGGTACAAGTTGCCAGCAGTCGACGCTAGACATCTACACCAGACGGGTCTTGGAGATGCTTGCAACCTTAGTAGTTACCCCGGTCTTCCTGCAAGGGAAGTGCTACTGCCACCACATTTGACGTCTCAAGAGAAGAATCAGTCAAAAGCACTGTGGGAACCACCAGCGACTGAATCAGACGCCACCTGACCCCCACACAGTCAGTTAAGTAACATACAAGCACATCCAATGGACATTTACAATTTTATTGTCTTATCCATCAAAATTTAATATCATCCTATGTGTAGCCGTGAATGTATAGAGCTTTAAGAAGATAGAGCACTAGAACCACCACTGCAGGTCATAGGCACAGTAAGCTATAATTGTAACTCTAAAACTAAACACAGTACAGATATCGTCTTTGGTCTTCAATTGTTCACGATGACGAGACGAGAAGAACAAGACATAAAGGAATATTGTAAGTTTATGCTGTTAGAAGATATAGACGATTTTAGGTATTGAGTTCGAAATAGCAAAATATCTCTAACCTTGGCAGACAAATACATAACGCTATTTTGGCGCGAAAATAGGATACAAATAGAATGGTGCAATTCTCGCCGCGAAGCTAAATCGAGCTCATTACAAAAAAGTGGTTATCCTTATGAAACGCTAAAATGATTGGATATTTACTAGGACTGTGACCAATCAGGGTGCATGAGTTGGTTGGAGGTGAATTGAACTCACCAAGCGAACTCGTTTTCCGCGAAGCAGACCATTAGAAGATGTAGAAGAGTTAAGACGTACGTGTCCAACGAGTTATTCGTGGTGCAGAATTTGTCTGTAGGCCTAAGAATGAGTAGAACTATGAAACAGACCGTGAGAAGAAGTAGACGTATCAAGACGTAATTAGAAAGCGAGTTATTCGCGGAGCAGAAATTGTCTGTAAGCTTTTGTAGAACTTAGATCTTGTACAGAAATCAGGAAAAGTTTATATATTTTAAAGAGTTAAAGGAATTGTTTTATACGATAAAGCGAGAAACTGAACATTTAGAAGAAATCTATGTGTGACACCAGATTCGTGAAGTAATCTAGTTATGAAACAGAGATCAAATTGCCTTCTGTGTGTGCTGGTCAAGATTCCCATGAACACAGTGTGTTGATTCATGATTTACAGTAAGTTGAACATTTTGATCAACATTTAAAATACTGCAGTTAAGAGATGTATCATAATCGAAGACAGCACTGCCACGATCTATAAGAATAAGCACACTGTACAATTCTACCAAATATAAAACTGCCTCTTACTGTACAAGTCAGACATTGCTGTAGTGTGCATTGAAAAAAGAATGATGGAACCAATTAAATGTTTGTGACGTTTAATCGACCAGATATTTGAGTGCCTTATATTCACTATCATGTCCTCGTTCGTGCAACAGAAAAGATGAATGAAAGATTATAAAAATGAAGCAAAGAGTTATCAATAACCAACAAGAAGCCCAGAAGCCTTCATCTGGAGTCTGAGGTTGAAGAAAGGTACTCCACTAGATCACGAGCAAAATACTAAAATAATATATACACCCTTCGACCTCAACACCTCAAGCGGTAGCTTTTAATTCGAAGTGACTCTAAAGTATATTGGGGATAATTAAATACAATAAACATTAGCCTGGTCTCATTTAGTACCAGCAGTCAGCCAGCCAAATACGACCAGATTTATGTACTACTACAACAAGATGGGCAGAAATATGCTACTGCTACATAAAATGATACAAATTAACTGATTATTTTCCTTGTTAAAATAACTTATTTTATTTCAAACCATGTTAACCAATAATTGATTATTAAACTTGTTATATGTAAATATAAAACTATAGTTCATTTAATTCTTACTTAGGGAATTTGTATTCGTACGACTCCGTTTTTTAATAATACACAGTTAGTAAATTAATAGTTACTGAATCACCTTCAGATGAGGGCTCAGAAGTCAATATCTTCCCTCACAGAAGGGGCGGTGTCATAATTCATGACAGCTTAGATGATCTCAGCTGTTATGTTTGCCATTCTATAAAATTCCCGTGAGGCTCCCTTAAATAGAAGCATCATTCCTCTATGTACATATCTGCTAAGAGTAATCTTGAGCGAAAGTTGATACCGTTTAAAACCTCATCCGTTTACTCGGAGTTCGGCCATTATTTGGCCTCTATTGCAGAGCAGAGGAGACAATCCCACGACAGTAATCGTACTGATAATTGGTTGTTTGGGACATATACATGCAAAATGTGTGAGTGGCTTGTATCTTTGGGGCCAAGGACATTGGAAGCCAGTGCACAGGATCATACGGGATATAAAACCAGCCATACTGATTTACTGGCGACGCTTTCCATACTGTTGTTATTTCTAATAATTGTCCTGTATGGTATGTTGTAGTTATATCATATCACTACATGCCAATTTATTTTATGAGGAATAAAGCTTCTGAGACAAAAGTGGATAAACAAGCGAATAGATAGGAAGACAGACGAACCCGCTGAAAGAACAAAAAGACAGGAGAACATTAAAAAAAAAATAACAGAAGCATCCAACAAAGGTACACACAGTTAGAGTTATATCGATCTACTCACATCTGAGCAGCTGGAGTGTGAGGTCGCCAGATAATCCCCGGCATGTTCTCCACTTTCTAATGACTTCGACATTGATTTCAGTGGATCCTCCGGGGTCAGTACGCGGTGAGGGACGTTCATTTTGCACTTTTCACACCTGATGGAAGAGACGCAAAGGTATATACACACATACACTATGATACATTGGACATTTTGATGTGAATGTACTCCTTGATGGCGTGGATGTGTCCACGCGCTGGTCAGGCAATGGCAGGCAGTCTTAGCTGAGAAGCGGGCAGAGGATCTAAATAATCTTTAACTCACCACTCCACACACGAAATCCAGAAAGAAAGTGTATTCGAATGAATATAATAATCACCATAATAGTAATCATAAAATGACTTTAAACATTCAAAAACAGTACTTAAAAGCAATAAGAAAACTATAATGGAATTTCCAAGACATATTTCTAAGCAGGTACAATACTATATCTCATACTGACTAGTCAAAGAAAGAAACATTACACTCACGGGAACATTACACTTACAAGCCCATTACACTTTCACACTCCCACAACATATCATATACAGCACATCATCCACGAGGACCGTTTTATGAAATTATAAATAAATGAAATTAAAACTGACAAAAGTACAGCTGCGAATAAAGATATGATAGGTTTTTACGAGTTTTATTAACGACATAGCACCAGGGAGATGGAACAGGGAGAAAATAAAAATGAAAACTTCACGCGAAGTCTCTAGTGTATCAACAGCAAGAGGAAAAAAGGTATGGTAGACAAAATCATAAACAAACACGCGCATACATAAACACATACGTGATACAAAACTGAAGGATTTTTTTTTTTTTTTTTTACTTTCGTCCAATATTATCTAAATTTAGCGTTGAAATGACAAGTTTCATAAAATTTATAATAAAAAGCTCTTCACCTTGGAAAAGCAAAACTTATACAAATAATAATAAAACATAACATACTAACTACAACAATATGGCTGAAATGACAACAGGGTACATGTCCACTGGTCAGTAGTTTCAATAGCAACATACGAATATTCTGCCTTTGCACATGCGCAGAAGTTTGTCTAAGAGGACGGCATCAAAGAGACATGACAGGAAGACACTAGAAGATGTATGAGACAAAGAGGTTCTGATAGGAAGGCAGTACTACATGGGTATGAGAGAAAGACAATGGAAGTAATCTGAGATGAAGAGGTTCTGATGGGATGATAACACAACAAGGGCATGAGAGAAAGACAATGGAAGTAGTCTGAGATGAAGAGGTTCTAATGGGATGATAACACAACAAGGGCATGAGAGAAAGACAATGGAAGTAGTCTGAGATGAAGAGGTTCTGATGGGTTGATAACACAACAAGGGCATGAGAGAAAGACAACTTGAAAAGTCACAGACGAAGTTACTTTGAAATGACAATAGAAGGCAATGAGCGAAAGGCTACACCTTAAAGTGTATGCGAGAAAAGGTAACACTACGGAGTACATATCAGGGTCTGAGACGAAGAACTAAAGAATAATAAAAGGGGGAAAGTGTGAAGGAAGTATTATTTTTTGTTAACATCCAAATCCAAATTTTTTTTTTTTAAACCCTGCCAGGTAAACGCGTCTGAATGATACAATTAATCATATTTGCTGGTTCTAAATCCAAGTTCAGATGTCATCTCAAATCATACGAATCCCAGATCATGATATGAGACTCACAAATCCTAGATGACATGTGAAAACCACGTTAGCCGCATATGAAGTGCACTGTTATAAATGACGACCAGAACATCTCTCATGGTAATTAGGCATGGTAAGTTGAGCTTTATAATTGCAAATTCTTGTGTAGGATTTCCATGTCCGACTTCACACAGAACAGTTTCTAGACATTGTTTATCTCGGATTTAAAAATCAAATTTGGGCTGGATTTTCACGTTCAATATAGAGGCAAAATGGTCAACATTTTAAACTAAGAAAATAATAGTCTTCCTGTTTATTCATTTCATAAAATTATGATAAGGTAAATGATGGATGTGGCAGAAGCGTACAGTCAAAGGACAACTTGACATGATAATGTCAGATGTATAGATGAGATGCCTTAACACAAGAGTACCAATAACTCTGGGAGAGTTGTTTTTCCACCTGGACAAAAGATTTTCAAGGATAAATATTATTTGGCACTTGAGCTGTTTCACCAAGGGAGAGAGAGAAGAATCGGCGTGGATCCAAGATTAATGTGAAATGTAAAGTATGCGCGTGATAACCATATTTGGCGCGAGCTCTGAGTTTCATCAACGGAGTGAGGATTCGAACAAAAATAAATGTGAAAAGAAAAGTATGCACGTGATAAATATCACTTGAGCTCTGAACTTCACTAATGGAGAGAAAATTCTGAGTGAACCAAGAGAAATGTGAAAAGAAAAGTATGCACGTGATAAGTATCACTTGAGCTCTGAGGTTCACCAATGCAGAGAGGATTCGGAGTCAATCACGACGAAGGTTAAAAAGTATCAACGTTGTTTATGATATTAAGTGACCGAACAGAACAGGACGCAAGAAGTTCTAAAACATTACCTGGATGGATATGACAAATACATTTTTTTTTTAAAGTGATTCGTCTGTCGTAAAAATTTTTAGTCTGTATGACACCACGCTCAAATTCCCCCGCGTCAAAAACTAGCTATCGTATTTGAATCTAACGTTAACTATAGGATTTGAAATTTGTCTAAGAACCCAGTCAAATTTACCGCCAAAAATGTATCTAGTGTATTTGAATTTGCCTAGGAACTAAGTCAAAATTTACCGCCCACTAAAAATTATCTAAGAGCATAGTACAAATTTAACAACCAATCAAAGTGCTTCTTTTTTTTAGGTAAGGATAAAGAAACCTTTTAACTTGGTAGCAATGCCTATTTTGTGTTTTTGACCGAACGAAGATATTTTATTTCTTAACAACTAAAGATAGTTAAACAGAAGGAAATATCTCAAATTATAGCGCTGATATTGCTTAACACATAAGCATAAATATTTACGCCTGATAAAATTTTATTGTAGTAGAAACATTTATTTTAGTGATATTTTCATATCCGTGTAAGGCCAAATTTAATTACTTAAAAATTACCCAGATTGAAATGCATAGAAATAACAAAGGGAAAACTATATATAACGATAGACAGCAATTGGCCGTTTAATTATCATTTTGGATAATTAAAATCGGTCCAATAATAGCTGTAATATAAAATATTAAAATTTAGTCAGATTATACAGACACGCTCAGATTCGCAGCAGTCACTAGTCTAAAAATATTTTTTGACTGCGTTTCTGATTGGGCGGGTGTATTTCTATAAATAGTAACAAGGTCGTACGGTCTGGGCCATTCAATTCAAAAATCTGCACCGAGCTGACAGAAACTAAAAGACAGAACGACTAAGTCTTTGCCTTCTGATCTGAGAGCAGTTCTAGATCGCGTAGAAGGCCAGTTCAGCTTGTGTGTGTGTGAATATATTTGCCTGAGGGTTATATCACGACATTTCCTCGTGGCTGCATTTACTTGAGAGGAAGTGTGTGGGAGATGAGAGTTCCTTATATATCTGGAGCCAGACCCCATCTTCTCAGCCAGAAGTTACAAAGTTGGTGATCCTGGCGTGTGTTTATGAGCAGCAGCAACATTATAAGCTAAGTCCTTTATAAAGGCCAATGTCAGTTTATCAAACTCATTCACCCAAGAGAAATCAAACTAGATTTCAACCCTTTTATGAGGAATAGAGAAGACCTTCCCAAGTAATAAAGAAACTTACAATCTAACTTTAGCAGAAGTTAACCATCAGTTGAACAGAAACTGTGTGTAGTTATTCCAGTGAACTTTCTACAAAATGGACAGATGTTTCCAATATGTTTATTTTAATTTGTAAATATCATTTTCTTGATTTTGAGTATTCCTGACCTGTAAAGATTAAGGTTCAGGACAATTAAATTGTACATAAACATTTCATACAGTCTTGCTTAATAATTTTATTAAAGTTAAAGTTCTGTTTTGAAATTAACTACAGATTAGATTAAATAAATTACCCTAGACGTAGCCACATAAAATAACATAACACAGTTAATCATTTACCAAATTGGGATCTTAAGAGGTAGCAGTTAGGGACTCAGAGTACTACATCATCATCATCTTCTCTGAGAACTTACATAGCTTGACCCCACTTTGATGTCTATACACCCTTGCTCTTTTCAGAGAAGGGGGTATTACTTATAAGACCAGTCTCTTATCTGGCACTATCCTGGTATCCTCTGATACATCTATTTGTCCAGGATAGCCTATAGTTTAGTAACATCAAAACCTCTTATGACATCGTCTTACGAAGAAAAAAGACTAAGAAAATAGCCAACGTTGCGGCCACAAGGCCTTCATCAGGGAAAGGAAAGAAAGTGAGGGTTAAGTAGGACACATAATAATCTAATAAAAATGAATATAAAAACCGGGTACACCGTACTTCCCTAAGACCTAGCACGCACGCCAAAGATGGCTGCCACTTCCCTGGCAATTTACCTGGATTTATGAAAATTACCTGGACACGATGTCGGTAACATTGACCGGATCACATATTAACACGTGCTGAAGATGAGAGGGTAAGGAGGACTACTGTGTAAACATCCACTGCCGAGAGGTGAAAATTTTTTTTTTTTAAACGTACGCCCGCTATTACTCGAGGCGAGAATCTCCGGTTAGTATATCTAACCTGAGACTGATTTTTACGTGAGTATCCCTATTTTCACTGTGCACTGACAGGTGTCCGTCCACTCGCCATTCAGGCAGATACTCGCTGTACCCATTAGAGCTGGGTCGTCTCAAGAGCCGCCAGTCCCTGGTCTACGACACTCTTTCAAATGTTTTCGCCCAGGGCTCGAATTAATCCAGTCCAAGTCCCAGTCGACGACACTCCTTCAAATGTATTCGCCCGGGCTTGAACCTGGATCACCCGATCGCCAGCGCAGTGTGGTAACCATTACACCAGCGCGGCTCCCGAGAGGTGCAAATAAAGGCTGCTGATAAAAGTCATATCGATGGCGTGTCTGGGGAGCAAATCCATGAAGCGATTTAGGCTGGACGGACACATTCACACAGGCGTATAAGTCTCTCTCTCTCTCTCTCTCTCTCTCTCTCTCTCTCTCTCTCTCTCTCTCTCTCTCTCTCTCTCTCTCTCTCTCTCACGCTCTTCATTGTTCTATTATCCAGTGATTTCATCGCCAATCCTTTTCTATGTACACAAGACGCGGGAGTTTGATCCGAAGAGTTCACAATGAGTGAGCAAAAGCCGATGGAATCAGCGGCGTTTTTTATTCTTCGGGTTAGGCTCGGCGAGTAGGAGGGATCTATTGACACGCCGCACCATCACTTCCCTTTGTGTTCCTCACGGAGCATAGAGACACCATTCCAGCTGGTCCCCTTGCAGGAACCCTACACTAATCAATCACGTGCTCGTGTAGCAGTGACATCTGTGGCAATTTGATTTACATAAGCTGGCCAACCCCCATGCACTACCTCGTATTAGTAGCCTTGTACGACAGATTGCCAGAAGGTACACAAGTCCTATTCTTTGTCTCTTCAGAGACCACATGGAAATACACAGGCACCTATTTGGGGGCTCACAATGGGAAGCCATCCGCCCCATACAAGAAATGTGGTTAAACATTTAAACAAATAAAGAAGGGAAACCAGCAGTAAATAAATAAAAATGACACACATAAAAGGTATGGTGCAGGCACTCGTGAGAAACAAAGAAGTATAAAACTAGACAACAGAAAAACAACAGACGTGAGAGGCTTACTGGAGAATCGAACCCAGGACCTTCCGAACGGCACCACCGCCTAGCTACGGAATTTGGTTGTAATACTTTCTAAATAACACGCGTATTGTTTAAAGGGCGAATAAACATCGTTCAAAACAAATGTGTAACCTAACTGTTTATAAGCGTAACACAAATAGGTGGATTAAAAAGGTAAAGAAAAAAAGTATGTGACCAAAGTCTATAAGCGTTAAAAGAAAACAACACACACACACATGGAGCCGCGCTAGCGTAGTGGTTACAACACCGCTCTGGCGACCGGGTGATTCAGGATCAAACCCGGGCGACGGCATTTGAGGATTTTTCGTCGACCGGGAATTGGACTGGATTAACTCGAGACCTGGCGATGACATTTGAAGGAGTGTCGTCGACCAGGGATTGGCGGCTCCTGAGCCGACCCAGCTCTAATGGGTACCTCCGAAATCGGCGAGTATCTGCCTGAATGGCGAGGGACACCTGTCTCTGTACAAGAAAAGGGATACTCACGTAAAATCAATGTCAGGTTAGACATTAACAATAACCTGAGATTTCGCCTCGAGTATTAGCGGGCGTACGAAAAAAAAAAAAAAAAAAAAAAAAAAAAAAAAAAAAAAAACACACACACGCACAACAACAACCAAAAAAAAAACTGACAACTTAGAAGGAACCCTGAACGCATGAGGAAAGATACGGATCGGAGAATACATTTAAAAAACGCCACTTGACTGAAATGTATATGGATTAACCAGGCGAATATTGCAACAGCTCAGTTTTGTATCAAGTCTGTATGTACGGGCAGAAACAGAGGAAAGACTTGCATGACTATATTATATACGCACAAGACAGAAAACCGGAGAGAAGAAGAAAATTAAAGTGACAGATTACGTGGATGTATTAACCATGTCTGTATTTGCCCTGCACTCCTATTGTGTCTGTCTTTCGCTCTTCACACTTACTGTGGTGTCTGTATCTGCTCTTCATTTTTATATGCCATTCACTTTTACTTGGTGCCTGTATATATTGTTCACTTTTACTTGGTGTCTGTAAATGTTTTTCTCTTTTACTTCGTGTCCGTACATGTTTTTCACTTTTACTTGGTGCCCGTACATGTTTTTCACTTTTACTTGGTGTCCGAACATGTTTTTCACTTTTACTTGGTGCCCGTACATGTTTTTCACTTTTACTTGGTGTCCGTACATGTTTTTCACTTTTACTTAGTGTCCGTACATGTTCTTCACTTTTACTTGGTGTCCGTACATGTTCTTCACTTTTACTTGGTGTCTGTATATGTTCTGCACTTTTACCTGGTGTCTGTATTTGTCCTTCACTTTTACCTGGTGTCTGTAAATGTTCTTCACTTTTACCTCGTGTCTGTATATGTTCTTCACTTTTACTTCATGTCTTTATACGTTCTTCACTTTTACTTCATGTCTGTATCTGTATCTATATTTTATAAAATATAAAACAGAGTACCGAACACTGTACATAAACTGAGCGACTGGATAAATGGCTAATATACTGACCTTAAAGAACCCATAACACAATAACTTTGGCTTACATAATTTCGTTCTTTGTGGAATAGTTTGGACACGCAATTTTCAGTCGTTGTGGTCTTTAATTTCACTAAAGCTACAATCATTAAATTCGCTGTTGAAAACTAAAATAAACAAACCGGAATTTTAATAACGTAAAAAAAAATATAAAAATATCCAGAGCCGCTATGCTATGTCCTGAACCTGTGAATCGGACTCAAAGCACGCTGTCTGTTACGCAATTTCGCGTGTTAAGAGCCCACATAGCACGATAATAATTACGCAGAACGTATTTTGTTTAATGACAGCACGGTAATAATTACGCAGAACGACGTATTTTGTTTAACGTAAATAACGCTGTGAAAACCCAACGGCCTTATCCGGCTTTTGGCTAGGATCATGTGTCTAGACACAGGGACCGGTACAGTGACATTCATGTGTCATTAGGTCCCTTGTGTGAGAACACAGAGGATCACTACGGTGACACATTTTGTCATTGGGTCTTCTTGTGTTGGGACATGTGGTCTTGACCAGAGCCGGGTTTGGGGCGGGTGACAATGCGACCTCATGCGAGGAAAATATATGCGACCTCATGCGAGGGAAAAAAAAAATTGTTTAACGAAACACGAGAAAGCACCTCCATGTGAATTACTGCATTATTTTTGTATTTAACAACAGCCCATATTCCCTTCTTACCCCCCCTTCTCTCTTCACGCACTCAAACGTCTCCTGCCACTTCAGCCTCCATGACGTGAGATAAGATTGAATCAGGCAAATGTGATATTTCAAGAACTAGCAGGTAACTGTGGTATCTTGGCGATAAATACCATATCTCTGTCTCCCCGTCTTCTCAATGACATTACATGAATACGTTAACTTTCATATCGTTGAAGACCGATAATATTATCAAGTGAAAGCCTTTTACAAAAAGCTGCCATGGCTCGGGTTTCAGACTGGGTGCACTAAAGATGTCTTTTGATTCCAGGCAGGCTAATTCCAATACTGACCCTGAACTAATGGATTTGCAGAATTTCTTTGTCCAAATCTTTATACTGACTGCAACCAAATATCTAGGATCGCAGAGAGAGAGAGAGAGAGAGAGAGAGAGAGAGAGAGAGAGAGAGAGAGAGAGAGAGAGAGAGAGAGAGAGAGAGAGAGAGAGGGGGAGAGAGAGAGGGGGAGGGAGGGAGGGAGAGAGAGAGAGAGAGAGAGAGATGAGGAGACTAAACAGAACAGTATGATAAAATTGTGCTTTGACGTGCATTAAGTGTGCCTCCCAGATCATCATCATCAGTTGCCATCTCCACAACGGAGGTTGGCTGTAATGGATCTCCAACGTCTTCTGTCTCTTGTCTTGGTGGTACACTCTGATAGACTCTTTCCCGTCCATCTCTTGATGTTATCTTCCCACTTATAGCGCTGTCTTCCCCTTGCACGTTTACCTCCCAGATAGCAGTGGTCATATGAGTGAGCCCAGATTTATATTTCCCAAAAATAAAATAAAAATCACTGTGATTAAAATGTAGAGGACAACAACAACAACAACAACAACAAAAAGAAAGAAAGACAAAAAAAAAAAAAAAGAAAAAAAGAAACTTCTCTTCATTAGACTGGATATCCAACTGTGCGCTGACGTCACTTCCAACGTTTTGCACTCCCGCTATTGCCAATTATGTAGTTTGCCCGTTTCCCGCTAGTTAGACGACGAGCGCCAGCCTACTGGGCGCTTGGGGCCAAAAGCTAGGTTCACGTGTCGCTGGATCGACCAACAACAAGCGGTTGTCTGTCTGTCTGTCTGAAGAACAGGCATATATAATCGCTCTATCTATCCACGCATGGACAGGCGAATACGCCTCTGTAGATAACGTTCCACTGTCTTTAGAGGCTTCTATCCTCTTCATCGCTAGACAAGGATGTTTGAGCTCCCATGGGGCTCCGTGAATTTGGGGCTTTCCCCTTTCACTTCGCTGGCCTGCAGTAGACCCCTTGCATTAGCAAGGATCGGTGTGGTTGGGTTTCCCAAAACTAAGTATGGGCTTCCCAGGATCGATTTTTTTTTTTTCACACCCATCCATTGCTATCCACGCATGAAGGTCAACGCGCGCCTAGATTACACCAATGAATACCGTTGTAACTAACATCAACTATCAGACATGGAATTAAGTGGACTCCTGGAAAAACAGCGTGACGTTTTGATGACGATGAAAGCGAAGAAGAGGATTTAGGAATTTGCCAACCAGACAGAATGGTGGGGCAGGGAGAGAGAAGGAGGTAAGGGGCAGTGTTCATAAGAAATAGTTGACTGCATAATAGAAATATCCCAACCGAACGGTTTCCTGCTACAGTATTGCAGGCAAACTTCGAACCCTGTTCCTAAAAAGCAGTAACAGACAGCCATCAGAATCATTGATCTGGGGGATTGGGGGAGGCCAAGAGTGGTAGCACCTTTGGGCAAGAGCGGTCGCACTGGAGAACTGAACCAGTGGCTCAAACTCACTAGTCCACCTTGACCTTCCAAGCTTGACATATGGCTCCCAGAAGCCACAAAGCCAGTGGCGGCCATCCCCCGGTAACAGTCTCGACCGACTGACCAAACTATGTTCAGCGCCCCTGCAAAGCCCTGCTTTTGCCTGTGACTGTCCTCCATCTTGGAATAGCACAGCTACAAACCATCCACAGCATCTCATAGTGAAGGCACCAGGGTGCACGACGTGACGATCCTTTTGACCAACTAGAAGCGCTAGTGCTGACTAAATAGCTGACAAATTATGGATGTTTCCAGAAAACAGCGGTCATCTGGTGGCGGGGACTGCACAACGGTGAACCCCACTGAGGTGGTGCAACATGGTATTGGGGCTGTCTACCCCCAGGCGGCAGAACAAACATTAGGCGAACAGGACAGCAAGAGAAAATAATACTTTCCCACCGATGATGGTACAGTGCCCACCATGCCTTGCACACCCCGCATGGAAAAAGAGGATAACTACCGGGATGGAAGAAGTCATCACAACCCCCCACTACTCATGATGCCATGACACTAATACAACCTAAGATATACGAGCTCGGACGTCGCCTCGCAAAAGGTCCGCGCCAAGCAGGTCGCCCCTCGGCTGCTCCTGGAGAAAAGTGTGCTACCGAGGAGTATATTAACATTCTACAGTTAAATGTAGATGGAATAAGAACTAAATCGTTAGAATTAAAGAAACTACTGAAGGACCAGAAAGTTCACGTTGCACTGATTCAAGAAACCGTTCTTACGGACAAATCCATCAACTTCCCAGGCTACACAATGTACAAATGTCATTGCCATAATAGTTGTCGAGGAATCCTAACCTTGGTAAGGAATGATGTACAGGCAGAGGTCGAAAGTCTTCGAACCGATGATGAAACTGACATACAACGAGTGACAGTCTGGGGAAGTGACGGACATTTCCAAATCTTTAATGTCTACAGACCCCCCAGAGAAACTAATGGAATCTACTTTGATGATATCGAATATAAGAGAACAATCATAGCAGGGGATTTCAACGCCCGCTCCCCACTCTGGGGATACCAGGACACCAACACCTCAGGCCAGGCAGTAGAAGAGCTATGTAACACTTCCAACCTTATGGTCCTCCAAAACGAAAGATCTCCACCAACCCTCTACCATAAAGCTAGCGGAACCAGTAGCCGACCAGACGTAACACTTGTGTCTGCAGACCTCACCAACCGGTATAAATGGAGGGTATTGGAGGACATAGGAAGCGACCATCTACCCATCCTCACCACCATCTCGCAGGGTAAAACAAAAACGGAAACCAAAAGACAGCCGAAATGGAACTATGCTCGAGCAAACTGGGAACACTACAAACTCATATCAGACCAGCTCCTCACTGAAATAGACATGAACCAACATATTAATACCTTGAACGATCAGATCTCTACAGCCATACTGCAGGCAGCCAAACAGGCAATCCCCAAAGGTAGTCGTATCAAATACAGCATCTTCTGGAATGAGGAATTAGAACACCCAGTACAACTAAGACGCAAGGCACGGAAAATCGCTCAGAAACAAAACCACATGCAACAGACTCACTGCACAGGTTAAGCTAGCGAACAGAAAAGCCAAAATGTAAACCTGGAAAGAAAAATGCGAAAACCTAGACCTAAATAAAGAAGGGAAGAAAGCATGGAAACTCACTGACAACCTGGCAGGGACATCCCAGAAGAGAAACCCAATCCCTATAAAACTTCCAAACAGTAACACAGCTACCTCCAACAGAGGGAAAGCACGAGTCCTAAATCGATTCTTTGCTGAAGTCAATACAACATACAAAAGAGCCAATCTAGATAAAGCCATCCAAGACACTTACAAAACGCATACTAAAAGCACACAAGGCTGTGGACAGCATCTTTGATCAGGAATTTACGCTAGCTGAATTGCAATCCAGTCTCCTAAAGACCAAACCCAAAAAAGCACCAGGGCCAGACCAGGTTACCAACGACATGATAGTCAAACTTGGGGGAAAAGGCTTGCTGACGATCCTGGAATTCATAAACAAGACGTGGAGAAGCAGTACTGTACCTACAGGATGGAAAACGGCTAACATTATCCCAATACTCAAAAAAGATAAACCACCAAGCGAAGTCAGTAGCTACCGGCCCATTTCCCTGACTTCGTGCGTTGGGAAAATGGCAGAACGTATGATAAATGCACGCCTCTACTGGTGGTTAGAGAAAGGAAAAGCCCTCCATCCTAACCAAGCAGGATTTAGAAGAGGAAGGCAGACTGTTGACCAGGTAATCCGATTGGTACAACATATTGTCGATGCTTTCCAGGATAAAAATCATGTGGCCGCAGTTTTCGTAGATCTCAAGCAGGCATATGCCAGAGTATGGAGAGACGGTCTATTTTTCAAGATGCAGAAGATGTGCATAGAAGGAAGAATGTTTCGTTGGATAAAAGATTTCCTCACAAATAGAACCATCTCCACAACGGTCAACGGAGCAACATCAGGGAAAAGAACCATCCAAGAAGGCCTCCCACAAGGCTCGGCCCTAAGCTGCACCCTCTTCCTCATATGCATAAACGATCTGGCAGACTACCTTGAATTACCCAGCGCCTTGTTTGCTGATGACCTAGTCTTTTGGGCAGAAGGGAAGTCCCACTTGCAACTGCAAAAGAAACTAAACCGTGCACTGGCTGCTCTAACAACCTACTGCAGCTTCTGGAAAATGGTGATCAACACGAGTAAGACAGTCTACACTATATTCACACTCAGCAACAAAACAGTAAAGAAAGAACTGGATTTAAAACTTGATGACGCAAAGCTAGCTAAAGAGAACAATCCGACTTATCTAGGGATACAGCTAGATACCAGACTCACATACAAAACACATGTTGAGTCCCTAACTGCTAAGGCCTCTAGAAGTCTAAACCTCAGAAAGCGTTTGGCAAGCACTGATTGGGGATCCAATCAGAGCACCTTACGACAACTGTACTTGGGATACGAGCGCTCAGTTATGGATTACTCTCTACCCCTGCAAGCCACTGCTAGCCCAACACTCAGACTGAAACTAGATCGCATACAAAACCAGGCACTCAGTTTCATCTGTGGAGGCTTGCGAACTAATCCGACCAGCGCATGTGAGATTTCCGCCAATGTGGAACCCCTAGAACTAAGGAGAGAGAAATCAGTCATTATCACGGCAGGAAGATTCTTGCGAGCTGACAAAGATGACCCCTGCAAAAACGTTATCGGTGACCTCAACTCCAGGTACCGAATTAAAAAGACATCTTTCACTAGAAGGTACCAAGAGCTTTCAGGGAAGCACTACATACCAGAGACTAGACTACCTACTCAAGGTGTGCCTGACCTACCACCTCATGTAGAACTAAAAAGACCAATAATACGTACAAACCTTCTACAACCCGCAAATAAAAGCCTCATACCTACGCTGCTGAAAACACTTGCCATGGAAACCATCTGTCAGTACGATGAAGACATTATCCATGCCTATACAGACGGGTCAGGTTTCAAAGCAGTCATAAATGCTGGATACGGGGCCATAATCATCCCACCCAGTACTGAAGAACCCGTCAAAATTGCAGGTCCCTGTGGTATCTGGTGCACAAACTACGAAGCCGAAGTAGTCGCCATCCAGAAAACCCTAACTAGAATTTTTGAACTCTTTGGATCAGACGAAATGGAACCAAATGATGTTGTAGTATGCTCAGACTCGCAGGCTGCCCTCTTGGCAATAGGAAACTGGAAAACCAACTCGATCAGTACTATCCAGAAGGTTCAAGAAATATGCCACAAAATTATGAACTTGTACGGAACAGAAATATACATGCAATGGATACCTGGCCACATAAACATCACATTAAATGAAGTTGCTGATAGACTGGCAAAGAAGGGAGCAAAAATGCCACAGACTGATCAACCACTGAGTATGTTAACAGTTAAACAAATAGTCAAAAACAACTGTAAAGAAGTTTGGCTGAACACGTGGGCACAGGCTAAAACAGGAAGAAGACTCTTCATTCACCAAACAGCCCCAAATAAGAAAGATGCTATGAACGATATCGAACGAAGGTACCAAACCAAAATCTTCAGATTGAGAACAGGCCACTCTACACTAAATGGCCACAGAAACAGACTAAGTTCAAAAAATATAGCAAAATGTAGACACTGCCCTAACCCGTTGGAGACAGTAGAACACCACCTACTACAGTGCCCTGCAATTCAGGGACTGAGACAACAACTGCTACCACACAACCCATCCATAGACAATACACTGTATGGCAGCTCAGAACAGCTTATACGAACTGCGCAGTACCATATAATGGCATCAAGGTCACCAAGAGCTGACGCTCAGTGACAGTGGATCACAGAAGAAGAAGAAGAAGAAGAATCATTGATCTTTATGCAAATCTGGATATGTGTATGTGTGTGGGACTACCTGTGTAAGTGACCTGGAAGCAGACATAAAAACAGATCTATCTTGTATCAGCTCCCTGGCCCATTCACCGGAATCGGTGCAACATGAATGTGCACTCTCGGGTGACACGACTTTACAATTGTGTGACGTCAAGGGAATTCTCTCATTAATTTCCGTGACATGTCGGACTATTTAAGCGCATTTTATTCGCATGTAATCCTGTAACATTTGTATTTCTGTCACATCAGTATTTCTGTCAAATCTATATTTCTGTCAAATCTATATTTCTGTCAAATCCATATTTCTGTTAAATCTGTAATCCTGTCAAATCTGTAATCCTGTCAAATCTGTATTTCTGTCAAATCTGTAATCCTGTCAAATCTGTATTTCTGTCAAATCTGTATTTCTGTCAAATCTCTATTTCAGTCAAATCTGTATTTCTGTCAAATCTGTATTTCTGTCAAATCTGCATTTCTGTCAAATCTGTAATCCTGTCAAATCTGTATTTCTGCCAAATCTGTATGTCTGTCAAATCTGTATGTCTGTCAAATCTCTATTTCAGTCAAATCTGTATTTCTGCCAAATCTGCAATCCTGTCAAATCTGTATTTCTGTCAAATCTGTAATCCTGTCAAATCTGTATTCCTGTCAAATCTGTATGTCTGTCAATCTGTATTTCTGCCAAATCTGCAAACCTGTCAAATCTGTATTTCTGTCAAATCTGCAATCCTGTCAAATCTGTATGTCTATCAAATCTATACCTCTGTCAAATCCGTACTTGTGATTGCCAAGCGTGACTACTGTCGTGGGTTGAGTTAAAGTGTTAGAGTATTAGTCGAGTCAGTCAATTGTAGTGAAATCGACCATGAGAGTGGACTGACAAAATTACAGACAACACACAGATAATGTGTAATAGGGTGAACTTGAGACAAACCCGGAAAAGGATTCATTAAAGCTATCGCTCTTTCTAAGCCTCAACACACTTATAAGTCTTAAGCACCACCCGCTCTCTCTCCTTTCTCTGGTCAATTACAGACGTCAGTAAGAGCTTGCAATATTAAGTATGGATGAAGGGTCGTGAACAGCGCGTTAATAAATGAGTAAATTTATTAAAGGTTCTTGAAAGAAGAAAACATATGAAAATAAGTATATCAGCACAACAACATAAGAAAAGGCATCAATATTCACATCAAGTTAACAAGTATCCAAGTAAACGCCAACTAACAAACACCACACAAACACCAAAACAAAGCCCGCCTGCAGAACACCGAGAAATAAATAAACAGAGTTACAATCCGTCCGCTTTTGTGGGACCAAATGCAATAGCTCCCGTTAGTTCTTTATATGTATATATCCTCCTATAGGTGATGAATTACACTATAACTCCACTGTAGGCGCTATCCATGCACCGTTGGTTACACCCTAATAACGAGATAAGTTGTAGATTACTCAGTCTTTATTCGGCTGACCGCTAATACGTGCGGGGTTTTGAATGACCAGAAAACACACACCAGACGAGGTCAATTTAGGACAAACGGTCCACTGCGCTATTATCCATGCGCGTGAAATTATGCCTGCGTACTAGATGTTAAATCCGGTTTGACTGGCTTGAACTTTATTTGTGACTGAATGCTCCGTTTAAGCACACAGTCTGGTGTTTCAATTCTGTTGAAGACGCTGCGCTGATAGATATGCTGGAAGCCACTATGCTCTGACTGGTGATCAAGAGGCGAGTAGGAAACCACTACTGCCAACTACGCTTTCAGATTTGCTTTGGCTCGTTATACACTGCATGAGCTTATTTCCCATTAGAGGGACGGGCGTTGAAAAGGGGCTGTACTTCAGGTATGGGTGACACCTCGTGGTGCTAATTACTTTCAGGAACCGTGAGATCGATGAGAATGTGACGTTCTTCGCCTGACTGGAATACTGTCGTAGCAATGGGGTGCCCTGAAACTGAGATCCAAACAGACAACCTTCATATCAAGCAAACAATAAAATTACAATAACGTTATTATAAATAGTTATGCTCCACTATGGGATGTATAGATTGGGTGATGCGCCAGACAACAGACGGCAGTCCAAGAGGAATAAGATGGACTACATTTTCTACATTGGCTGACATATTGATGCGAGTCATGGGCAATGACTACAACCCATAAAAGCCAGATCCAAACCTCAGAAATGAGGTATCTGTGGAAGGTGGTTGAAGTAACAAGAAGAGACATGGTCCGCAACCAGACGATACGCCAAGGCCTAAAATCCCACCCGCTGCAGACCCAAATAGAACAGTCCCAACTAAGATGGTTTGGCCATGTCTGCAGATTGGGAGATCGGCTACCACGACAAGCATGGGAAACAAAGAGCCAGGGATCCAGACCTCCAGGACGAACCAGAGTCCGCTGGGAGGACAACATTCGACAATCTTTGAAGGACCGAGGACTAGAATGGAACCAGGCCAGGAAGAAGACAGCTGATAGAATAGTCTGGCGCTCTCTCTTCCAAACCTCTACACCTCACGGTAGAAGGGGAACGACTAAGTAAGTAAGTAAGGAAGATCTGGAATATGCAGATGACATTGCACTACTAGCACATTCACATCAACACATCCAGGAAAAAACGGATAGACTTAATAGGTGTAGCCAGCAGGTGGGCTTGAATATCAATTTAAAGAAGTCTGAGGTCATGACGCTCAATGTGAGCAAACCTGAGCCCATATCAGTAAGGAATCAGCAACTGGTACAGACAGACACCTTCACATACTTAGGATGCATAGTAACACCAAATGGCGGGGCAGGCAAAGACATCAACATCAGAATGAATAAGGCAAGAACAGCCTTTTTTTTTAGCCTAAACAACATCTGGAAGTCCTCTCAATACAGCACAAGCACAAAATTAAGATTATATCAGAGCTGTGTGCTTTCTGTGCTTCTCTATGGTGCGGAATGCTGGAGAGTTACAGAGAAGGAAATGTCGAAATTGTCCTCTTTTCACACAACATGCCTAAGAAAAATTCACCGTTTTTTTGGGTCGAATACCATCACCAACCAAGATCTGCTTACTCGGAGCAAGCAAGAGGACATGCACACCATCATAGCTGGCAGACTCTGGAGCTGGGTTGGCCATGTCCTCAGAAGAGACCCCGATGCCACCACAAGAACAGCTATGCTTTGGACCCCTGAAGGAAAACGAAAGAGAGGCCGACCAAAAACAACCTGGCGGAGGACTGTGGAGGCTGAGATGCAAAGAATGAACCAGAGTTGGGGCACTGTACGAAGGATGGCCGCCGACAGAGCAAAGTGGAATCAATTTGTTGTTGCCCTACAAGACGCCACTAGGCATGATGGCCACTGACTGCTTTGATGGTCGGCGGCTAAGGATCAAAGAAGAAGATGGGATGTATAATTATTTTAATCATTGCTATGATAGTCTCGGGCTGTCTTTATCCATGTGAGTCGTTATCCTGTTACTTCCACTCTATCAATTATCAGCTTGCGCCCGCATAGGCTAATATATCTTGTACACACATTTACCTGTCAGCAAATGCTCTGACTGCGAAATCTACTCCATCCTCTTCCAACTCAACATATGGAAAATCTAACCCCGTAGTCGCAGCTGAGTGGATATGCGATTCGTCTTACAACATTAAGTGAATTTACATAAAATACAGCATTAGACATTACATAATAAATGGTATGCGCCCCTTGGGGTCGATACACAAAAAAAAGGAAAAGTAATAACCACCCAAAATTGAATACATGGAAAATGCAATGTTATTGCTATCATAATACGTTGTGACTTAAACGTGATATAATTATATCTCTGGCTGGTGGCTGCTTTCTGGATTGCCGTGAAAGTTCTAGCCTGGTGTCTAACTACACAAGTAGACATATAATAATTCCACACAACCACTAGAAGTTTCTCTCAGAAAGTAATGTGACTACCTCTTATAATTCAAGTGTTATAGTGCCCGCATCTCCCTATTCCGTTTTAAGTGAATAACTTACACCACTGACATTTCCTTAAAGTAATGACGCTTTTAGCAATGAACGGACTATGAGGTTCTCCGCCTAGTAAGTATCTGTTTGCGTAAGTTTACCATTAACCCATTGTAAACAATAACGCCCGGGAGACACCTAACAGTTTAAGCCCCAGTTAACTTAGGCGGTAGACGGCGCTACATTATCACTGAATTAATTACCGGGGAGAAATCACCTACAATAATTCAAGTCACACTCCTATTATAGATATATATATAGATATATATTATAGATATCAACTTACCCCGAGATGACGAGAATGGGCAACACAGTCTAGTTTTGTTGTGCCCACATCTGCCTGTCTCATTTGGTCATCTACGGGCAGGAAAAATTTTACGTGTGTGCTTGACTGAGTAATCTATCTAGATTTATAGTCTAACAGAGACGCTAATTCGGCCATCTGGCATCGCGTGTTCTCACCGATGTTCGACGTATAACGTAATCATTAGTAAGACAAATATTATTCTAGAATCTACTTCAGACAACAACCGCGAGAAAGTTTCTTAGATAAGACGTAATATTATTCTAGCACTTACTGCGGCGTTCAAGGGCCACAACCACAAATCTCAGACGAACGTGAGTTTTTTCTCCCCTTGAATCGAAGATAAAAGTGGATACTCAGATCAAAAGGGGTTGTCTCACCTTTGCTCACGCTACCGACTGTAGTAGGCTAGCGGTTCGCTTCTTCAAAGAAACTATGTCTCGCTCGAGATCAACGCTGTTACGAGCTACAAGCGTTCCCTAATCAGACAAACACCAGGTGCAGCTTAGGTAATATTATCGTAAGATGACCACTACTGACCAAGTGATGAATTTATAATGAAGGCCAGAACTACAACAAACCGTGGGGTGGGGTCTGAGAGGGGAATTATGGGCTACGTAGGTAAAAATCAGTAGGAAAAGAAATCGAAGAGTGCAAAAAAATCGAGGAGACCAGAAACGTTAAAAGAGTAAGAAAAATGGGACGTGTTGATAAAATAAAATTATCCGTCAATCCGCGACAACTACGCTTAATTTCGTTTCACATCTGCGTAGTTGAACACGCATGCCCGATTGCCGTGTTTGTCACTGGGCAGCTCTGTTTGTGTTTAGTCACTGCGTCTGCGATTAATACGCCAGACAATGAATCCCTTACAATGAAAGACACGTAATCAAATTAACCGTGACAATGTCAGCAGCAGGTTCATTAATGAGTAGTCACTCACGCACCTCTGTCGCCATCTTCCACAATGGCTGCATCCACGTCAGTGAAAAGGGCGTTACAATTACTGAGGCAAGTTTTACCCTCTACATCTTAACTTCCGTTTACTAATCAGGGGGTTTCCCGGAAGATGAACAACTAACGTGGATTACTAAACACATGTAGTAAATAAATAATACACACATAAAGGAATATTTCAGGCAGTCGTGAGAAATAAAAGAAGTAGAAAACTAGACAACAGAAAAACAACAGAAGTGATAGGCTTACCGGTCACTCGAACCCAGGACCTTCCGAACGGCAACACCGCCTAGCCACGGAAGTAAATCGCACTATCCTCCTTGCCATGTAGGCTTCACAACAACAACAATAATAACAACAGCACCGACAACAACAACAACAAACGTCAGTGCATGAGCTAAAATAACTTGAGGGGCAATCAGATTCAAGGTCAGCCTAATTCTAAGATTTATAAATACATCCATTAAAACAAGAAATATGTTGAGACATACGGACTTGAACAACAGTTAATGATAATGGAAATTCTAGAAGCAACTAAAAGATGGTTGGAAATGTTCACGGTTATGTGGCTGACACCTGTAAGTACAATTCTGTGCTAAAAGTTGATATATTTTGTTCCATCTGGAGCACTGGGATGCAAATGTTGCGCGCCACCGATTTCTATTTTGATCCGTCTTTTTTGTCAGTTTGCCCTCAAGATCCCCGCTGCCCTGGCTTCCTCTTGCTCCGTTACTATCCAGGTTCTTCTTGGCCTTCCACTCTTCTCTTCCCAGTGGGTTCCAGTCAAGGGCATACCTTGTTGTACTAACTGGTTCATTGCTGTCCTATCCATCTTCACGTATTCTCGTTAATCCCAAATACAATTATCCAAAATGCCAGGCCATACGGTTTTTTTTTTTTAAATATTTGGACATGCGCCCTGATATAACCCACGTACCTTGTGTCGAAGCTGAATGGACACTGCTTCGCCAAAACGAGGCTAAACTCATGTTTAAAAAAAAAAATGTATTTAATTTCTTAAAGCAGGGTTTGTTGCTGTCCGTTTTATTTCATAGAACTATATTTGTTATCACGTCTGGCCATTTGTTACAGAGGATGCGGACTTCCGGACGTGCTATTCTTGATAATATGCCACATTTATAAGCTATAGCCTACAGCAGGACAGATGTTACAGCCTATTGGAAGCTATTTTTATTTTTATTTCTGCATCTATTAAAGTTTTCAAACGCAGTTTAGCGAGGCCTTAAATGTAGTGTCATGTTAATTGCTAGTAGCATAGTAGCAAGTGTAATGACCACTGAATCACGTTTGGGGATAGTTGTGCTCTGTTAGTGGTTCTTAACTGATTTCTAGAGCGATAGCTACTGTAGGACAAGTAAGCCGATGTTAGAGAGAGTGGGTGTGTGTGTTTTTGAACACATAACGAGATTATTTTTTTTTTTTGGGGGGGGGGGGGGGGGGGGGGGGGGGGGGGAAGAGAGAGATAGCCATGGCAGTTATTACCTGCTATAGACAAGACAGTACAAGCTCAGTCTCAGTATTCAGGGCCGGCATTAGTATTTGCGGGGCCCGATTTGGACCAATCTGGTAGATGCCCTGGACATAATATTATAGTTTTGTTGTGACACATTTAAAGTCAAAATGTAGCTAATATATATATTGATTAATTTTCATTTTATACAATGTAATACCACATGTTCCTGAATATCTGATCTAAAATAATCTTCGCTCCTTATTTTGGTTGAAATGAAGAACAGTGGGACGTTCTTCGATGTCATCCAATAAGTCGCCCACGTCGTTAGTTTTAGGATTAAGATTATGGTTTAGGATTCAAAATCCTTACCCCATATTGCTTCGTCTCTGAATTATTTTTTAAAGCCGCATCGAACACACGTCCTAATGTTCTTCATTTCAATCCCTTATTTCTTTTTTTCAAAGCTGGAGGTGGGAATCCGAGCCCCCCCCCCCCATGTGGACACGGAGCCCGATTGGGTCAAATCGGTCTAGTCAGTAAGCCAGTAGAAAAACTGCTTATACCCTCATAATCCAATCGCATCCACAATTTGAAGCAAAGGTTTTTAAGTTTGCCAGAAGTCTTCTACTTTACCGCGCGATTTAACGACAGCTCGAGATGTAATCTACATTTGTCTTGATGTCAATCTGGCCACAAATTGTGATATGTGTCACTGGATCTATTAACTCTTGTCTGCTACATCCACTAACTGCGTTTACCAGACGCACTTAACATAATTTAAAAAACCAATAACTCACGAAAATTGGTCGTATTTATTATTTTAGCACATAAGCGAACATCATTTCACAGTTCTTGTTAGAACAATCCGTCCGCGGTTTTACAGTATTTCTAAAATTAGCGTACATAAACACGACCACAATGCTCTGCACAGTCAACCAAGCATATTTTTTTTTCTTTACCAGCGGCACTTGGGCTTTCAGCCCTTCGGCCCAATGACATGTCATTGCGATGCTGGGGAACCTGTGGACTTTCCTTCCAACCCGGTCTTCGTCTTTCCCATCCACAGAGGGTTTTCTCAGGAGCAGTTCAGGTTATTCAGTCAAAATCCCGGTCGATGACACACCTTCAAATGCCCACGCCCGGGCTTGAACCTTGAACACCTGATCGCCAGAGCAATGTGGTGACCATTACACCAGCGCGGCTCCCAACCAACCATATAATAGACTGGAAAACTTAGGCTTCCGTTTTATGATGCAATACTACGGACAAACTAAATCAGACAGGATAAGATATTCTACTGCAGTGGAAGGTGGCAGGCGTTCTGAATGAACGAACGAATTTTATTTTCAAAGGGTAGAGAATTGGGCCTGTCTAATATTCTGCCCTTCCTCTTTCTCTCATCTTGCACACAGTATCCTTTAATTCGCACTTGTAGGAAGAAGAGGACGAAGTACGTGAAGAATATAAGGTATAATGATGGAAGATTTCAAGTGAGATGATAACATGGGACAGGATTAACGATATAACGATGGTACATTTTAAAATACACACACACAAACGAATTGAAGATATGATATAACATAATATATAAAACATGACAGAACATAAGATAAACAGGATAAAATATAAAAAAAACATACTGTATAAATAAGACAGACATTTTTAAGGAAAGATGTTGAGCTGATGGCACGGGACAGGAAGACTTTGGTATACGTTTTATTAAAGTCACATGCCTCACTGGGGCAGATAAAAGGTGAAAGAAGAAGACAGAATATAAGATATGATAGAAGATAAGATACACATGCAACAATATAAGACACAAACAGAACATAAGATGTAAACAAGACAGATCATAACATTTTATATCATGTAAGATATCTTCTTCTCTTCTTCCGTCCTTAGCCACGGACCGACAAAGCAGTTCATGGCCAGTACGCCTAGTGGCGTCTTAGGGCAACAAGAAATTAATTGTTGTTCCGTTACGCCTAATGGCGTTTATTGGTACAACAAAAAATCAATTGTTGTTTCCGTAATCAGAGCGGCTGGCAAGCGGGTGATCAGCCCGCTGTGATGTAAGATATAGATACGATAATATCAGATATGACAGAATAACAAAATATAAACACGACTGAACATATAACCTTAGCAGGATAAGGGAGGGAGGATCCCTTTACATGCCCACTGAGGTATCTTGGGAATATGGTGTCAGGCCAATATTTTCTTGACCATCGGCACACTAGGGATGATGTGGTCAGAATCATACTGGCCGACTGTAACCTTCCCAAAGTTGCTCTGGTACCCAATTCAAGAGGCTGGGTAAGTTCCGGCGCCGTTTGCGGTCTTAAAAATCCCACCTCAACTGGGAATCGGCCCAATGACCGCCCAGCAGGATAGAATATGAGATTAAAACATGGTACCGTTTAGCTGGAATATGAGCATTTTGAAAGCACTGTAAACAACAAGTCCATGTTGGAGTGGCGCGGCATGATCGCAAACCTGATAATAATACCATAACAAATCACAAGAAGAGATGATAATGTAGAAGAAATAGTAATTATGATATAAACTGACTTACAATATGAAAACAAGCACATCACCTCCTGGAAGTCAACAACACAAAGAAATATAGTACTGGTAAATATAGTCTCCAGTAACATCATTCCAAGAGATGACGTTCTATGCTAGTCCAAACAGGAACTGACCTATCAGTGGTGATCGGACTAGGTCCTTCAACACTGATAAGACAATATACACACAATTATCATGACAACATTACAGCTGTGTACTGCTACACCAAGCAGCACCAGTTCAGTCTTATCAGCGATGATGATGGCAATACTACGTCCATTATTACAGCTGATACTGCAACCACAGCTTAAAAAGGGGGTAATGAGTACGCCCTGAAAGTCAGTGCACAAAGGAGTTTATTATTGATGTTTGAAAGAAGCAATCTATTATTGATGTTTGAAAGAAGCAATCTATTATTGATGTTTGAAAGAAGCAATCTATTATTGATGTTTGAAAGAAGCAATCTATTATTGATGTTTGAAAGAAGCAATCTATTATTGATGTTTGAAAGAAGCAATCTATTATTGATGTTTGAAAGAAGCAATCTATTATTGATGTTTGAAAGAAGCAATCCACCTTCTTTGCGCATATAATGAGAAACAGAAAGCTGGGATATATCGTGGCAACAGTGAAGGAAAAAAACAAGGGATACAGGACGACAAAAGAGAGAAGAAACTGAACAGTCTGACAGCATGGTATGGCAAGACATCAGTAAGAGAACTGATAACCAGTACTGGAGATAGGAAGTTGTGGAGAGGCATGATCACCTAAAAGGAACTGTACTTACAGAAAATCGCTCATCAACACAAGAAAGTGCCACGCTGTGCCGCCAGGAGCAGGTGACCATATCTTTCCACAAATCTCATCTTTGATGTTCAACGTCAACTCCGTTGTTGTTGATGTATTCCCATACCAATGTGTCAAGTTGTCGATTCATCATCACTACCCTTCGGTTCCCAAAAACTGCATATTCCTTCACGCAAAGTCCTTCTGTACTGGACCGTGCGCTCAAGGATTTATGTGTCTTCTTGGCTCCTTTTACTTATGTCTCATTTTTGTCTCCAGTTCTCTTCTCCATGTGTTTTTTCACCTCGCTCTACCTGTCTTACCCTGTGGGTTCCAGAACAACGACTCCCTTGTCATGCTATCAACAAGCTTACTCAAATTGTGTCCCGCCCATCGCCAGTCTTCATAAGTTGTCCACTACTACATATTTATTCTCTTGGTCTTCCTCTACTTTTCATGCTCTATATTTTTGCGCCCCCCCCCCCCATCTTCAGTTTTATCGAGTGCCCATCTTCAACATATGTGCAATAACGCTCGACTATCATGTTGTGTGATTACATTTCTTTGTTTATTAACTTGCCTCAAGCATTCTTCATTTGTTATCTTACACATCAGTGAGGTTCTCAACATTCTTCCGAGAAGTCTCATCGTTGTTTATTGCATCTATTATTGCAACTCATATTTTGTGTGTGTCCAATGATGTTGCTACAATGCTATCAAATATCTGAAGTTACTATTTTTTTCATACTGGTTTCTACATCGACAACAACAACTACTGCTGCCGCCGCTACTATTACTTCCATTACGGATGTTATACCCGTCAGAGTAGTGCTAAATGCTACATCTATTATTACTACTACAGCCACAACAGTCAACACCCCCAACCAGCACGTCTACCATTACTAACATCACATCAACATTATTAATATTATATTTACTTTATACACGATAGGTAACAACCACAACTCCAACGTCTACCATTAACTACATCAGGCCGACATTGGTATTACTACTAAAGCCACAACAGGCAATATCCACAGCCACAGCGTCTACCCTTTACTAACATCACACCAACATTATTAACATTAAACTTACTTCATACATGATAGGTAACAACCCCAACCCCTATGTCTACCATTAATATCTCACCAATGCTAATACTATCACTACAGCCACGACAGGCAGCCACCACAACCACCGCGTTTACCATCGCCAACATCACACAAATACTAATACCACCACTACAATCGCGACAATAAATTAACCACAACCACCACGTCTACCATTATACCAATACTATTAGTATCGCTACAACTAAAAACCAGCACACCCCCCCCCCCTTACGACTACTGCTGCTGCTACTACGACTGCTACTACTTCCCTTTTCTTGTGACGCAAGCTCCCTTTGGCAAGCGTGCTAGATCTTAGCTGCCTTTAGGGAAGTACCCAGTTTTTATTTTTATATCTATTTAGATTCTTATGTGTCATATCTTAGCATTCACTTTCTTTCCTTTCCCTGACGAAGGCCTTGTGGCCACAACGTTGGCTATTTTCTTTGTCTTCTGTCCTCGTAAGACGAATCACCTTTTTTCGATTTTTTTCATACCCATCCATTGCACTACTACTACTGCTGCTGCTGTTGCTACTATTACTACTACTACTACTAACGCTAGACTACCACTACTACTTCTACTACTACTAACGCTAGACCAGCCACCGCAAATACCAACAGTAAGGAGTGTAGTACAGTCTGAAAACAAACACGCCGCCGACCTTTCTTGTACGATACAGTCACGTGCAAGGTCCCAGACATCCGTACCGTCCATCTACATGAAAACACAAACAACTACGTCACGACACCACACGGAGGTAGAGAAAATGAGTCAAGGTTAGGGCGTCCAACAAAAACCACTGGACCCACAATACTGGTTTGGCTTAAGTTCTAACCGAAGAGCAATATCTTGTAATGGACTGCTGACGCGTGTTAGGGAAGATGTACACAGAGTGCTACTACGTAGTGAAGTTGCAGTGCTGAGTCGTGATCGGGGCTACCAGTCGTGCCCGAATGTAAATATGTTAGAGTGCACGGCACGGGGTGTTGGAGTATTGCTACAGTGAACGAGAACCAATGAAACTGGGCAGTATAAAATATGGGTTAATTTACATGTCTTTAGAATAAGACGCGTTTGGGCTCAAACAAATGCGTACACAAACAGAAAATGGCATTCATGTGTCGGGAGTTTTTGGGTACAGAAAGAAAGAGACGAAATTCTGCATACAGAAGTGCCAGAAAAATGTTGAATGAATTGCTGGAGAGAGAAAGTCAAGCCAAGTCAGGTCTCGAGAAGAAGAAATATCTTTAATTCTGATGCACTTTGTCAGTTCTGTTGGTAATATCTTCTTCTGCTATAGCACCAAACAATCATTTTCTTTTCTCTTCTCATCTTCTTCTACTTCTATTTCCTTCTATGTTACATTATTCCAGATGGCAAACAAGGCATAGAATGGTTTGTTTAGTGATTTGAGTTGTGCGTAATATGGCAAAAAAGGGAGATAATATATTGTTTGGTGATCTGTGTTGTGGGTAATATGGCAAAAAAGGGAGATAATATATTGTTTGGTGATCTGTGTTGTGGGTAATATGGCAAAAAAGGGAGATAATATATTGTTTGGTGATCTGTGTTGTGGGTAATATGGCAAAAAAGGGAGATAATATATTGTTTGGTGATCTGTGTTGTGGGTAATATGGCAAAAAAAGGAGATAATATTTTGTTTAGTGATTTGTATTGTGGGTTATGCAACAACCGTTAAACTTGTTAAGAATACGTATTTTGTCTTGAACGTGGGACAGAGGGAAGTAACAAGCCTGTAAATCAATCAAGGAACATGAACGACCCTCATCGGTGCAGAATAGCAGGAACACACGTGACATTAGACTCACTAGCGTTCCTGGCTGGGAATCCAGACAAGTACATTGTGAAACCTGAAAACTCTGTTGGTCGATTTCTCTACACTGCCTCCTCCATTGCAGCAAGGCGATGACATCACAAGGACAGGAGTGTTTGGAGATGTGAATCTTTCATTGATATTTTCAGGAACGCTGTATGTTCAGATGAGCAAGAGGAAAAAAAGACATTGGCGATGGACAGGGCACATACTGAATGCACCAGCTGAAAGCTCATGCTGTGGGACAATCAGAGTAAGAGAAATGGAAGCTGAAAAACACACGGAGATGGGTGGATGAAGATAAGGCTTCAAGGGATAAAGACACTGAATGGACGGCACAGGATATAGAGGCTAGGCATGGAAGGGAAAGCTTATGTTCCACAGCGAAATAAAGATAATAAAGGAATGTATGTGTGTGTGCTCTATAAGGTTACCTTTCCTGGCATCACGTGGTGATCGTTTTGCTCAATCTTCTAGGCAGTGAATCTATCAAATTAACTGTTAATCTGAACAGATCCGCCTTCCATTAGAAACAAACAGTTTTAATAATAAACAAACAACAACAAAACCATGCAACAGTCACCTGACTTGAGACTTTTACCGCATACACAGTTTACCAGTCAGATCAAACCCCGTCTGCACATCCTAGTTTGACTGTAATTGGATCACGGACACTTTCTCTCTCTCTCGCCCTAGCGATACACCATGACAAGCTTGCGCTGTGTCAACTCCTTTTTACCCTAATATTAGCGCTGTATTGTACTGACCATTAACCTTCAACTTCTCTGTTTTTACTACGGTTTTCATGTCCACAAAACTGTATTTGCCTATTTTTCATCTCTTCATTTCAAAGCTCTTCCCCCCCCCCCCCCCCACCCCGAATCTCTAAATTTGGCTGCTTTAGTTGAAATGAAATATATCTCACTCTTCTATATATTTACATTTCAAAGACCTCAACAGTCTATACCATCTGTTTGGCCATTGTCTATGCTTATACAACATACTAAAATGAAGGGCATACGGAAAAATATACATTTGATGGCTTTCAGTTTTAATTTTTATTTATTTATTTGGACGTTATTTTTTGTTCTCGTTGGTGAAAGTGATTTTGGCTATTTCTGTGTAACTAGTAATACCGCTTAATCCTGACAAGGCCAGGAATCCGACTGCCTGTACATTCGTGCACACTGCCGCTAGCTGACTCCAGATCTGATTACAACCAGTCACTTGTAACTGACTGGCTACAACAGTTGCGGCCTAAATTCCACAGATTAAATCTGTTGTCAAACTATTCAGTGTTCACAGGAACTAACCTTCAAGGCAAAGTTCTTGTTTACATAATGAAACGGAAGTTTCGTGTCACGTGGAAGTGGAGGTCGGAACTTTCACCAATAGAATGGTAAAAACATCGAACCATTAGTATTTATTTACATACAAGGGGAAAGGGTGTTCTCAAGCGTATTCTGCAATTCTGCAACTCGCGCGTGTGTGTGAAGTTGGGGGTCAAAGAATAATTTGGTATTGGGGCAGAAACAGATGGGGGAAAAGGCGAAGAGAATTAAGTAGATGGAAAAGATTGACTATAATACGTATGTGTAAGCACTGTAAGAGGTAGTGTACATGTCAGCACTGTACGATCAGCACACTGAAAGGCAGCGTAGTGTCAGTACAGCAAGAGGTGATGTTAAGTGTCAGCTTTATAAGAAGTGAATGAGGCCCAGAGGAGATACCGTCTGAAAGATAGTCACTCTATTGCGAACACGGGAAGAGAGGAGAAACAGTCTGACAAATACACACACGTTGAAATGAGCATGGGAACACGGAGAAATTAACAAATGATGGAAAAACACAAGAGAAGAGCTTGACACATATAGAAGCTTGTCAAAGAATGCTACAAATCAATCCTAACGATTGTCTGTGCAGCGGTTACAGCGTTCACTTCTGGCCGAAGCGCGTTCACGGCTCGCGAGTGATACCAGACGTCCAGCATTCATGCAATCTGCTCACTCGGCAATGGGACGAGGTCTGCCCGACTTGCGTACGCGCCAATTTCGAGCGGCCTTGCCTTCCGTGTCAGACAACAAAACCGTTAAGTACACAAAAGTCAGACAAATAATGATTGGAGGATGCAAGCTCGAGTAGGGAGGGAGACTAGACGGGAGGACACGTGGAGTGGGTGGGTGGCTCGAGTGCTGGCTTGCTAGCTTCCTATATAACCTCTAATTTGTAGCTAAAAGGATGGAAACGGTATTATGTTAAACAGACATCAATGCGCTTTCGCTAAGAGAAATAAACAATACGGGCAACTAATAAAGACACCAATGTGTGTATGTATAGAAGACGTCAAGAGCAAGCTGCAGAATATTATCGACATTAAGGATTAGTTTGTACAGTGGAATAAAATGACAACTCCATCACAGCAGCGTGATGTGTAAATAAGAAACTGGGCCGCCAGGTTATTTGGAGCCCTAGGCAAACAGCTCACTGGCTCCCCGAAGCAGTTTAAATTGGAGGTGTGTGTGTGTGTGGAGGGGGGGGGGGGGGGAAAAAAATGGGCAAGACACTCTGGAATTGCCAACATAAAAAAAATGTCTTTATGATAAAGTGTGAATCGTAACACCATAAATTCTGCTATAACTTTATGGCTAATGCCCCGAACAGAATAATTCTTTTTGGGATTTAAACAGCAACTACAAATACATGTAATTATGGTAGTGGAAAATCATTATCTTTGGTAGTTGACGAGGGAATAACGATTTTGTCGGAAAAATAGCACACTAGCTTGAAATCCCACGAAAGTTACAAGCGGTAAAGTGAACGCCGACGCAGAACTCCAAGAAGGAAAGGGTTAGATCTAGATTGGGTATATAAGCCAGCTCAGATTCAATTCTGGACTCAAAATTTCCCTCTTAGCAGAAAAGACGTCCAGCGGACTGACATACGCTTGTGTGGTGGGTTTTGATGTTATTAAGTTTTGTTGCTATGTTTACTTAGTGTACTGAATGAGGTCAGCTGTGAAGGTCCCTGGGGATAACAGTTTATGTGAATTTACAGAGTACCTTGCTGCTACCACCCTACGACCTCAATCAGACTTATTCTTGACTAGTATGTCTGATAGCTACGTCTACTGTCTAGGGTAATGAAAATGTGGTGTGCTGGTAATTAAGTACACAAACACATACCCAAACACTAATATTAATCTCTATGATTAAGTCAACTGACACTGTGGTTAAAATTTAGTATTTTCCAATTTTTTTCAAATTTATTTTGTCCTGAACCTAGTTTTCTTCTGGTCAGGACTTTCAACTCAATATGAATTAAATTCAATAGAATTACATATAATCAAGTAAACACATGAAAGACCTGTACATATACATAATTTAAATTTGCTAATAATGGTACTAAAACTAAAGTCTTTATTAACTAGTGCTTGATGTCGGGTCGGGGTATTTTCATCATACCCAGTCCTTTATTTAACAGTGTTCATTTGCTCTTTAACAGGATTGATGGTGGAAAAGTTTATTAGTTACACAATGGAGTTTATATTATTTAGTACTCGTTGATGAATCTCAGCAGGCCAGTTCTATAACACTTATCTGGCCTGTGACGATTGAAGATAGTTGTTCCTTAGGCCCACTCCTCACATGCGCTGAGGTAGTATGGTAGGCATCTCATTTCATACAGTGTTGTACTCTTCAGAATATCTGGCACTAGCACAGTGCCAGACAAAGAAACTCTGAAACCACAAAATTAGGCTAGGTCTTAACATAATACCTAATCCACCATGTTTACAAGCATTAATACATTGAAATAAAAGACAGGGTCAGATCTCTCTGACCGACCCAGCACATCTACATCAATGATGTTATCAAGTAGCACTAGTTTCACATTCCTCTCCTCTAAGGCCTGCACTGCATCTGAAATATTATCAGTAATCTCTTCTTTCCATATAATAAGGTGGGTGGTATGTTTCCACCTGACCACCTGAAAAGAAACATCTGTATTCTACATTTCTGATAGTTTATCATATTATAATTCAACTTCTAGGCCCTATAACAGTTGGCTGGGGACCTAGAATAAGTACTCACTTGTCGTAATCATTTTTCATTATATGGCAGTATCACTCACTCAGAATTGTTAAATAAAAAGGTTAATAATTTCTGTCTTACCACAATTCAAAAGAAAACACACAGATACGTTGAAATAGCACAAACTCAGCTAAGCTGCTGGCTGGACTATGGCGTCCGTATTCCTTATATTATTTATTTATATTCAGTGGACGTCACACTTCACAGCATCAACGATCTGCTTCTATGGACAGTCTTAGACAAAATGGCAACGGCAACGAGCCGTCCTATTTTCTAATAATCTTAACTGTGTTGACCAATCAGATATAGGAAAGCCAAGCTTTTTAAATTCAAAATTTTACACTAAGGTCCAAATTTGGTCCAATGTGTAGTGTATTTCTGTCGGTCGGTCTGTCCGAACTTGGCATTCCCCCAAAAATGGACTTGGTTTTGGCCCAACACAAAAAAAAAAAAAAAACAATATTCAGTTTGAGCTATCCCATAATTTCTACCCCGTGTCTACCCCTTTTCCTACAGAACACATGACCCTTTTCCTGCTTTTACTCAAGGACGCGTCAAAATGTAACCGCTAGTGACTGCAAAACGAACATCTGTCTGCTAGTCTGCACCGAACAAATCAGTCTTTTGTCAATAACTTCCGAGTTATCTGTCCGTCCTTGTATTTGAAAGCATATTATTTATCAGGAAAAGATAAGCTCTTAAACTAGCTAACTTTTGTGATTCTAAAAATATTAATAAGGAATTCCATATTTTTTTCCATGTTAGTCTTGAAATCTATAATCTACCACTCGTTTACTTCTTTTTCCGCTATTTTCAAGCTAAATACGAGAATCGTCCGTATTACGTTGGGAATTACGTCATTCTCAATAAGAGCTAAGCCTGTTTTCGTGACCCAATTGACGAACATTTTTTAACTTTCGTCGTATTTCAAACAACTACAAGTTCGCGCATATGCTAGGCTTAGATTCAAACCCCGTGTGCAGACGGCATCATTTTTCTCTTCCCTCCTTTTCTTACCCCGTCTGAACGAATAGGCCTTTCGTGTCCCCATGTTATAAATAGTTTTTTTCAATGACACTAGAAAACGATGGTACGATGTACCAAAATCAACGCGCTTGTGGCGTGGGCGAAGAAGCAGCAGCGTATCATAACTATATTTTATCCCTACATTTTATTTTAACTTTTATATTTATAATGGATGATTTTATCGCTGTATCAATGTATTCCATCACAGCTTGTCGAAGCTACATAGCCACAGCCCATAGCCGAGAAAAGCAAAGCTGACCTGCTCGTGAGCAGACTTACATAAGTGATAAGCTCAGATCCGTAACACTGTGTCTGAAGGGTATGTTAACTTGTATTAATCGTTGGGTGACACGTATTTTGGTGTTATGTAAACTGATGTAATATTTAATATTAATGTTAGCAATGACTTTGAATTACCTGCTGATATCTTAATCTTGGTACTCTAAATCCCGTGCTGTGCTGCTAACTGAAATTGGTTTCCAAACTGAATATAATCTGAACTATCATGATAGTATGACGCAGTTAGAAATCCTTGTCTATAAGAGCGTACAGTCCTTTTCAGGGCTTATCTTTTAAATGATGGATGTCAAAGAGTTAGTCATCTTCTTTTCCTCTGCTTCTTCGATTACTTTGTTTCTTTCGTTCAATTTAAATTTCGATGATGTAATATCTTTAAAGGGAAACCACTTTTGGAATAACTTAGGACCAAAAAGGAGCAATTTAGACAGAATTCAGACAAATTATGTCTGTAGTCTAACGATGAATTTTACTGCTTGTATGACGTACTTCTTTGATTGACATGACCCCGGCCTCATGGACTAAGTTGTCTAAATGAGGATTCTGATCAAATGTGGCCGCCATCATCGCAGGATCGTCTTGGTGGTAGGAAACAGATACCATAATCTGTGCACATGTGTCAGGTTCTTACCCGAGAGCGCCATAACAAAAGCTTCTGATAAATAAGCATAAAATACTGCAGTGTGTGATTGAAAGACCGTCTCTGCATTTGCCGGATAGTAGCATTGTGGCTACCTGTCCAGGTGTATTAAGTATCTTGGACATCAACACCTTATGTATGACTAGACAAATCTGCAGTGAAAGGACCTAAATTAGATAAGTGCTCATTACTTTGAAGAAACAGGATCCAGAAGTCACCAATTGCCAAAAATGATGAACAAAGACATTGACATCTTATAATTTTCCAACTTGTGATTTGTGTAAATACATATCTGCAATCTTTACCAAACTTCTATTTTAATTAATAAATGTACAGATATATTTTATAAATCGCAGTTGATTGATTTTGTTTAAATTCCAGTTTCTGTTCGAAATTTTGTTATTGTGTGGAAATTAAGAGAATTATTTAATATTTTTAATTGGTAAGGATAATTAACGAGCTGCATTTCACACCAACTATTAACAGAGCCATCCTTGGAGCATAGGATAGGTCTAGCGAGAAGGTGAATTACTTCACAGCTCGCTTTAACAGCTACCATCTACAACTGTGCAGTTAACTACCTGACTTGTCCTGTGTCATCCCTACCACTTTTGTTCACCAGTTCTCTTCGCCGGTTTTATAAATTATATCTATTATTTTCTATCCAATATCCATCTCGCCGCGGGGGGAGGGGGGGGGGGGGGGAAAGAGGATACCCAAGAAGTGGCAGACATTCATAAATGGGTGTTTACGTAGAATAGGATTGAAATGATATGGCAATACCACCAATGTGGAACTGATGACAAGAACCAGACAAATGCCAGTGGAACAGGCAATGAGAAGAAGACGCTGGCGATGGATAGGACACACACTGAGGCAACCTGCTGATATAATTACCAGGAAGTCCCTTGTTCTGTAAGCAAATGATGAGTTAGACATGGAAAGACCTTGAGCTGATGGCACGTGACAGGAAGACTTAGCATGCGTTTTTTGAAGGCCTGTACTCCTTGAGTTGAAGGGCGATGGTGATGATGATGTGGTTGATACACGTATAAGTACTTACATACAACATACACTCAAGCACATCAAACAAGCACATCAGTGTGCTAATACAAATATATGTCTGCACGCTTATTTACACTTGTGTAGAAGGGCAAGATAAAATAACTTTTCTTTGTGTTTTTATTTCTCCTTCCTTTTTTGCTCTCAGAATAACGATTTTTGTTTTTTAATGTCCAATGTTTAGTTCACTCGATTTTACCGCCACCCAATGCGCCCGCCTAGTTCATCTTATGGTTAAACCGGCCCTGAACGAGACAGCGAGGCAACAAAAACAAAAAAACACTACAAAACTGCTGACTTTGTGTAACGCGCATTTTGTACAGTACAGTAAACTGGACATTACAGATGTAAATATGTGGTTTGTAAACTTAAGAGCTAGGGATCAAGACATTCAGGACGACCCAGAGTCCTCTGGGAGGACATTAGACAATCTCTGATGGAGCGAGGACTAGATTGGAGCCAGGCCAGGAGGAAGACAGGAGATAGGATAGTATGGTGCTCTCTCTGGCAAACTTTGATACCCCAGAGTATAAGAGGAACGACTAAGTATGTAATATGTGGTTTGCCCACTGGAATAAACAGACAACTCCACACTATTATAGACAGTAATGTGTGGTGTGTGCTGTTGAGCGCTCAAATAACAACAATATCACATACGTGGTGGGGGAGTTGAATAAATGCAACACGAACAATATTACAGACATTCAAATGTGTAGACAGAAAACAGAACACTATTACAGACATTACAGAAAGCTGGCATACTATTTGTGCGATGGTAGAGCAGACACAGAACTGAATAAACATACATTCACTACAATTTGCCAGGAAGCTACCAACAGTATCCAATATAGCGCGATGGCGTTTTAAGCGAATCTTAGTGCGGTATAAAAAATATTCGCAAAGTTTCACTTTTTGCGCAAAATGTGAATTATTGAGAATCCATACTTTACATTTACTTCTATTAGAAAACTAGTCTTGAATGATGCGACAAACATCAGGAAGTCATACCTCGCATGACGTGTGACCGCAATGTACCAAAGGCACAAAGAATATAGTTGCTTGCATGCTAATAAGCTGTTGGCCCAAATTTGTAACTTCCGACGGTGGATTTTTTTCCCCATTCCTGAAATATGGAAAATCCTGTAAAACGCAGGAAATTCTGTACAATACTGGGAATTCCCTATTATACAAGCAGCCAGGGGGTTATAGCCTGGTTTATTTCGTACGATAGTGCAGAAGTTTTAAAAATAAAATGGAAACCACTGATCTTGGCAATTTTGGTTACACAAGCAGTTTCAACTCACGATTAGGCACGCACTAGACGATGTGCACATACGCTGCTTTACCGAGACAGGGAAATTATTTGTTACACATTCATTATCATTTCCCTTTCCCGTTCCTTATACAGCTTGGATCCATCACTGTAGTTGCTTCCCTTATAGGAAGCCCGTTACGCTAGTAGTTGAGCTGCATGACGACACACACGCAACCGCGTAAAAAAAGTGAAACCATGGTATCAGCAGGCTTTTTGTGAGGAATGGCTAATAGACAGCGAACTGAAGGATTGGATAAAGCTGGACTCTGGCAATCGCTGTGCTGCGATTTGTACGGTCTGTTTCTGTACATTAACTAATGCCAACAACACAGCTTTATTGACACATAAAAGCAGACTGAAGTACATGAAAAACTTCGAAGCCAAAGGCGAAACTCTGAATATTAACAAGTTTTTCATCAAACCAAAAGAGCCCTGTCTCCAAGACAAAATTGCTAAAGTGGAGATACTGTTGTCGGCTTTCATGGCAGAACATAATACTCCTTTTTCTCAAGCTGATCATTTGATTGAATATTGCAAGCAGATGTTTCCAGACAGCACAATTGCTAAAAAAAAAAGTCACTGAAGCGCACCAAGGCTGCCTATGTGATATATCGGAATGTTAATAAAATCATTTTTATATAATTGTGAATTTTTGGTAATAAAAAATAAAATAAAAATGAAGAAATAAATAACATTTGGTAGCACACAGCTTATTTGTGCTAAAGTTGCACTAAAAGATTGTGTAAGCATCGTCTATCCCCGTGTATTTGATGCATAAAATAATCTAGGTATTTCTGGGTTTTTTTAAAGAAGAAAATCTGGGTTTATCTCTAGAACTTGAGTGGCAACCTTGGTATCAAGCATTCAAGCACAACCTCATATTAGCGGCCTTGTACGACGTGCATGTGGAGCACCGGTCCTATTCTGTCTTTGTCTCATCAAAGACCCCGGGAACTACACTGGGCCTGCTGCATATTACACCCACTCGAAATGTTCCCGCTAAACTGAAAAAAGCTGGGAACCACTGATCTTGACGACTTTGATTACACAAGCAGCTAGTTTCAAATCACGACTAGGCTGGCACGAGAGACTGGGTCCTAGCTCATAAGCTGCTTCAGGGAGATGATGAAAGTGGTATTAACTTCTTGCCTGCTGCGCATTATACACATTCGAAATGTTCCTCCTAGACATACACGGTGCTTTTAACTAAAAAAAATGATTTTATTTCACAGGTTTTGATGATGGCTAAGAATGTCACCGGGTAGGCTGCTGTCTGGATGAAGGCATTGCCGTCTCCATCAGCCGCACGTAACCAATATCGTCATTTTAATTAAGCCTATATAAGTTTAGCCCGGTGTGTAGTTCCCGGGGGTATGAGAGGGGGCACTGATAGAATATGATAACTACTACCTCGGGCATGTCGTAAGAGGCGAATGAGAGGCAGTGCGTGGGTCTAGCAAACATCATCATGTCAAACAACTGCTACAAAAAGGTGCAGGAGCGGACACAGGGTGTGTATATGCTGGCTGACGTGTATAAATAATTACAAAAATTCGTGTGAACGCTTACATGCGTGAATAAATGTCGGCAAGTTTGCAGATATTACAGAGGGAGAAGGGAACTCACGGTGCAAGTAGTCAGTCCCTTAGCAGACACTGCCGTATGGCGAGGGAAGTGTTAGAGGTTTCAATACACTAGGTCTCAGCTCTGTGAGGTGGGGTGAACGGTTTTCCGCCTCGCTAACTTTGTCTTCCAAGGTGTAGACCAGAGCCAGTTACCCATTTACAGCCCAGAAAAGTGGAGCGTGACGCTACCGGTTTCTTCTTCTTCTTCTTCTTCTTCGTTCGCCCTGAAAAGGACGGTGGTTGCGTTTGTGTCTGTTTACAACGTAGCTGCGATATCTGCACCTTTCGGTCGACACATCCGACTTCTGCACGGCATTTTTTAGGACCGGGTTTGCCTTCCCATTTCGATCCACACTCGCTCAGCCAGCCTGCACAGCTGCAGACTGTTTCCAGGACCACCACGTGGAGGTGGAGTGCGGTCTTGACCAGCTCTGGTTCGCCGGTCCTGACGCAGGCAGTCAAGCTATGAGTCGCTGACTGCGGTCTCTATTGCTGCGTCTTGAGGTCCCGCTACCGGTTTCGAAACCGGTAATTACCTCGAGACATAAGCAATCTGAACATACTTGACAATCAACGCTTTAAGAGAACTCATGACAGACATAAGCCCTCCAAACATTCTGACAATCAACACTTAAAGAGAACTCATGACAGACGTAAGCGATCTAAACATTCTGACAATAAACATTCTAAAGAGAACTCATGACATGCATAAGAGCTCTAAACATTCTGTCAATCAACACTAAAAGAGAACTCATGACAGACATAAGCGCTCTAAACATTCCAAAGAGAACTCGTGACAGACATAAGCGCTCTAAACATTCAGACAATCAACACTTACATAGAACTCATGACAGACATAAGCGCTCTAAACATTCAGACAATCAACACTTACATAGAACTCATGACAGACATAAGCGCTCTAAACATTCAGACAATCAACACTTACAGAGAACTCATGACAGACATAAGAAGGGAGAAGACACGGAAAAAACTCAATATCTATTGCCACAGGATAGAAAGGATTGACGTAAACTGACTGTACAATCTATGTTCCACAGAGGGCTGCAAGGTGATGATGATAAAATTGACAAATTTGGTGTGTGTATATGATGTTTGAGAGCACAAATGTGAGTGTGAATATATAATTATGTTGCAAAAAATGTGTTGTGTATATATACTGTGTGAGTGCACAAATGTGAGTGTACATATGATGTGAGTGCACAAATTTGAGTGAACATATGATGTGAGTGCACAAATGTGAGTGTACATATGATGTGAGTGCACAAATCTGAGTGCATATATGATAGTGTACATATAATGTGTCAGTGCTCAAATGTGAGTGTACAAATGATGTGTGAGTACACAAATGTGGTTATATGAGTTATGTGTTAGCCAAAAACCTAAATTCCAAATCGGACTTGTGATGATTTGGTTAAACCGGCTATTTAAAATTGCGACCAATCAAATTCAAGATGCGTACACAGCTCTGTGTACAAAACGTGTGTGTACATAGGCAGCTTGACTGAGACGAGTTACGTGAAATTAGCTTCTAGTCTGCTACGCGCTACGCATATGTTCGTTGCTTATCATCCATGATAACAGTTTTTATCAATGATAGATGTATTCCCATACCAGTTTCCCGTATCATAAGATCAAATATCAGTCCATCCATCGCAAGAACATCCAACAGTTTAAAGACAAAAAATGGAGTTCCACAGCGGGTACAGCAGTGAGGCCTTCAAGTGAGTAAAACAGTGGAAATGTCTAGGACATTTATAACGTCAGATGGAGAAGGTAGCAGATACTGCCACAGGGAAGTAAAATGTTGGAGACTTCATCTTTACTAGGTTCCAATATGTTAGGTCGGGCGGCCGGTTGCATTCATCTCTGCCTTCGCCGTTATTTTTTTTTTTTTTTTTTTTTTTTTTTGTTTTGTTTTTTTGCGTACGCCCGCTAATACTCGAGGCGAAATCTCAGGTTATTATTTATGTCTAACCTGACATTGATTTTACGTGAGTATCCCTTTATTTCTTGTACAGAGACAGGTGTCCCTCGCCATTCAGGCAAATACTCGCCGATTTCGGAGGTACCCATTGCAGCTGGGTCGGCTCAGGAGCCGCCAGTCCCTGGTCGACGACACTCCTTCAAATGTCCTCGCCAGGTCTCGAGTTAATCCAGTCCAAATCCCGGTCGACGAAAAATCCTCAAATGCCGTCGCCCGGGTTTGATCCTGCATCACCCGGTCGCCAGAGCGGTGTTGTAACCACTACGCTAGCGCGGCTCCCCCGCCGTTAATAACTCAAGAAAAGAATCTCGAGAGACCCATTTACAGCGTGGTAGACCTGAGCGTGACGCTACCAGATTTCGAGCACGGTAACTATGGCCCGTGAAGCGAGTGCAACAACTCTGCCACTCGCTCTCCATCAAACAACAGAGTTAACAACTCGCGTCACGACACGCTACCAGCACATTTTACAGCCCACTTCTACATATTCAAACACAGTTTCAACCAGGCTCCAAAAATTATTCCAACTAGTTTTACATAACGAGCTTTGATTATTTTGATGCAGTTTTTCTACGTCCTATTTGTATGAGCTGAAATTTTCACTTGCAAGCATTACATGCACAAGAAAAAGGAAAAAATAATGGAGGGGGAGGGCAATACGTTTCCGTGCTGATGAGGACATAACAGTTTGCGTGCGCAAATAGGTCCAACTATTTAAGAAACTCATCATTTTCACCTCTGTTTCCAGCTCTCTTCTCCATGTGCTTCTTGGTGCCTCTCTTGCCCTGGGGGTTCCAGAACAAGGACTGCCTTGTAATGCTATCAACAGGTTTCCTCAGTGTGTGTCCTATCCATCGCCATCGTCTTCTTCTCATCTCTTGTTCCACTGGCACTTGTCTAGTTCTTGTCATCAGTTCCACGTTGGAAACCTTGTCATACCATTTTAATCCCTCTATTCTACGCAAGCACCCATTTATGAAAGTCTGTAGCTTTTTGGTTGTTGTCTTTGTTGTTCTCCATGTCTCAGAGCCATACAATAGGACTGACTTCACATTTGAGTTGAAGATTCTTATTTTCGTGTTGGATCCGATTTCTCTTGATCTCCATATATTTCCCAATGCAATGAAAGCTCCTCTTGCTTTTTGTATTCTTAGTTTGATATCACTGTCTGCCCCTCCAACTTTGTCTATACTGCTGCCAAGATATTTGTACGATTCTACATCTTGTATTGGTGTTTCTTCAAGTTCAACCCTGTTATCATTACCTGCATTTATTCTCATTATTTTTGTCTTTTCCCTGTGTATTTTCAGACCCAATTGCTGTGACCTCTCATCGAGTGTTTTCAATTTGTCCTGCATCTGATTACGGTTATGGGACAGAAGTGCCAAGTCATCAGCAAAATCCAGATCATCCAACTGCTTAGTCAGAGTCCACTGGATTCCATTTCTGTTGTGTGTTGTCGATGATCTCATAACCCAGTCTATTGCTAGTAAGAAAAGAAATGGAGACAAGAGGCATCCCTGTCGCACTCTTGTTCTTATCCCAAACGGTTCTGTAAGCTGTTCTTCATGAAGAACTCTGCATGTCATGTCTTCATATGTTTTCTTTATTAAATTAATGATCTTCAGGGGAACTCCATTATGCCTCGTCAATTTCCAAAGTGATTCTCTGTCTACACTGTCAAATGCCTTTTCGTAGTCCACAAATCCAATGTATAGTGGTGAATTCCATTCCAGACTTTGTTCAATTATTATTCTCAAATTGGCTATCTGGTCTGTACATGATCTGTTTTGTCGAAAACCTGCTTGTTCATCTCTCAGTTTCTTGTCTATGGACTCTTTTAATCTCTCAAGGATAATCCTGTTTAATACTTTTCCTGGCACTGATAGTAACACTATTCCTTTATAATTTGTGCACTCTTGTAAATTTCCCTTCTTAGGCAACTTAACCAGATATCCTTCCTTCCATTCTGCTGGTATCTCTTCCTTTTCCCAGACTTTACCAAGTAATTTATATAACATCTCTGTAGTCGTGTCGATATCTGCTTTGATGGCCTCTGCTGGAATGCCATCAGGTCCAGATGCTTTTCCATCTCTTAGAAGCTTTATGGCTTTCTTTATTTCTTCCTTCGTTGGTCTGTCACCATTAATTTGTAGTTCTTCTTCTGCTGGCTGGATATCCGGGGGGTTTTGTGGAGGTGGTCTACTGAGATGGTCCTCAAAATATTCTGTCCACCTCTTCATTTGCTCTTGTATATTGCTGAGCAGTTTTCCATTCTTGTCTTCTATGAGGCAACTTGTTAGCTTGTATTTCCCTATTAGCTTATTTGTGCTGCTATACAGTTCTCTCATATTTCCTTTGGCTGCAGCATCTTCTGCCTCTCTTGCCAACTCCTCAATATACTTCCTCTTGTCTCTTTTGATACTTCTTTTTACTTCTTTGTTTGCTTCTGTGCACACTTCTTGAGCCTTGGCTTTGGAACTTCTGGTTTTGCTTGTGTTTAAATCTGCTTTCTTGTTTTTTCTGTCTTTTATCTTATTGATGGTTTCTGTTGTTATCCATGCTTTTTGTTGTCGTTCCCTTTTCCCCAGTATTTCTTCACGTCTCATTCCATACAGTTTTGATTTGCTGCCAATAGTCTTCTGTATTCTCTACATCTTCCAGCTGTTGGAGCACTTGGAATTTGTTGGATATTGTGACAGCAAATATGTCTTTTGTTTCTTGATTTCTTAGATGTCCTACATTAAATTGTTGTCTATAATTTTGCATAGTTGCATATCTCTTGAGTTTCATTTTTACTTTGGCTATCAGAAGGTGGTGATCTGATGCCACATCTGCTCCTCTATATACCTTTACATCCTGCAATGATGATCTAAACTTCTTGTTTATGCATATATGATCAATCTGATTTTCTGTTCTATGGTCTGGTGATATCCATGTTGCCTTGTGTATTCTCTTATGTGGAAACATGCTTCCTCCTATAGCCAGTTGATTTCTTCTTCTTCTTCTTCCTCGTTCGCCTTCAGACTTCCACATTTATGACTCTAATAAAGGCAGCAGTCAACTCAAGGTTCCCGACATCTCCAAACAGTTTTTCGTTGACAGAAGTAGGTTGTTGCCATATGCTACCCCGTTCATTACTGTAGGTTGGGCAGTACTGCAGCAGGTGTTCGACTGTCATCGGGCTGGTACCGCAGGTGCAGAGATCTGTTGCACCAATTTTGTATTTGTGGTACAGATGGTATCTCAATCTGTTGTGCCCAGTGCGCAGTCGAAAAATGATGACCTGTTCTTTTCTGGATAGTTGATGATATGCGTCATTTTTCAAATGTCCCGGGTGCTCTCTTTCCCATTTGGACTTGAATGTAGCCTTTATAGTGGTCTTTGCCGTTGCGTAAGTTGTCCCTATATCATTTTACTGTAAGGCACCTCCTTCTTTAGCAAGTCTATCTGCCTCTTCATTTCCTGGTATGTTGCAATGGGCTGGTATCCACTGGATAGTGCACTTCTTGAAGCATTCGGCCAGTCTTTCAAGGGAGATTACACTGACAAACAACATTTTTCTTTCTTATATAAGAATAAGTGTTCTTAGGTCAGTTTCTTGCGCTGATTTCAAATTTGAAATCCGTTTATCTCTATCACGTCGGGTTCTAAAGATATTTGTGAATAAATATATTTTTGGGAAACCGTTATTTGCTCCGTTTCATTTTTACTATATAACTTTTTAAAAATTAATAAAATGCAAAATAATTCTACTTTTTATACTGCTAAAAGATGCATGACATATGTTACGTTATATTTCAAATAGTTACTGTATTTTGAAATAATTCTGAGTGAAATATGGCTTCTAGAAGTTGTAGAAATTCGGCTGATCTGTTCTGTTACGTGTGCGGATATTTTACCGATCGTGTTCACCAGAAAAAACTTTACAACATTGCTAAAGAAAGCATATGAACTTTATTTCGATTCGAAAGTTGATGATGCAAATAAATCTTGGATGCCAAATGCAGTTTGTTCGACTTGTACAAATACATTGGCAGGTTGGTTACGAAAATCGCCGAAGCATAAGTCGATGCCTTTTGGAGTGCCAGTAATATGGCGTGAACCGACAAATCACGCTACTGATTGTTACTTCTGCTTGACAAATATCTATGGTTTCACTTTTAAAACTAGAAAGTCTGTGGTTTATCCAAATATTGAATCGGTTTCGAAACCAGTGCCTCATGATCCAATCACATGTCCGATCCCAGTTCCACCAGAACAATATCCGTTGGACGTGAATGAACCATCAGAAAGTGATAGTTTACCTGCTTTAGAAACTAATTCTGACTCGGATTATATACCGGTGAATGATGGTGTTCACTTAATTAACCATTCAGAACTTTCAGATCTAATACGTGATCTCGCTCTCACCAAAGGACAAGCGGAATTACTCGGTTCGCGACTCAAAGAATGGAATCTTTTAGCGCCCAATACTCCGATATCTAAATTTCGTCATAGACACAGAGAACTTGTTCAATACTTTGAGATGGATAATGACATTTGCTATTGCAAAGATGTAAAAGGTCTAATGGTGCACCTCGGTCATGAGCACATAGTCAACGAATGGCGACTTTTCATCGACTCTTCCAAGACTAGTCTAAAAGCCGTGTTATTGCATAATGGAATATTATTTTCATCAATTCCAGTCGATTACTCTGTTCATATGAAAGAAACTTATGACAATATGGCTATACTTTTGGCAAAAATAAAGTACAATGACTACCAACGGCGGATTTGTGGAGACCTAAAGGTCATTGCAATTCTCACGGGCATGCAGACTGGGTATACTAAATTTTGTTGCTTCCTATATGAATGGGACAGCCGCAACAGACAGGAACATTATGCAAGAAAGGTGTGGCTTATCAGGGATCGTATGCAGCTCGGGCATAAAAATGTAATACACGAGCCATTAGTTAACAAAGACAGCATCATTTTACCACCGTTACATATAAAGTTGGGGCTCATGAAGAATTTCGTAAAAGCGTTAGATAAAACGAGCAAAGCTTTCACTTATCTTCGAGAAAAGTTTCCGCAAATTAGCGATGCAAAGATAAAGGAAGGTATCTTTGTAGGACCTCAGATTAGGAAAGTTATTGCAGACAAACAACTCGAGAACTTGTTACATGGTAGTGAACTTCGCGCATGGATGGCATTCAAATCGATCGTCGATAACTTTCTGGGAAATCACAAATCTGTCGACTATGTGCATATTGTTAAGCAGTGCATAGATGCATACAGAATTATGGGCTGTAACATGTCCCTCAAAATCCATTTGCTCGATTCGCATCTTGACTTTTTCCCTGACAACCTTGGCGAAGTCAGCGATGAACATGGAGAACGATTCCATCAAGATATCGCCGTAATGGAGTCATGTTATCAAGGACGGTGGAGTGTGACCATGCCTGCCGATTATTGTTGGATGCTTCATCGCGATGTACCACATGCCATTCACCAACGAAAGTCAACTGCAAAGAAATTCAAGCCTACATAACTGTTATACTTCTTGTACAAATGATGTTGTAATACTGTATGCGTTGTTAAAAAACTTCAATTGCGTATTTCTAGAGATCCCGACCTGATAGAGAAAAACGGTTTGCAGATTTAAAAACAGTGCATTAAAATTGACCAGAAAAACATAGAAATGTTGAAGAAAGAAAAAAAAAATTTTTTTTTGTTAGCCAGTGTTATTTTTCTGCCTGTGCTTTGCATTCAATAAGAGTTTCAGCTGCCTGTTTCAGGGCTTCTGCTTCAGCACAGAAGTTGTTGCAGTATTTTCCAGTGGCAATTGCCATAGAGTGAATTCTATTCTTTAATTTTATGAGGATGCCGGCACCCCCATTTTCAACTGCATTTGTTGCCGAACCATCAGTATATGCATGTGTCCAAAGCTTCGCTGGAAATCTTTGGTCAATATACTTGGTTGCTATACACTTTCTTTGTGTTTCTGTCTGTGTTCCATTACCTTCAATGCCTGGAATATCAGATTTTAACTCAGGAAAGCATCTTATTTTCCACAGTGGGATAGTTGAGCTTGTTGGGATTTTCTTTGCAACTGAGCTCGCTAGTATGGTATTATTGTTAATTTTTTCTTTTGCTTGGGCGACAAAGTTAGTTCGCTTGAGCCTGCCTCTTCCTAGCCTATTCATTCTTTGGTACATGGGGTGTCCTTCGAGCCTCTTAAATTTTTCAGCTTGTTTTAAGACTCTGCTGTCACGTCTATCCTCCATTGACTGTAGCCCTGTGATGTTTTCCATATGGTTGATTTGTGTAGACTTTAGGGCCCCTGTTATAATACGTGCTGCTTGGTTTTGGAGTCTGTTTACTCTGTCAAAATTTGACTTTGCTGCCGTCGACCAAGCTGTGATGCCATATTCCATAGCAGGTCTGACTCTGCCTGTGTACAGCTTTTTGATTTGAAGCACAGAAGTTTGAGAATAGTTCCCCATTTTCATTCATTATTCCTAGCTCCTGTTTTCCCATGACTTCTTCAAAGCCGGTGTTGACTGTACCTATCTTTGCTTTCATGTCACCCATCAAAATTGTGATGTCTCTTCTTTTTACTTTGTCCATAATTTCCTGTAGTCTAGTATAAAATGCTTCTTTCACAGACTCTTCTTTGTCATTAGTTGGTGCATAACATTGGATGACATTTACATTTATTTTCTTTTTAGCTGTTTTAAAAGTAGCTGTTATTATTCTAGGTCCAACAGCTTCCTATTCAATGAGTGCTTTCTGTGCTTCTTTAGATATCATAAGAGCTACCCCTTCACTGTGGTGTGAACTTTCGTTTTCATGTCCTGAGGACAGCACCAATTCACCTGTGATGAGTTTATTCTTGTCTACTCCCTTCCACTTTGTTTCACACATTCCCAGAACCTCGATTTTATATTCCCTCATTTCTGCTGCTACTTGTGCCACTTTCCCTTGTTCGTTTAATGTCCGAACATTCCAGGTGCCAAATCTGGAAGTTCTCCTAGAAGAAAGAAGGTTAGTCAGCAACACAGACTACTTTCGGCTTTCTCTGTGTTGCATCATACGCCTCCCTGCGAGAGGACCTTCCCCTGTCTTGGATGGCTGTGTTTTATTTTCTTTAACTGACTTGTCCATGTTTGTTGAAGTTTTTTTTAGGAGAACGTGGAAAGAACTTGAGATGATGGCACGTGACAGGAGGACTTGGCATGTGTTTGTTGAAGGCCTATGCTCCTTTGGGAGTGGAGGGTTATGAATGAATGAATTTAAGAAACTACCTAAAAGTTTAACGCTTATGAATCGCAGTAGGACAATAAGGTTAGAATTACATTTCTTTAGTTGTCACATATGGTCTAATTGTTTTTTTTTTTACAATTAAAAATAAACTGAATTGAGAAGTTTTCTTTAATCGAACGTGACATTAGTGTATTTAATTTATTTTAAAACAACCGGAGAGGAAACTTTAAATACTACTTTCTCTTCGGGCGTCGGATCTGATAAGTGCTGCAAAGTTTTAAAAAAAAAAATGTCCACATGTGCCGTGAACGGAAATAGATTGAGAAACACGGTTCTAACTCCTGCTATCTTAGTCTCTATAGAACTCTGCCCCCAACAACCACATAGGACCCCACCGCAAATAAGAAGATTACGGGAAGATTTTTTTTTTTTTTTTTGTTGCGTACGCCCGCTAATACTCGAGGCGAAATCTCAGGTTATTACTATGCCTAACCTGACATTGATTTTACGTGAGTATCCCTTTTTACTTGTACAGAGACAGGTGTCCCTCGCCATTCAGGCAAATACTCTCCGATTTCGGAGGTACCCATTGCAGCTGGGTCGGCTCAGGAGCCGCCTATCCCTGGTCGACAACACTCCTTCAAATGTCCTCGCCAGGTCTCGAGTTAATCCAGTCCAATTCCCGGTCGACGAAAAATCCTCAAATGCCGTCGCCCGGGTTTGATCCTGAATCACCCGGTCGCCAGAGCGGTGTTGTAACCACTACGCTAGCGCGGCTCCCTACGGGAAGATAAATGTTAAAGGGCTCAGACTCTTGTGCACATTCCAACCCAACCACCTTTGTTCTTTCTGTAATCATTGTTACGGGCGCTCTCGGGACCCCCGTGTGTTATGGGTGCTTCGATGACTTCTAGTATTTGAGGATGACCAAGTTATTATATGCGTATTCAGTTTATAGAGTCAAAGTCCCTCGGGTTCTTATCACTTTTGTAGGATTCCGTAATACTGTTCGTTGGTATCGATAATGTCTGCTTAACCCTTGTGATACATTCTGTGCTGAATATATTTCATATTAAATATTCGACCCTTGACTGACCTGTATGAGTCTCTTGTCTTATTGATTATATTGGCAGTGTGAGATGCAGCGTGTTAAGACATTAATCATCACTGGTCATGATTAGTTGAAGATGAATAGCATTTAACTCAACTCCGAATACGATAGTTGATAAGACTGTGATTTTGACGACTCAAAATATTTAATTAGTAATTTCATACCATGAGCAGACACCAACTACATGGGAACAAAAGTCACATCACATTCATATACGATCTGTAAGAGTTCTCATTATTTCATAAGCACATGTTCACAATCTCTATCTAGAGTTCTGGTTAGAGGTCAGTTCCTTTTAACGGCCAATGTCCTTTGGCATAAATTCAGAGGCTAACTAGACTTACTCCCGTCGCTAGTTTATACAATAGCCTGTTGCACTAGACTTAACTATCCTGCTAGTTTTTCAATACACTTATTATGCTAGGCTTACGTCTACTGCTAGTCGTTTAATATCCGTTACACTAGGCTTACGCTTGCCGCTAGCTGTACCATATCCATCTATACTAGTCTTACACTATTGCTAGTAACATAATGTTCCTTTGGCATACCACGCCAGGCTAATCTGCCATAATTATGCAAACTGCGTTATTCATACGACGACTTACGTTTGGTTCAAGAAATACACTGCTCAAATGGCTTCCCAGCCACACAATTAAAAAGTGGTTGTACCACACAATATCAGTGGCAATGGCCACACTTCGGAAACACACTGCCGTTCGGGTCAAAACCCACAAGTCGAATGACGTTGCAAAGACACACGCGTCATGCATAGAGATATGCATACTACGTCGTTAATATATATTCAATTGCGATGTTCCACGGTGCAGCAGTCCGAGTTGGCCAAACTCAAATGCTTGCACACATGCAACAATCATCGACATCGGTCGATGAGATATATCTCTATTCGTTTGAGTTGTTCCATGATACAGCCATTCGGATCGTCGACAAATCCAAATGTCTGTAAGCATGAAACAATCATCGACATCAGTCGCGGAGATATAATCATTTGAGGAATGCGCCATGCTGCAGACATGAAGCAATCCTCAACATCATCCCCCTCACTTCCAAACGTGACACTTGTGGCACGGATGATAGTGATGGAGAAGACGCCCGTCTCCCAAACATATCAATATTAGTACTACCTACTTATAACTATGATAATCATTAAGTAGACACATTAAATTTTATAACATTAATAATAGCACTTGTCAACATGGTGACTAAAGAGTTAATTCAATTTCTTCTCAAAGACGTTGCGCGATAAAAGATCTGCCAAGTTATTGTCTGAGCCAGCAATAGGCAGAATCGTAAATGAAAATTCTTGAATTAACAAATACCATCGGTGTATTCTAGCGTTACGCATTGTTCTAGCTGTTATGTAAGTAAGAGGACTATGGTCTGTCATAATGTAAAAGTGCGTGCCGATGAGATATCTTGACAGCTTCTCCAGGCACCAGACCATAGACAGGAGCTCACGTTCCCCTGTCGCATACTTCTGTTCAGCTGGAGTCAGTTTCCTCGACACATAGAAACATGGATGGAGTGTTTCCTTGTAACATTGCAGCAAACAACCACCCATGGAGTAACTCGAGACATCTGATTGGAGTATGAATGGAATACGTATATTCGGTAATAACAAAATAGGTGCATTACTAAATAATTTCTTAATTGTTACCAAAGCGCTTTCGCAATCTTTGTCCCAACGTACCTTATTAGGACTACCTTTGGTCAACAGTGCGGACAAAGGTGTAGATAGTTGTGCGAAATGCGGAATGAATTTATGGTAATAGTTTATCAGGCCTAAAAGGCTTCTAACTTGTTTCTTAGTAGAAGGGGTAGAAATCTCTAGAATTCTTTTGACTGTATTGTCGTCAGGATACAGTTTGTGGTTACCTATTCGGTGACCAAGAAAAGAAATTTCCTGACAACCTATTTGGACCTTTGAAGGTCGCACAGTCAAACCATGCATACGTAACGTATGTAGAAGGGAAGTTAAACCATCAATATGGTCTTCCCACGAGTCATGAAATAGGCAGATGTCATCGATGTACGTGATGACATCTTTACGATCGCCAAGAAGGCGGCGCATCATGCGCACAAACGTCGCTGGCGCATTCACTAACCCAAAACACATATAATTCCATTGGTAGAGCCCAAAAGGAGTTGTGAAAGCTGTGTAAGGTTTGGCATTTTCGGCAAGAGGAATTTGCCAGTAGCCTTTAGAGAGATCTAGTTTGCTAAAGAAGGTAGCATTAGATAATTCTGACAAAAGATCATCTAAAAGTGGCATAGGCTCACCGTCTGTGATTGTAATTTTGTTCAATCGCCTAAAATCAATACAATACGTAAAGAATCATCCCTCCTTTTAACTATCACCCTTGGGAAGGCATATGGTGCTTCAGAAGGACATATACCGCCTAAACGTATCATCTCCTTTAACTCTTTCTCTACCCTATCTTTGTGGTGTAAAGATATAGGATAGGGTCTGAGTTTGATAGGTTTATAATCAGTAAGAGTAATATCATGGGATATAAGCGATGTCCGACCTGGAAGGTCGGTGAGAACATCATTGAAAGAAATGAGAATATCCCGAACTTGATCTTGTTGTGACGAAGATAGTGACGAAGAAATAGTCACGTCTTTCCAAGATTCCGATGATTGCAAAGAAGGTAGTTGAAATTGTAAAGGGATAGACGAAGTAGTATCTTCTTCATGAACAACTGCAAAAGAAGCAGTATGATGTGAAGAATCATCAATAGAGTTAATGACAGAAATTAATTCCTGTGGTCTTTCAACTGCTAATTTTAGCATGTTGACGTGGAAGGTTTTGATTTTACCTCTAACGTTCACTGAGTAGTCAACATCTGTGACTTGTTTGATAACATCAAATGGACCTTGCCATGATATCAGTAATTTGTTATCGTTATGAGGTAGCAACAACCAAACTTTTTCCCCTGGTTTAAATGATCTTAATATTCTCTTTTGATTATGTAATAATCGTGATCGTTGAGTGGCTGATTTTATACTCTGGGATGCATAAGTGCACGCATCGATGATTCGTTGTCGGAGATCAATCACTAACTCGTAGCTGTTTCGAGTGGCTGTATCAATTGATGCTCCAATCAACAAATCCTTGAGTATCATCATTGGTCCGCGCGGATTCGAACCATAAACCAATTCGAACGGAGACCACCCCGTGCTCTCGTGGGGCACTTCACGAAAAGCGAAGAGGGCCGCCGGCAGAAGCCGATCCCATTCACGAGGGCATTCTTCAGTTATCTTAGATAACATCTGTTTTAGAGTGCTATTGTAGCGCTCGCACACACCGTTTGATTGAGGCCTATACGCACTACAAAACGAGTGGTGAACAGATAACATGGATTCTAAATCCCTCATAATGTTGGAAGTAAATTGTGATCCTTGATCTGACAAAATCTCTTCCGGAAAACCGATTCGACAAAATATCGAAAATAATGCATCAGACACAGATGCAGTTGTGATGGTTTTCAACGGTATGGCCTCTGGCCACCGCGTGCAAAGATCTACGCAAGTTAAAATATAACGAAATCCATTATTTGAAACAATTGATAACGGACCCACTATATCTACTGCAATCTTTTTGAAAGGTCTCTCAGGCACGTCTGTAATCTGTAAGGGTGCCGTATGGAACCTGCCCTTACGTGCTATACCTTGGCATGTTGTACAAGATTTGCAGTATAACTTTGTATCTTTATTAACCCCAGGCCAATAAAATTGTGACGTAACACGAAACAATGTTCTTTTGATCCCCATATGCCCTGCCATAGGGGAGTCATGACCTGTTTGTAGGACCAATGGTCTGTATTCTTTAGGTACTATTACTTGATGTATAATTGTTTTGCCATCATCATAATATCTAGTGAGTATTGATTTCTTTATCTTGATCCATTGTTTAGCCCCTCTTGTGTATTTAATAGTTTTTTGTTCTGCTCGGCTAAACAATCCTTGTAAAGTTGGGTCACTCTTCTGTTTTTCTGCAAAAACAGAAGGTGAAACAGTGCCAACTTGAGACATAATTGTATCTATTATAGGAAGAGGTGGTGTAGCCATATCCGTAGCTAACTGTTGTGCTCTCGTTACAACAGCATTTGCCACCTGTGGGTGAGATTCAACCCACATTGCAATCTCCTCAGGAGTGCAATCTTTAACTCCTGGTATGTTTCCTATTATAATTTCAGTTATGGGTGCTCTCAAGCCGCAGGCATAGACAGTGCCTGTGTAAAAAGGAGTATCAATGTATACTCGTGCCACAGGGAAAGTTTCTATATTCCCACCGAATGTGACACACTTAACTGATTTGCCTGTAAAAGCAGAGGGCTCGATAAGCGAGTGCTTTATGCCTATGGTTGAAGAACCTGACGGGATGAAATGTAAGATAACCGACATTTACACATGCCGACATTGTTGGCATACAATGGCCACAATCAAGTGTAATTGTAGACTTTAATCTGTCTTTCGACTGACACTCATAACATGTATCATTCATTACCATACATGCGTTCGCATGATCATTATCATCATTACCTTTTTCCTTTTTAACACTGCAACTATTTGCATGTCTCTGTTTATTTTTGTCTCTCGACGGAGATCTGGCATTACCTTTGTTATTATTGACTGACTTTTTATTGCTATAATAAAAATCAGTAGAGTCATCCTTCCTGGCATCTCTACCATAAGATGATCTTTGCTTATAGTATCCTTTTTGATGTGAACCATCATAATCCCTGCCTCTGTGATACCCACGATCATGAGGTGAATATCCTCTATAACCTCGTCGATATGAATTCGAAGGAGAGCGATGACGACGGAAGTTATAAAAACCTCTGTCGGATTGATAATAATCTGAACGACAACGTCCATCAAAGCTCTTCGATCGAGGTCTGTGATCATGTTGTACCGCGCACACAGGCATAGATCTCGAATAGTCGATCTATGAAGATCTTTATTCTGATGTGCGGTTTGATACTGTCTTCCGAGTTTTTCATACTCATCAATAGAATTAGGATGTCTTTCCTGTAAAAATGCTTCTAATTCAGTGCTGCATGCGGATAAAACTTTATCTCGCAGCATGAGATCTATAACACCTTCATATGTTTTATTTATACCTGATAAATCAATCCATCTGCCAAGGAAATGTTTTAATAGATGCAATGAATTCACCAAAATCTGCATCCTTGCTTGGTTTTTGCAGCATGAAAGCGATCTCTGAATCCAGACTCAGTTAACTGGAAACGTCTTAGTAATACCTCTTTTACGACATCGAAATCGCTTCTGCTCTTCTCATCAAGACTCATGAAACATTTAAGTGAGTCACCAGTCAAAAAATCAAGTAAAAGACTGCTCCATCTTTCCTTGGGTATGTTCAGAGCTGTGACCTTGATGATGAATCTAGATAGGAAAGAGTCAACACAATCGCGAGTCTGGTCAAAATGTGGCATTTTTAACTTAGGATAAAAAATATTTGTAGCAGCCGCAGTCTTAGTCTGTTCAGACTGCACTTTAGCTAATTCTAAAGCTTTTTCTTTTTCTGCATGAAGTTTTAATGTTTCCATTTCCATGGCATTTTTATGTGCTTGATCCAGTTGCATAAGTTCCATTCTCCTTAATTCCATTCTTTCCTTCTCTAATGCCATTTTTTCCTTGTCGAATTCTCTGTCTTTTTCTTGTTGAGCTAATTCTTTATCTTTCTGCTCTCTGTCTTTTTCTTGTTGAGCTAATTCTTTATCTCGTTGAGCCATTTTCTCTTTCTCAAATTCTCTGTCTTTTTCTTGTTGAGCTATAGTCAATCGTTCTAATTCCATTTTCATGGATATTTCTTTTTCCTTCAATTCCCTTTCTTGGGTTAATTCAAACCTCCTAAGCTCATCAGCTCGTTTAGTCATTTCGCGCTGTTCCATTCGTTCCAGACGCGATAAATATTCATCATACTTTGTATCTGCAAAACTTTGTAGTTCCGCCCCTGATTTTCCATAACTTTTTCCAATATCAATGAATTCCTGTAGTGTAGACATGATAATAGGTTTCTGAGTACCTTCAATAGTCTATAATATACACCGGGACTATAGAACTCACTATACTATGTACATGAATATATTAATCAATAACAAACAAGTTCCAAGAACATGTGACAAAGACAGTGAAAACAATCAAATGAGTTACAATGAAATGATTTTTTAATTATACGACAACACTTTACACTTATAAAGCAAACCAAGGAGACTTATAAACAGTAAGCAGTAAAAGAAAGAAAAGAATTTACATTACAAAAAAATATAACAAGGCAATTCGTCTTAGACAAACGTGTAGGCAAAGAAGGTTTAGATCACACACGACAACAATTTTCAACAGTACTGAAAGTAAGTTATGTAAATGAAGAGGACTTAATTCACCTTGACGAAACTGCTAAGTACATAAAATATGGTTATTAATGTACTAACTGAAGAAAACATTTTATTTCCTGAACTCAAAGAAAAAATATAATCAGTCAGATCCTCAGTCAGTAAAATAAGCATGTAAATCTAATAGAAGTTAACATTCACTGAAGCTTTCCTGGGAAAATTCCAGTCAATATTAAACACGACGAGTATGCAAATATACGGATAAACATGAATGGGGAAACACAGATGATAGTGAAAAGTAAGTAAAGTGATGATGAACTGTAAACCAAAGGTAATGCAAGGACAATATGATAATGTTCAAGCGCCCAAGTAAAATCAAGAACTTATCTGTTTAGCTGTCCCTCTGAGAAATACATGAATGCATGTAATTCTAATCCTAGTTCCGAAACGTGTCTTCAACAGCTGAGGTCCATTGATGGTAGACCTTGACCTTCACAGCAGGGCAACCGTTTGAATGTATTGCTTCGGTCTTAGAACGTAGTTTCTTGAAACGATCTGCGTCGCAGCTTCAGATGAATTTGATGAAGAGATACATTCTCCACTGGTTCAGGTTCTCGAGTGGAAGATTACCGTTCTATCTGCCTGAATCAGTCTCTTTGATGGAAGAAAATTCGGATTCTCTCAGGCAATGTTGTCTGCTAACGTTGACGGCATCGATGTAGTGACGTCACTTTCTGTCCTGCGCATTTCAGTTGCCGGTTAGGCTTGAAAGAATGATTTCGCCTTCATAACGTTCATCATCAGTTTGACTTTCTTCGATACTTGAAGGGGGGAATCCAGTATTCACGAAATCCAGACACTTTCTGACACCAGTATGTTACGGGCGCTCTCGGGACCCCCGTGTGTTATGGGTGCTTCGATGACTTCTAGTATTTGAGGATGACCAAGTTATTATATGCGTATTCAGTTTATAGAGTCAAAGTCCCTCGGGTTCTTATCACTTTTGTAGGATTCCGTAATACTGTTTCGTTTGGTATCGATAATGTCCTGCTTAACCCTTGTGATACATTCTGTGCTGAATATGTTTCATATTAAATATTCAACCCTTGACTGACCTGTATGAGTCTCTTGTCTTATTGATTATATTGGCAGTGTGAGATGCAGCGTGTTAAGACATTAATCATCACTGGTCATGATTAGTTGAAGATGAATAGCATTTAACTCAACTCCGAATACGATAGTTGATAAGACTGTGATTTTGACGACTCAAAATATTTAATTAGTAATTTCATACCATGAGCAGACACCAACTACATGGGAACAAAAGTCACATCACATTCATATACGATCTGTAAGAGTTCTCATTATTTCATTAGCACATGTTCACAATCTCTATCTAGAGTTCTGGTTAGAGGTCAGTTCCTTTTAACGGCCAATGTCCTTTGGCATAAATTCAGAGGCTAACTAGACTTACTCCCGTCGCTAGTTTATACAATAGCCTGTTGCACTAGACTTAACTATCCTGCTAGTTTTTTCAATACACTTATTATGCTAGGCTTACGTCTACTGCTAGTCGTTTAATATCCGTTACACTAGGCTTACGCTTGCCGCTAGCTGTACCATATCCATCTATACTAGTCTTACACTATTGCTAGTAACATAATGTTCCTTTGGCATACCACGCCAGGCTAATCTGCCATAATTATGCAAACTGCGTTATTCATACGACGACTTACGTTTGGTTCAAGAAATACACTGCTCAAATGGCTTCCCAGCCACACAATTAAAAAGTGGTTATACCACACAATATCAGTGGCAATGGCCACACTTCTGAAACACACTGCCGTTCGGGTCAAAACCCACAAGTCGAATGACGTTGCAAAGACACACGCGTCATGCATAGAGATATGCATACTACGTCGTTAATATATATTCAATTGCGATGTTCCACGGTGCAGCAGTCCGAGTTGGCCAAACTCAAATGCTTGCACACATGCAACAATCATCGACATCGGTCGATGAGATATATCTCTATTCGTTTAAGGTGTTCCATGATACAGCCATTCGGATCGTCGACAAATCCAAATGTCTGTAAGCATGAAACAATCATCGACATCAGTCGCGGAGATATAATCATTTGAGGAATGCGCCATGATGCAGACATGAAGCAATCCTCAACAATCATAACGAGATCACGGCATCTAGGGCATATCGACAGCACTACACATACATAAATATCGCATAACCGCCACATATACACATCATACGATCGTAGCAGGTGTGTATGTTAAAGACAGGGAGGGAGAGATAGAGAGAAATGTGCGCCGGCTGGAAGCAAAGAGGCGGGTAATCGATATCACATTGAACTTCACACGACGGAATGCGTTTCAAATAACCGACCTCTTGTGTATATAATTTGAGGTTATAAACCTGAAAGAATATTGAGTCTTCGATATTAGAAGGAGGAAATCTCTCTCTCTCTCTCTCTCTCTCTCTCACTGGAGATTGCTTCTCTTACACTGGCGATTGCTTCGCTTTACACTGGAGATTGCTTCTCTTACACTGGAGATTGCTTCTCTTACACTGGAGATTGCTTCTCTTACACTGGAGATTGCTTATCTTACACTGTAGATTGCTTCTCTTACACTGGAGATTGCTTCTCTTACACTGGAGATTACTTCTCTTACACTGGAGATTGCTTCTCTTACACTGAAGATTGCTTCTCTTACTTACTTACTTACTTAGTCGTTCCCCTTCTACCGTGAGGTGTAGAGGTTTGGAAGAGAGAGCGCCAGACTATTCTATCGGCTGTCTTCCTCCTGGCCTGGTTCCATTCTAGTCCTCGGTCCTTCAAAGATTGTCTAATGTTGTCCTCCCAGCGGACTCTGGGTCGTCCTCGGGGTCTGGATCCTTGGCTCTTTGTTTCCCATGCTTGTCGTGGTAGCCGATCTTCTCCCATTCTGCAGACATGGCCAAACCATCTTAGTTGGGACTGTTCTACTTGGGTCTGTAGGGGGTGGCATTTTAGGCCTTGACGTATCGTCTGGTTGCGTACCATGTCTCTTCTTGTTACTTCAACCACCTTCCTCAGATACCTCATTTCTGAGGTTTGGATCTGGCTTTTATGGGTTGTAGTCATTGCCCATGACTCGCATCCATATGTCAAGACTGGGACATAGGTGGAGCGGTATACATCCATCTTCGTTTTCTTACCAACCTCTCTCTTGCTGAGGAATCCTCGATTTATGGCCTGAAAAAGTCTCCCAGCTTCTCTTACACTGGAGATTATCTTTCTTACACTGGAGATTCCAGACTTAAGGACTGCCTTTAATGCAATCAACAATTTTCCTCAACGTATGTCCAATCCATCTCCACGGTTCTCTTCTGATTTCTTGTTCCACTGGTACTTACCAAATATAATACCGTTAAATTTGTCCCTATTTTCCTTTTGTTATCATGACAAACTATGTAAAAAAAATATACCATTTAATCAGAACTAAAGGTCTTTTATATTTGGACATGCGTCCTAATATAACTGTGGCCGTGTACATAGTTGTTCCTTTGGAAACAGACTATATTCTTACAAGACAGAGGAAGCACAGACCACCCCATAATTTTATATTTTATGAGAAACAGAAAATAATAAATAGTGTCACATATTTAGGGTAGAGTCGCTTCTACACGCCATTTCTAATAATTGGGTGATTTCCCCTGACCAATCGGATAGCTCAGATTTACCCCGGGGAAAGTGGAACAACGACGCCATTTTGGCAGTAGAATGAAAGAGCGCAACTCAAGAGGTCGTATCTGGTCCAGCTCTACATATTTCTTAGTTTGAGAAAATCAAACTTCAACATTTCTTATAAAATGTTTATTTCAGGACATTGAGTGGTTATAATTTTCTTACTGGCGTAAGTAGTGACAATCGTTAAATATGTATTTTGAATAGAGCTCCCAACCCTAGTCGCAGCAGAACTAGGTTCGAGGATTTGAGTCAATTTGCAAAAAAAAATGTCTTACACCACAAACCATGTAGAGTAGAAAATATTCTTGTGTTGGAAAGCATTTAACTCAAGGAATGCTTACGACGATAAAGAAATCAAGGACAAATCTGAGGAGATGGGTAAATGTCGTCGAACCTAAAATAAGACTGTAACTTAAAGGAAGGAACACGGTGGAATGAGAAGGTTCGCCATATTTGACAACTGAGTAGGCCTACGAGACAAAGATGCAAAAAGGGATTTTTGCATCGATGAAAGCATCTGATGAGATGATAGAATTTTATTATACTTATTATTGTAAAAATGTTCTGAATTCCAGACTTTGTTGAAATTTTAAGTTTCATGCTGAAAGATATTAAAAGTTTTGCATGAAATCGAACGCTGTTGAAAAGGTGAATTACTACAGTTTTGAGATCTAGATAAGAAATCTATCCATTTCAATTAAATTCGCTACATCAACACCTAAGAGAAGAAGATCGAACCTGGTAACACAAATTTAAGAGAGAAATCTAAATCTCTGGTGATTAGGCCAGTTAAACATCTGCTCTCTGTAAAGTAAACTGAAAATACTGCATATACCGGCACTGCTACATGATGTAATATGGTGCCCGTGACCACTTCTCTTTGATAAAGCGAATAACTAGCGATCATAGACCATGGACGATTTACTACAAAATTTTCAACAGCTGGGTGTGGAACAACAACAAAAACAACCACAGAACCAACCCGTAAATACACAACCACTGCAGCCCCAGGACAGACAAAATATGGAAGGACCAACAATAATAGCGCTACGGCAAATTACTGAAACCCTACAGAAAAATGACAACTACGCGAAATTCACACAGGTTAGATCCATTGTTCAGCCGTTCGATGGCAACAAGAAAAAATTCAGAAGATGGTTGTCCGACATGGAAAAATTTGCGGCACTAGCAGAGGCAACAACGGATGAAGAGAAAAAGAAAATCGCTCTGTTAGGTTCTGATTCGTACGTGACTGATTTTTTAAGAAGGAGGTCCCAGCAGTACCCCACAAAAACCAACGAAACCCTACAACAAGAGCACACCCAGAGATATGGGGAAATCATAGACAAAATGCATGCTTGGTCAGTCCTTAGAAGCATGAAACAGGAAAGAGATGAATCGGTACAACTTTTTGGAGATCGATTCCTCAATATGGCAGAAGAGGCATTTTGCGGAGAAATCCCTACCACACCTGATGTAGAAATACAGTTAGTGGGGATATCTGCCGATGGCCTTAGAGCGGAAAATATCAGAAGGCATCTTATTAGAAAAGACACCAAGACTATTGCTGAAACAATCCAAGCAGCAATACAGGAGGAAAATCTTCACCGAAGGTTCCAACAAAGAGCAGGTAGGGAACCCCGACCAGAATATAGGGACTATGATGAGCATGAGCCTATGGAAGTTGACCATACCAGGAGGCAATGGACTCGCCCACGACAACGAGATGATAGGCCCCGCAATTATAGACCCCCCACACAGAGGCAAAACGACGTCAATAATGTCAATACAAACGGATGCTTTACATGCGGTAGGCTCGGACATGGTTACAAGTCCTGTAGAGCAAATTACAATCACGCAACACCCAGAAGAGGAGGTTACCAACCACAACAACCCGCACCACCCCCACCTGATTACACCAGAAATCAGTATACCAGAGGCGCACCTCAACCCCTCATGCGTCAGGGAAACGGCCGCGCCACTCACTAAACAGGACCGTTAGTGAGGGCAACAATCACAGAAACTGGTCCAAAACAAAAGAAACAACACAGAACAGAAATTGTCAAGTGGGCCCATCCAGTAAAATACAATATGAAGAAATGTTGCATGATGGAACTAAAATACATCCGGACCCCAGTTCCTGCATCATGTCTACACGGGCCAACAATATAGGGCACTGGTAGATACAGGAGCATCCATCAGCCTTATTAGGTTCCAGCTGTTCAAGAGGATCCAACACTTAGTACGATTTCAACCGTCCAAAACACACCTAGCTTCAGTCACGGGACAAAGACTAAATTCAGTTGGGACAGCATGGCTAAAATTTTCCTTAGGCGAAACAAATTTTGAACACCCATTTGTCATTACTAAAGGAATGTCTAGAAATCTTATCCTAGGGAGAGATTTTTTTAACAAACACAAAGTTCGAATATACTATGACCTCCACAAAATCAAAGTCAACAATACGTACATAGATCTCCAGGACGATATCCACATAGCGTCTTTAGTAAGGATTACAGCTCCCATAACGGTGGCTCCAAACTCCCTGGTCATAGCAAAAGGCAGAGTAAAAAATTCTGAGTACATAACACCAGGGCAATCAATTCAAGTACAGCCCCTAGCAGAAGAAAGCATTATTGATGACCCATTGTTAAAATTACAGAGGGAATCGCTGAAGTCTCGAAGTCCAGAGATTTCCCCATCATGATATTGAATATGTCAGGAAAAACTACCACTATAAAAAGAGGCACAGTTGTAGCGCAAGTGGATACGTCAACAATAAGACAAACCAAAACCAATAGAGACCATCCACAAATTGTCTCAACCACTCCCACTGGACATAATGCACGAAATCGCAGTACAAATAACCATAGTACACGGAAAGTAAACAGTTATAAGGCTTATGCAGAAAAAGGCAGTAACATCAGTCACAGTTATGTTACACCACAGCATACCCTACCCAGATGGCAGAAACGAACCAGTCCATACATAAGAAGAGGAAGGCCACAGTATGAAAATGACTATAATTACTCATTCTTGCGCCCCAGCACACCAAGAGAAAAGATGAAGTGCTGTATATCACAGAGTAACAGAGAAACAGAAATTGTCTTGCCAGGAGGATATCCAAAGCGACAAGACAGTGATACATGCCCCATGGAGTATCAATATAACTCAAAAACAGGTGGATATGATAAAGTCCCAAAACCAATTGAAATTTCCGAAGAAAAAGGAAGAATTCTTATATGACTATACCACAGGAGGATACTATAGCAGCAAAGTTGGAAACAGAAAGAATGAAAAATTTTCGCCCAGGGAAAGAAGACAGCCCTATAGCACAAACAGAAGAAATACAGTAACGTACGCGGATAAGCGCAGTTACGGCAGAAATAATCAGAAAAAATGGCACAACAACGACTACCCCAGAAATATAATAAGAAATGAATATACAGTAAATGCAGTGACAAATGGAAATGCACACAGTACATGGCAGAGGAGACAGTACCAAGCACAGCCCAATGAACGGCAAAGAACTACGCAAAAGAAAGCCACATACCAGGAGCAGAGATTTTCACAAGATGCAAGAAAAATGTCCCAAAATTATGGGAATGAAACGGAGGCATCAAGACAGACCAGAGATATCATAGCAGATCATAAATACAGAGAAAGAATAGCTCAGTTACTTGCAACCCTGAATGCCACAGAAGATAATAAGCAACGTTTGAAAACGTTTGTAGAAAAGCACCAGGATGTATTCGCACTCAATGACATGGAATTAGGCAGAACTAACACTGTCAAAATGGACATTCAAACAACCACAGAGGAGCCAATACATATGAAACCCTATCATACGCCCTTGAAAAACAGAGAACTCGTGGAAAGATCTATAAATGAAATGCTACAGGCAGGAATCATCGAAAGATCCCGTTCCCAATGGTCCTCACCCATAGTGATCGTAACAAAGAAAGACGGCTCCAGTCGCTTTTGCTGCGACTACCGTGCCCTTAACAAAATCACAAAAGTCATTTCCTACCCCCTCCCCAGGATAGACGATCTACTTGCGACGTTAGGAAAGTCTACATACTTTACCACACTTGATGCAAGGTCAGGCTTTTGGTGCATCCCCATGACACCTGAGGCAAAACAGAAATCCACATTCTGTTCACATATGGGAAGTTTTTTTTTGGAATGTTATGCCATTTGGTCTAAAAGGATCTCCAGCAACATATATGTCACTCATGGATGAAGTGTTAAAGGGTCTACATCCATTTGCCCTGGCATACATAGACGATATCCTGATACATACCGCAGGCACGATGGAAGACCACCTCCGCAAGTTTGAAACAGTGTTTGATAGACTCAGGCATCACCAAATAAAGTTAAAACTGTCGAAGTGTGAGTTTCTAAAGACAGAAACAAAATATTTAGGCTTTGTCATCAATAGACATGGCGTCAGACCTGATGAAGATAAAGTCAAAGCCATATAGAGAAATGCCTAGCCCCAAGACGGTGAGACAAACACGCTCATTTATTGGTAACAATAGGGTACTATAGGCGCCACATCATCAAATTTCTCCAGGGCAGCAGAGCCTTTGATAGCCCTTACCGGCAAGTATGCACGCTTCAAATGGACAGAAGACTGGCAGAGATCCTTTGAGTATCTAAAAAATGCCCTAACCCCCATCCCACTGCTTGGACATCCAGAGATTTCTCAGCCCATGATACTATACGCCGATGCCTCAGATAACGCAATTGGTGCTTGTTTGGTCCAACCTGTACTAGAAGATGAAACACCCATCCTACCAAACATTCCAAATGAGAAACCCATTGCATTCCTATCCCACGCATTGTCAAAGTCACAAAAACGGTGGACCACCACTGAGAAAGAAGCATATGCTATTCACTATGCAGTACAAAAGTTTGACTTTTACGTCAGAGGAACTAAACTCATTATAAGAACTGATCATCAACCTTTGGTTAACTGGCTCACCAAAACACAAGAACAGCCAAAGAAGTTACAGACATGGGCAATGAATTTACAGTCCTACGACACCACTATCGAACATATCCCAGGCGAAATGAACACCTGTGCAGACCTCTTATCCAGGATTAAATATGATGATGAAACTGAAGTGAAAACAAATAGAGTCAAAAATGATGGCACATCCTCAGAGATTGACGATAATGCTAAAGAGTTTACTGCAATTACATCACGAAATCGAAGCAGTACCTCAAAGTGCGCCACTCACGTAGAAGGCGAAAGCCAAGATATGTTTGACATGAGAGTAGAACAAGCGAAAGATGCAGAAATTGTCCAGCTGCTCACATACGTGAAAGAAAACCCAACAAAAAGTAAAGATGTTACAGTACACCCAACGGATGGAATTCTATACTATATTGATCAGAAACAAGAAGGGACACTAAGAAAAGTCATTCCAGCACATCTAGTCCCAGAAGTATTGCTACAGTTTCATGATAACAACGGGCACATGGGAAGAGACAAAACAATTGATGTCATCAAGAAAAGGTATTATTGGCAAACTTTCTACAAGGACATTACAGAATATGTAGCCACCTGTAGAACATGTAAATTGAGAAACATGAAGCCACATTTAATTCCCCTTCAAGAAATGCAACCTTCCCATTACCCCATGCAAACAGTGAGCATTGACTTATCAGGTCCTTACCCACTCACCCAATCAGGCAACAAATACCTCCTGCACATAGTTGACCAATACTCTGTTTGGCCTGAAAGTTACCCACAGTCATGATGCCACAATCGCAGTGTCCATGGCACGCAAATTTTTTACAAGCTAAATTCCTACCAGGTTCATGGCTAGTCCATAAACGAACTTCAATATCAGACAAACGGTAAAAAAGTTTATGGTAACCCTATTACTAGCCCAAAATATAGTCTTGCTGAATAACTAATGATAATAATACAAGATGTATTATTGCCAAATGTTAATGGGCACATATGAACTAATGCACGCCACCCTTATAGGTTGCATAATAAATCAACCTATCAACTCGATCATACTAGTCAACCACATAAATGCGGTAATATGTTCATGCATTGTTCACACGTAGCATTTGAAGAATTCATACAATGACTAGTCAATCATACAGTTCGCCATGCCTTCGTCAGCTATAAATCCGATGAATCCCCTATAACCTACTCCCATTCATAGGCATACTATCTTCTACCTAAATAACATTTTCAGTCCCAACATTATGCACCACCCTTACCTCAGTGACATAAGCCTGTACTAGAATACTATGAACCATAAATCTTTCCGGATTTTACATGCTAGATAGACTGAAATCACTCCATACACTTAGCCACTGTCCATGGTACTCTGCAGAATAAGATCGCACTAGACAGTCAACATGGATAATACCCACTACACCACACCCCACCAACTCTATGAGATCCCAACATTCTCCACTATACAACCTCTACACCACCCATTTCTAAAACCTCTAAGTACCTACTACCACGCACCCCAGGCTACTCATATACGTGCAGGGATATCAATACGCAGCAGAGATTTCACTATCGCAAACTTCTATGTCATTCAAAGTACGTTTTGCCTCTCTGTAACTCTCGACTTCGCCTCCCTATCTCGAGTCCAAGTCGCCCTTTAGAATAACTACTTAACAAATCTTTACGATAGTCTTTACCCTGTCTTAAGCTATACAACTAACTCGTTCCTTTATACTAATCATACTCTACAGAACCATTAATTTACTACTAAATAAAATAAACTCACACACTGATTGCGAATTGAGTGCGATGGTTAGATGAGAGTCCTCTAGTGATACATGAAACAACTAACGGATTTCTTCTAGAGTTGCTGGTGCTGGTAAGATCCCTTATCTGGGCTAGATTGTGGAAGTGAGTCAACCCCCTATAGTAGTGTACCTCCCCAGAAACATAGATATGCTTGGACTCTGTAATAAAGATCTATGTAGATAATGAGAAATCTGCTCTGTTTATCTACCGAGCTCTGGCTGCACCAGAGCTGAAGCACGACTATCTATGTATAATAGGACATCGCAGTCAAATTCACATTCCCAATTTAAAAATACCACTACTACCTTACCATTCATTCAAACAGCATTCCCAATTATTTTAGAATAAGCACTTGCTCAAATGCCTAAACTGTACTTGTAGACTTTAAATACGCGTATCTAAGCCAACCCATTGTCGATTCGTTGGACCATGATTCCTCAGTCTACCCGAGTTTCTGTCTTACCAGTTAAGTCACATGTCGTTCCTATAGTTAACGTTCTCCCTTTCCAACTCCCTAGTATTTTCCTAACTAACAATGTATTTGTTCAACCTAAACTTCAATATGTATATAAATTATTCAACTATTCCATTTAAGTCCACTAAAAATATGGTCATAAACAGTTATAATTGTCCATCGGAGTTTTCTCAAGTCAAAATAAAAAACTTCTTTCTATCCCTTCTCGCAAAATACCTTACCCATTCCTGACGGCTTTGTTTATCGATAAACAGATTTTACATTATGTACTACGACAGTTCATGTTTCTCAAATCAATTGGGGGTTGGATTGACCTTCTTTAGACCAAGCAAACACGTTTGTCATGAGCGAAATAGTTAATGAATCAGTTCTGTATACTCCAAAGTAACTAGCATTTAAAATTGTACTAGTTTCTTTAGATCAGTCTAAACATATTATCCAAGTCACAATATTCATTTTAATCTTAGCGCACCTTGCAAGTTAACAGTTGCAGTGTACATCATAATTTACTTCTTTTATGCATCTAGTGCAATCAGGCGTACGTTTGCTAGAGGTCTCCGATAATACCACGTAAACTTATTTCTCACCTTACTCTATTCCACTGCTGGCGTTTTCTAGCATCTTTCAAACAATCTCATCTCACTTTACTCATTCCATATTCTGTTGTTCAACTAATATTGTAACTCTATATTATCCAAAAAAAAATCTATCTCTCATGGCAATATAACATCATCTGATTGTCTGTGTGTTTCCGATTATCCATAGTTGAGGATATTGGGCAATGCACTAATCGCTTCAACTAATATAATTTCAACCTCACCATACCTTCTTTATCCCTAAGTGTACAACACCTGATGAATTTCACACCTCTACAAACAAACTATTCATTCTGTGACTCTCAAGGCTCATTAAAAAAACGAGCCTTTCTTACAATATGTTTGGTAACAATTTTATTCCAAACAAAGCTGACTTGAACAGAGAGCATCAACTTAGTCTTCTTGCGACCTACACTTAATGCATACGGCTCTGACGACCTCATCACCTTCAACATCATTAACACAATTTCTTCAAAACCTGTTGTACGATTTGTATTCATAGCTTCCACTTGTATGAGTATATTTATCATACCAGCAGTGCTATAGCATTGTAGGTAATTCAACATGAACGTAGGCATCTGTAAACGTGATTAGATAATTTATTTTACTCTTACTACTTGTCATAAAAGTTTATTATCTTCTAACCTGTTCTGTTTTTGTGACATTTTGTATTTGTGTATCTCTTCATATTCTAACTTATTTTTTCAACTTCTCAACCACAACGAGGTTGTTTAGGTTTCCATACAACATTACCATTAACACCCATTAACGTACACATAAATTTATATCCCTAAAGCACTGTTGAAGAGACACATTTTCGGGTCCGCACATTACTAGTAACTAGAAAGAGCCAAGAGGTGTATTCATATGAAAGATTAACGAGGTAAACTAGCGGCGGGTTCTCTGTTGTGGTCACACAGGGGAATTTCTTACTTGCTCTTTAAAAACGTTGATCTATGAAACAATCCAATACCTTTCTAGGCTGGGGGTTGGGATACACTCTACACTGATTCAACTTTTGTTTCTATTACCTAATCCTAACCTTATCATACATTTGTAGGGCTCGAGGACAACTTACTCTGGGGTGGGGGAGGCGTTTCCTTCCTGATTGATCCCCCAGAGTAGATGGTTTTAATTGACAAAGAAATTGTAACTATCCTTATCCGTATAACATCACTTCATTGACCCACAGGCACTCTATTACAACACCAATAGTTATGAACCAAATTACATGTGTATTGCTATGTTGTACTACATAATTGGGGACCCTCTACGTTCTTCCTCCTTATTCTCCTAATCCTAACACTATAATTATAATATTGATTATGTTAGCTTTTATACTACCTATTCATTTGTCTCTAAATAAAATTTTGAGATAAACATTATTCAGGTATATATTAACTAGTCAGTACTTAACTCTTTTCCAATCTTAATTCACAAACAGTTAATCCAAATATCTATATACCCAAAATAGCCAACACTATTCTTTATTATCTAAACATCCATATCCTAACTGCCAACAATATTTTAACCACTTTTCACATCTCACTCCCCAAACACATACTCCTTGCCATAACTCATTACATCCACCCCTCATCCACATATACGTTCCAATACCTTAATTCCACAACAATCACGTTAGATTATTTGCATGTCACTTCTAATAACCATATCCATGCAGATGTCCTTGGGAAAATTCCCACCCCTCTAACCTACCCCATACTCACTCTTACATTTAAATAATCTTACATAAATCCTCATCAACCCACCACTCACAAACCCCTACAAATGCCAACTATCACATAACTTATAAGCTACCAACCATTTTTAACAAACACCACATCTAAATTATCATTTTAATATCCATAATCCACTCTCTAATCTTTTCTTACTCATCATACACCCACAATACCGCCATCATGCCCACACCATAGTACTAGCTACTCATTCATCCGACCCAAAATCTCACTAATACAAACTCTTCTAAATCCTACAAATAACGACATCCTACTTTATGACCCATGACAACCCAACTGCACAGAATCATCTTCCACCCCCCCACCCTACTAAACACCCACACCCCCTACTACACCACACTTCTATCATTTAATCCCACTACCCCCTCTACCCATGACCAAGACAAACAACTAAACATATACCAACCATAATTAATACCCTACTCTTCAATAACTATAACATCAAACTTGATCCCCATTTTCCCTCCAACCAAAATACCCATCCCCTCGTCTATTCTGTTATCATAAATCCACCCATACTCTTCCCAACTACAATCACCACTCCATCCCCTCCAACCCCCCCCACTAATTATTTAACAGCCAGCGATTAATCCTACCAATCCCAAACCACCTTACCCCTATTCACGAAACAGCAATAAACACTATATCTAACAGCTAAATTTTCATTAACTATATATAACAAATCCGGACGAAAAAATCCCTAAACCCACACCGTAACTACCCTGCAAAGGATAAATTCACCCTTTTCTATAACCAATACCCCATGGAAACACAAATAACTCATTTGATCAAAAAAGTTCAAACTCTATATATCTAAAAAAACCTTTAAAATTAAACAGACTGGTATTATAAAAATAAATTATATAACCAACCACTTCACTTATAATGCCCCGAACATATCTCCATCTAACGTTTAACAAAATACTCCTCGAACTTTCACACCATTTCTCCTTGTAAAAGTTAACCCATTAACATCTTACTTACTAATAATTATTGTACTAGAGAAGTCCTCCAATCATACAACATTCCAAACAACTTATATTAATACATATCTAAAAAAATAAACTAATACCATATATAACAATGTATCCAACTACAATTCCCCAAAAAACATAAAACATCCATTATCTAGATAACAGCTTAACTACATTAATACCCTACCTCCATCCTTCATAACCCTCCCAACCAAACCTTTTTCCTAATAAAAATATCACTCATGAGACTCACATGTTTACAAATCCAACATCAAATGAACCTTGTACACCAAGTATCCTTAAATTCTACCCCCCTCATCCACATATTAACCACATAAGAATCTAGTCCTTGTGAACCATCAAATTTACCATTAAATGTCAAGTTCAACTGTACACGCCAACAGTGGTCCAAGCTTATCCTATCAATCACTATACAAATACAAACAAAACTGAACAATATAAAAAGAGAAAAAAAAAACCACCTTATCCAATAATGGATAACAACATCTGCTTAAATGTACCCTTCACACTTTCTGTGAAACCCAAGTATCAATCCTTATCAAACATAAAATTGAACTCCACAATCTATGAATCACATAAACATTAAATACCTATTTTTTCACCCAACTATACAACACCCACTTTTACCAAAAATTTCACACTTACCTTTAGAAAATACCTTACATAGTACAACATTATCTTACAACCTATAATAATTGGTAAAATTCTCAAATTTAAATTCTGCAAAGGTAACAACAATCACATTCCTTCCTCAAATAAATAAAATCAATCCACACCCACACAATCCCCCCCCCACCATACCCAACCCAAAAAATTCTAACTCTGTAAATCATTCCTCTGCCAACTTCAAAACTTACGTACATTAACTTGAAAATACATCCTCAAATCATTTTAAATCGGACCAAACCAAATTTCAAATTCAACCAAGTCCCATTCCCATTAATTCTCTCCTACCCAACCTTAGCCCAATCCTAAAATCCCAAATCCCCCAATGATCTAAAAAACAATCTTCCCACAATCCCCACCAATTATCCATAAAACAAATTCCCTAACTCAAATAAACTGATCTCAATTAAACAATCATCCCCACACCCCAAAACCCCTAATATCAACAAATTCCCACTTACAAAAATAAAATCCCCAATTCCACTATCACCCCCCTAACTCCTACCCCTTCACTCCCATCAACCCATACTACAACAATCCAACCATTTCCTTACCCCCCATATAAGAATTCCACCCATTCAAAACAAACCTACCTCCAAAACCCTCAAAGGTCACCCCCACCTTCTCCCCCAAAAAACAATAAATCCACTAAACCAATTCCCCCAACCATTCACCCCCATCCATCATCCATAAACATCCCAATCATCATCCTAATACCACAGCCCCTAAATATATCCATAAAACCCATTTACTCCAAACCCCAACTCAATCCCCCCTTCCCCACTAATACTAAACATCCCCCCCACAAAACAAAAATACCAAACCCAAAATACCATCCCCTTAACCAACCCATATCACCCCTACAAATCCCCCAACACCCCCAAAACCACCAATCACCACCCCCAATACCACCAACCACATAATACACCAAAACAACCCCCCCAACAAAAAAACCTTACACAAATACACCTTAACCTTACCCCAACCCAAACCCACCAATATCAATTCAATAATTACCAACTCACCCCCCATCACAATACACACCAACCAAAACCCCCACCTCCCCCCCAATCCCAACAAATTTAAAACCATTCACTCCCCAAAAATCAATTAAACCCCAATTTTCCCCACTCCCCAACCACACCCCAATTCCCCCACAAATAAAATCAACATTCCTACAATAACCCACCCCACCCCCACTCCAATCACCCCCCCAAAATCACTAACCCTATACCCCCCCCCCAACCCACCAACCCCACATAACCATAAAACCACATTAACCCCATCCACTAAACAAAAACCCAACAAAATACCCCCCAAACACATAAAAACCCAATTCAAAAAAACCATTTTATTTAACCCCTCACTATTCACCACCCCTTCCACCAACACCAAACTAAACCCCCCCCCCCTAACCCCCCCACACCACCAACTCCACCAACCACCCAAAAACCATATTTAAAAATTAATACCCAACCCAATTATCAAAACCAAACAAAATAACCTTTATAATTCAACACCCCACACCCCCTCCACCCATAACCCCCCCCTAACAAAATAACCTACCCAAACAATTTTAACTTAATACCACCCAAATTCCAATATACTCACCCAACAAAAAACCCACCACAAACCCCCCCCCCTTCCCACTCACTAAAAAACCAACCACCACACCCCCCCATCCTACTAAAATACATTTACAAACCCCCCCAATCCCACATAACCCTCATACAATCAACAACCATAACCACCAAATTTAAATCACATGTCATAACCCATCATCAAATACCACCCCCCACTAACACCTATACCCACACCCAAAAAAACCCCCCACCAATAACCATCTTACCTTAACACACCCCCTATCATCCAAAACCCCTAAACCCCCAAACCCCAACCACCAATAATTAAACCCCCCCACCAACTACACCCCCCTTAACCTTAAATCCCCCCATAAAAATCCAACAAAACCCCCCATTCCTAAACACAAACCAAACCAACCAAAACCCACCCCCCAACAACCCCCCCCAAAAATCAACCCCATCCCCTCCCCCCCCTCCTTTCCACCCCCAATCCCCTAACAAAAACCCCCAACCCCCACCCCAAAACCAAATTACCAAAACAAAAACACAAAAACCACACCAACATAACAACCCCCCACCAACAAAACCCCCCACCAAACCCCAAACCACCCCAACCCCCAACAACCCCCTAACCCCCCCAAACACCCCCACCACCAAAAACCCAACCCCCCACACCACCAACCACACCCAACAACCCCCACCAACACCAACCCCAACTCCCCCTCCCCCCCCCCCCACAAAACCCCCCCCCCCCCAAAAAACCCCCACCCCAAAAACCCAAACACCCCCAAAACCCAACACCAAAAAAACCCCCCCCCACCACCCCCCTTTATAACAAACCACCCTACACCCCCCCCCACCCCCCCCCCCTCAACCCAAAAACTACCAACCCCCCACCCCAAAACAACCCCCAAGTTACCCAAAAACTCACCCCACCAACCCAACCCCCCACCAAACCCCCCCCCCACCTCAAACAACCCCCCCACCACCCACCAATCCCAAACAACCCCCCCCTACAAAAACCCCCCAAAAACCCAAAAACACCCATCCCAACCCCCCAACCACCCAACAACAAACCACCCATTTAAACCCATCCACCCACAACTTAATCCCCTCCCCCCCCCAACATAAACAACACCCCAACCACCCCCCAACCCAAAACCAACCACCCCACACCCAAAAACCCTACTCCAACCAAAAAACCCCACCCCCTTCCCCCCCATAAATAATTTTTAAACCACCATTAACACAAAATTAATACAACCCCCCCCCCCCATTACCCCTACCCACCAAACCCCAAAACTGTCATAACCCCCCCCACCCCGTAACCCAAAACATTTAACATAAAACCACCCACACCCCCCAATTGAAACAAAACCATCCCCCCCCCCCCCAAACCCCCGACACCACAAATCCCAATACCCCCTCAAAACCTACACAATTACCCATCACCAATAAACCTCAACCCATCCAAAACCAAATCCCCCCCTAACCCCCCATCAAATCCAACCACACCAACCAAACCCCCCACCACATTAACACAACCCCAAATAAACCCAAAATCCCCCCCCCCCCAAACCCACTCCCCCCCCCCCCCCCCCCCCCCCCACCCCCCTTCACCCTCACCCCCACCTACATACCCCCATTACCTAACCCACCACCCCCCCAAAATACTTCAACCCCCCCCCCCCACAACCCCAACCAAAAACTTCAAACCCCCCCAAACCAAAAACCTATCCCCATAACCCCCCTACCAACCCCCACCCATAATTTACAAAACAACCCACCAACCCCATCCCCCACCCATCAACCCAACCCAACCCCCCCAAACAATCAATACCCACCCAACCCCCCCCCCCCTTTCCCCCCCACTATCTTAAATCAAAAATAACCCCCCCCAATTATTCCAACCCAATTCCATCCCTTCAACCCACCAAACATTAAAACAAAAAACCCACCCCAACTTCCCCCCCCCCCCCCCAAACACCCCCCCCCTTAACCACCACCCAACCCAATCCACCAAAACCCAAACCAAACACCCCATAAACCCCCCACACCCAATAACCAAAACACTAAACCCCCAAAACCTAACTTAAACCCCAAACACATCCCACATAACCCATAACCCAATCAACCCAACCCTAACCCCCCCAACCACTACCCCCCCCCCAACTAAACATCCCAAAACCCACCCTCCATACCCAAACAACCCAAATCCCCTAACAACCCATCCCCCAAATTATTTTAACCAAATAAATCCCCACACAACCAACTTTTCCATTCCCCTCCACCTAATTCCAATATAACCCCCCAACCACCAACATACCTAAATTAATAACCAACTCAAATCCACAAAAATTACAATCCTCTATAAAACCCATTAATCCTACCCCCCATTACTTTCCCTCATTCAATTAAACTTTCCCCCCACCCCCATAATTCTCCCACTCCAACCAACAAATAGCCTCCAATCCCCCCATCACCCTCCCACCCCCCACCATAACCCATCCCTCCCCCAATACCCCCCAAAACTATACCCATTCCAATCCCAAATAAACCATAATACACCCATTACTACCCCAAATACCCACCCCAATCCCCAATCCTTTAATACCCCTCCACATCTAATCATTAAAACCAACAAATCCCACCTCCCCCTCCCCTAAATACCACCCCCTAACCCCCCACCAAAACACCCACCAAATTAAACACACCCCCCCCAAACCCAATAAACAACTTAAACCCTCTAAAATCCCCAAAAACTTCCCCCCTATAAACAAAAACCCCCCTTCCTCCTTACAATAACCCCCAACCCTACCAAATCCCCCCCCCCCACCCATTTCCCCCCCCCAAATTCTTCACCATTCTTTTCATCCCCCACCTAACAATACCATAATCCCTCCCCACTCAAAATAAAACCAAATCCATCTCATACCAACTCCCTATCCCCCAAAACCTCCCCCCATCCCTATCCCCCAATAATACACAACATCCACCTAAACCCTACAACCCCCCCACCCCACTATCCCAATCACAACTACCAAATCAAAGTGAGCTAACCCACTCCCCCACACCAACCCCCACTCTTCATACCTATATCTAAGAACACTTCCATCCCCCACCAACCTCCACCAAACCCAAACATTAATCCTATATCCCCTCAATCACATCCCAACACCATCATCTCTCCATTCCAATAATATTTCACCATACCATTCCCAAAAAATAACAATTTATACATAGTCCCTCAAATATCCAATCTCTAAACTAATTCATTCCCTAATAACATCCAACATGGTTCAACCTCCCTTTCCCTTTCAAAATCCCATCAACATTAATCACCAAATCACTACATTTAAAAAATCTCTAATACAAAACTTTGAGTTTCAACCTAACAAACTTCATTTAAATTTTCCTCCATAAATCATCCCTCAAATCAAAAAAATCCACCCCCCCACCATTCACCCCCGTAACCACAAAATCCCATATACACAATTCCTAAAATTCCCAATCAAAATACTATAAAACGTTTACAATAACACTCCTCAAAACTCGAATCTTAATCCCTCTCATACAACAAACAACACTAAACCCCTTCCATTAATACATTTAAACTTTTAAATCTTCAACAATGTAAAAAATATAAACATACCACAACAACCCCATATCTCTACCCACTAAACCAACAAATATATCCTACCCTCTTCTAAACCATCAACACAAATTTTTCAACCCATTAAACACCACACTAATCTAACCCCTAAAAATAAATATAACTATTGTAAAACCCTCCCAAACATACATAAAACCTCAACCCCCCCCAACCCCCTCAAAATTTCCCCTTATAACCCCCTACCAATCCCCCCATAAAATCCAAACACCTAACTAATTTATACCCCAACTAATCACAATAAAAACCAAAATCCACATTTCCCAATAACTACATTTTAACACACTACCATACCCCATTCAACTTTAATTTCCATTCCAACATATACACTTAAAACTCACCATAAACCCCAATACTTCATTAAAACATCCAAATAACCCAACCTCATAACCAACCAACCAATACCTACAATACCCCTTACAAAAACCCACTTCTCATTTACCCCATCCCCACCCTCAACCCACATAATCCCCCCCCTAACACTAAACCTAAAACACCAAAACATCCTAACATTCCAAAACATAACAATAAACCCCTAAACTCATAACCCAACTAACAAACCCCCACAATTTCACACACCCCAAAATCATTACCACCAATTTACCACCTTCATATCAAAAAATCAATAATTAAATATTTCTTCCTAACCCAACTCCCAATAACCAACCATCTTCACTAACCCAAACCCCAAATATACCACTCAATTACGTGCCCTAATCCCTACCCCATTACCAAATTTAAACTCCACCTCAATACCCTGTCCAAAAAACCCTTAATAATATTTCCTTGGATCTTCAAAATACCAGTTACATATACTTTCCATCACTCCCCCATTCCAATAAACCTAAAATTTCATCTCATTCCAAATATAAACTACTAAACCCAAACCAAATTTCCATACTCTTTGAACATATTCACCTACCCTAATTTTGATTATACAATCTGAGCATCAGAAAAATAAAATCCCAAATCCATAAATAACATATCCCCTAAACACCCATTGACAAATCAACATAATGCAAAATCTTCCATTTTTTCTCAACCCAAGACAATACACTTTAAACTTCTACCAAAATACCCAAATTTACCAAATATATATAACCAAAATTTTCCCAAATTAATCACAACACAACCCCCCCAAACATTAAACTAAAAAAAATTTTTAAGGAAACACATACCTAATCCCAATGTATCTTACTCAACTACTTCCAACACAGAATCCACCCTAACAATAAAAACCATTACCTAATACTAAATTCCCCATTACCAAACAAAACCATACCCTCCACTATTTCAATTCCTAAATATACCAATTTTTACCAATTATCCTAAAATTGTAACACCCCCCAACCCCACAATATAAATCCCCAATACCTACAAAATTAATCATCAACCAACTTCCTTATAACACCTGCCAATATACACTATAACAGAATACACTTCCCCATAATATACTCCAATCAACTCCCAATAAACCCCCATAATCCACTAAAATAACATTACTCCCCCACAAATAATACCTATATAACTCATCTTAACATATACATTAATCCCATAATAATTAAACCAATCCATTTCCCTACACCCTAAATATAACTAATACTTTAAACTCCCAATAATTACAATATAATTCACCCCACCATTATCCTTAAAAACAATACGAATACCCCCCTCCAATCAAAACAAATAATAACTCCCAACTTAATAGTCCCATAAATACCTCCCCCTAATTAACCACCCCTAAAAAACATACCCCATAACACCCAACCCCATATAAAATATTTACCCTTTGATATTATTATACACCTAAACATTAAACCACAAATACCTCCGAATAAATACATATTAATACCAATCCTTAACTAGGTTAAAATCCCCAACCCATACCATAACCAAATCACACCAAAAAATTATTTTCCCTCCCACTAACAATACCCCCCATAAAAAAAAAAATAACCATCAACAATTACCCCCCCCCCCACACAATCAATAAAACCATTTACAATCCCCTACATAACTAATTACTCTCAAAGCCTCCCGTACATCAATCTTACAATAATATCCTCCTACAAATCTACCCCTCCCCCCAAATTAATACTTCCAAACCACATCATCCCCATAACAGCCCTATACCCCATGTACTGGGTATTGTGTGGGACCCTTTGGAGGTTGTGGTTCACAGAGAGTCTTTAACCACATGACGAATAATGTGTATTAGCTGCCAAGAGATCTTAACGCGCACCATAATAATAGATACATCTCACGGTCTCGAATCACGACATTTATATAGATGCCACATATGCCCTGCAAAAAATCAGCACTCAATTTTTGATAGAGCCATTTTCGATATCATGTATAAACACTTCCCCACCCGAGAGAGACCACTGTAAATTGTGATAGAGTATATCAGAGCCGATCTTACAACGACACAATAACCCATTAGATAGACTCACCCTATATATGCTCTCACACGTCCAAACAACCAAATTGTTGATGTGGAATGTAATATAACCCAGTCCACACAAAAGTAAACTAGTCCGCCTTGTCTGGTTGGACTGGTAACATGTGACCCAAGATATTGTCCATCATTACCAGACTGTTCCTCATGCTTAGCCATACATAGCAAAACTGACCAAGCCTACACTGCACTTAGCATCCCATCGTCCTTGAGATACATCCCTTTCTGCAGGTCTGCGACAGATTCACATGTAGTAGGACTACTCATAATTGATCTATTACAGGATACTTCAGCACAAACAGAATCTTGGGTTTGTTCTCTAGTTCGTATAGTCCATATCTCCCAAGTAACCACATAACCACCAGGTAACCCTAGGCGATAGGTATTCACCTAAACACAGTGAGTTTAGCACTATCCACTAATTGTTTTCTTATATTATATTACTGCGATCTTTTTCCTATCTTAAAAAAGGCCCCCGCACTTTAGATGTCAATAATATCTTTTGTCTCATTTAGATATCTAGTACCTTGTTTCATTACATGGCAAAAAAACTCAACCCCTAATCTGTCCCCACCTAGAATCCCTTTCTAGAAATATTGTAAGCTTCCCCCCCGCCATAGTAGAGTACGCGACAACAAGTGGCCATCACACAGATCAGGATTCTACCACAAACACAATAAATCATAAGTCAAGAGAAACCTTCATCACACACACTAAGCGAGTTACCCTTCACGCCATACAAGATTCATTGACTCTTAAGCGCAGCTAGACTAGATGCTGTAATGCCAAGTAGAATGAAGATCCAGGTTATGTTCTTACCATTTAATTCCCCCAACTATTTTTATCATGTTGATGTTCCCCTTTCCCCCAGAGTATTCTATGTAAAGCGAGACACTAACCTAGGTGCTCGCCCGAATGGAGAATATATCTACAACTACAATGCATAGACTGTGATCGTAAATGCACGATGCGAGTTGCTCCTTAACATAAATAACCATCTCCTCACATTCCCTATCTAACTACTCCAATAAAATTTAGGATAACTTGTATGGTGCGAATCATTTTTGAATTGATATCATATTCCCCCCCACCTACTAATTACTACCCAAAAACATATTTCCCCTTCAATTCCCCCCGGCATTAATGTACATTTCTATAAATTCTCTCCCCCAATTCCCCTCCCCCCCCTACCATTCTCCCCCACCCCCCCCACCACCCACTAAAGAGGAAAAGTCGGATAGCAACGCTAGATCATCTGCTCTCTCTCTTGCGATAGTGACCATGTGTGAGTCCTACTCCGTACAAGCAGCTAGACGCATCTACTCAAAGTAGAGTCAGTATCTGGTTCAGCATGTGTGCCTGAGTATAGTTCGCGTCATTGTCAGTTTGCATGTTGACTGCTATTATGAGAAAGTGTGTGACATGAATAAGGGTCGAGCAAGCTCTATTTATCTGAGTAAGATGTGTAATATATGTCAAAATATGGTCCTCTTTCATATCACGATGTCATTATGCTGCGTGTACAAGTATAAATGTCAGCGCGGTATAGACTTTATTGGTTCCCGTATGATGACGCTAAATCACTCAGACCTCGAATGACTGTCATCGTCTATGTAGAGAGTATCCAATGCTGCATTTTAGTAACATGCACCCATCATAGCTGCAGACGCTGGTGAGTATTGCGTGCCTCTAAAGTGTAATCTCATGGTCCTCACGAAGAGGACCCCCGATTGCAGCCTCGCCAAGAACAGCACTTAAGGCATTTCTGCCCACGGAATGTGAATGAATATCGGAAGAGAATATGTGCACACTGACCAAAATGAGCAATATACTCACACTCTGCGATAAACCAGTGTATGAGTGATAAATATTTCTTTGTGTGGGCACTCTCTCGCATTTTGAACTGTGTGGAGTGTGTGTGCTTTGATGACGATAAAGAGGAGAGTCACAGTGACTAGAGTGTGTGTGTGTGTGTAAGCCAAAGATAGTGTCGTCCATGTGATTCGATTTGCGTTCACGATCGCTCCACTCGTCACTGCGCACCAAAAAACCTCTCTCGCCTCTGCTCTCATGCTTAAAGTGGAGTGAACATCTGTGAAGCTGCCACATAGCATAGACGACGCGCACGTCTTGTTCTGCGCCATGGACGCATTTACAACTCGACGATAGTAGCTCGTCTCGAAGTAAAATTGAGATAGATACTTGATAGGATTAAGATCTTTGCCAGATCGAGTGCTAATTTCCAGGACCTAAAATACTGATATGCAAGACTATGCCGATAGATCTCTCTCGCTCATCGGCTCAATGATCATTGATTTATCAAATGGCATGCAAGTAGTCATCGTTTGTTGACTTTGATCACCCATCCCACACCTCATATTTCCCTCTTATAGAGAGAGTTCCTGTGTGTGTGTTGTCTGTGTCTTGTGTCTTCATGCGAGTGTCAATAAATAATGTCTCCTAATCTACTTCGTTGGTGTTTAGAACTTTGCTTATACGTCTTGTCATCTGCACGCAACTAGATTGAACATTTCAAAAACCCATACATGAGAGTAATTTAGAGTGATTTGATATAGAACATAGAAGTAGACTCGAAATAATCTAGTGCTTTGATTGTATAGTGAGATAAGAAAGATGAGTGATGTTCGTGATCAGGACCATTTGTAGAGAATGATCATACGACACACTGAAGACAAAAGTCTATCCATTTCAATTTAACATTATCCCAGACCATCCTTCTCTTGTGATACTCAGTGTGTCAAATCTACTGTTCCCTAAGAGTAAAAAGAATTGTTGTGTGATCGCTTCACTCGAGACAATGACACTGACTCTCTATTAAGTGGCATGATTATAGTCTTAAAAATCTAGTGCTGGAGATGATACCTATGTTGTCTTTTGAGTTACAAAGACAACTACCGCGTTCTGTGTGTCTATGTACTAAGAGCTGACTAACTGAGATCAAATACTATCAAATGCCAAATTATTATACGACTGCTCAGTGTGCGCGCTCTCACACTCACTAGAATATGTGATACAATCGTGACTCTCCTGTAGAGTGCCAGTCATATCTAACGGCTGCACTTATTTAGAGATTCTCTAGACATTAGATCCCAAGGCACTGAACATAAAAACCATGCTCTCATAGTGTTGATAGACAGAGTGATATAAAGCTATCCATGCTGCTCGCAGAAGGCAGACATCGTGTTTATAGTTTGTATGTTGTCGTCTTACTAACTGAATTTTAATGCGGCCTTAATGCGTGATTGCGTGTCGCTTTTACAGAGAAGTTGTACCGACCGCATGGTTACTTTCATAAGTTTGCGCTGGAATGGAACAAATCGTGTTGAACGAGTTTTCACTTTTTAAGCAAGTGTACGATTTGCAGTTCTTGTAGATGTCACATATTTATTGCGTCGATTTCTTTTCCTCTCCGGCAGTATTTAGTTACATTTTTGTGTGTGTACTAAATTTCTGTGGTCGACACATTTTCTTTCTCTAATATCAAGCAGATATTTTGTACTTTCAAATCATCTTACACTCCTTTCAGTGATAATTCGTCATGACCTAGTTGAGCCGGTCAGCGTCCGGTTTACCTAAGACGTGCGGGGCGATAAATTACCCGTCTGTGGACAGATTAAAGACACGCACTTGCCAGACGGACGCACCTCAGCGGAAATGCTGTAATCGTCCGGGAAGATGCAAGAAGTTATTTGTAAACATTGCCGAGAGAGGATCGGATGTTTGCATTCTATATTTGGAAGACATGACCTCTGCAGTCTTCTTCTTCTTCAATCCTTAACCACCGACCGTCAAAGCAGTCAGTGGCCATCACGCCTAGTGGCGTCTTGTAGGGCAGCAACAAATTGATTCCACTTTGCACGGTCGGTGGCCATCCTTCGTACAGTGCCCCATCTCTGGTTCATTCTTTGCATCTCAGCCTCCACAGTCCTCCGCCAAGTTGTTTTTGGTCGGCCTCTCTTCCGCTTTCCTTCAGGGGTCCAAAGCATAGCTGTTCTTGTGATGGCATCGGGGTCTCTTCTGAGGACATGACCAACCCAGCTCCAGCGTCTGCCAGCTATGATGGGGTGCATGTCCTCTTGCTTGCTACGAGTAAGCAGATCTTGGTTGGTGATGGTATTCGGCCAAAAGATGCGGTGAATTTTTCTTAGGCATGTTGTGTGAAAAGAGGACAATTTTGACATTTCCTTCTCTGTGACTCTCCAGCATTCCGCACCATAGAGAAGCACAGAAAGCACGCAACTCTGGTATAATCTTAATTTTGTGCTTGTGCTGTACTGGGAGGACTTCCAGATGTTATTTAGGCTAAAGAAGGCTGTTCTTGCCTTATTCATTCTGATGTTGATGTCTTTGCCTGCCCCACCGTCTGGTGTTACTATGCTTCCTAGGTATGTGAAGGTATCTGTCTGTACCAGTTGCTGATTCCTTACTGATATGGGCTCAGGGTTGCTCACATTGAGCGTCATGACCTCAGACTTCTTTAAATTGATGTTCAAGCCCACCTGCTGGCTAAATTTATTAAGTCTATCCGTTTTTTCCTGGATGTGTTGATGTGAATGTGCCAGCAGTGCAATGTCATCTGCATATTCCAGATCTTCCAATGTAGAAAATGTAGTCCATCTTATTCCTCTTGGACTGCCCTCTGTTGTCTGGCGCATCACCCAGTCTATGACTGTTAAAAATAGAGTGGTTGATAAGGGGCATCCCTGTCGTACTCCTGTCTTCACCTCGAGGTTAGGTTGCTCTGCCCAACACTACACGTAAAGTTGGCATAGAGGCTTTTTATGATTGACACTATGCAGCTTGGAATTCCATAAGCCCTCAGTATTTTCCTTAAACTGTCCCTATGTATGCTGTCAAAAGCCTTTTCAAAATCAACAAAATTTATGTAAAGCTGTCTTTGCCATTCTGAGCACTGCTCTATAATGTTCCTGAGAGTGAATATATGGTCTACACATCTTCTGTTCTTTCTAAATCCTGCTTGTTCTTTCCTCAGTTTGTAGTCTACTGCCTTTGAAATTCTCTGTATAATTATCCTGCCTAATATTTTGCTGGGAACTGAGAGAAGAGTGATTCCTCTCCAATTATTGCAGTCTGCAAGATCTCCCTTTTTGGGCAATTTGACAATTATTCCTTTGTTCCACTCTGATGGTGTTGTCCCCGTTTTCCACACTTGTGCAAATAGTGGTTCTAATAGTTCTGCTGCTAGCTCAGGGTCTGTCTTAAATAGCTCTGCATTTAAGTTATCATGGCCCGGAGCTTTACCGTTCTTTAACCCTTTGATTGCTGTGATGATTTCTTCTTTTCGTGGAATGTCTGTATTTACATCTAGATCGTTTTCAGCCTCAGGAACATTCAATTGTGTCTCTGGTATTTCCTTGTTCAGAGTTTCTCTGAAGTGCTCTGCCCATCTTGTTTCCTGTCCCTCTGCTGTCTTGATGAGATTTCCTTGCTTATCTCTTACTAATGTAATATTGTTTGCACCTTGTTTTCCGCTGATGAATTTAGTTATTTTGTATACTGTGCTTTGTTCATTTCTCAGTGCTGCCTCTTCTACCTGTCTTGCAAGATCTCTAGGAAATTCCTTTTGTTGGCTCGGGTTTGGCATTTAACTTCCCTGTCCAGCTTTCTGTACTGTTCGCTATATAGTTGCTTTAACCTGGGGGACTTCGCTTCTGTTTTCTTTCTTTTCATTTCCTTTCTCATCTTTATGGTGTTTAGTGTTTCTGGTGTTATCCAGTCTTGCTTCTTCCTTTCCTGGAATCCTAAGCATGATTTGCTACTTTCCTTATATATTGTTGAAATGGTGTTGAAATTCTGGTCTATATCATCAGTCAATGTCTTTTCCTGGCTTTTGGCAAAATGATATCGTTTCTTAATGTCGGCCGCAAAAGCTTTTCTGGTAAGGGGGTCCTTCAATTTGCTGATGTCAAACCTTTTCTGTGTAGTTACAGTTGGTCCAGCCCTTCTTAGTTTCACTTTCAGTTTTGCTACTACTAAATGGTGATCACTTCCCACATCTGCACCTCTTCTTACCTTCACATCTTGTAATGCATGTCTCCATCTGCCGTTAACCATGATGTGGTCTATCTGGTTTCTGTCCCGACCATTTGGTGATTCCCATGTTAACTTGTGAATTTCCTTATGTGGGAAAAGTGTTCCTCCAATGACCAGGTTGTTAATGCTACAGAAACTTATTAGCTTATCCCCATTTTCGTTTGCTGTTCCGCTGCCGCATTTCCCCATTGTTCTTTCATTATATGTATTGTGTGTACCAACTTTCGCATTTAGGTCTCCCATTACTATAACAAGATCATATCTAGGTGTGTCTTCCATTTCTTTCTGCAGTTGTTGATAGAATTCATCCTTGACCTCCTCATCGCTATCATTCGTTGGTGCGTGTCGCGAAATTGGTTTCAAGTCATTGCAAACGGGTTCAGTTAGATTTATAAACCCGTCAACGATCGATTGACCGCTTTCAAAATGGCGGCGTATCAGCGAAATGTGTATCAGACAGGAAATCGCCAAGGATAAATAAAAGCAGAAGGGAATCAGTATGAAAAGGATTTTACATTTCAGTACAGGGAAGGATTGTGTATAACTGTATATAAGAAGGAACGGTAGGAAGTTCTCATTTACGGAGATATATGCGTATTTCGGCTGCCCACAGTTACGCTAAAAGTGTGTAACCCACTTCTGTTCTAAATATTAAAATCAACAAATAACAGTTTGGGAATTTACATGGATAGGAAGATAGAGTTTTATCAGCTGTATAAAACAAGATAAGATGGAACAATATGGATATTATATATGCCGAGAATGAGAAAGGCAAAATTTCAGTCGACGCACAGATTGGCTGAAATCGATGTTCGGGAAAGATTTTTTTTGGCCTAGTTCTAGCTGTGATGTCAGTACCCTCCTATACGTCCGCGCTAAGCGTATATAAACGTTCGGTAAAAACTGGAGGGATACACATCGAAAGAGGTTTGAGACAGACTGGAGGCAGAGTTTCGCCACTACCCATGAATTTTGAGCGGATCGCCAGAAACATTGTTCAGTCCAGTATCTGAAGTCTGAGGGTTCCATGAAATAACTCAAACCAGACTGTCCAGTATCAGAAGCCTGTGTCGTTCATCAGAGGCACTCCCACAAAAGTGCAGGACCCCAAAGAGTGAACTTCAACTGGTCATTGGCATCCCTACTGTTGGGCCTACCAAGTCTGATATCAGCAAAGGACAGTTCAGTGTCAGCAGTATCAAGTTGAACAGATAAGTGTCACTTAGGACACTGACTACCACAATATATGAAACACAGTAAATAGTCAAGTGATGACATTTATCAGAGGACTAAGAACAGTGATATATTTAAAATGAATGCAGTCTAAATAGACAATACTAGGAATTGTGTGACTTAATTTTATATATATATATATATATATATATTTCAATGCTCTTTTCCAACTAGTAGAAATAGAATATTAGTGTAATTATTAAACTATTTTAACTGTACCTGAGGATTTATTCACTTCTTCCATTTGTGGTTTCAGTGAATGTACATTTTACTTATCCCCTAGAGTATAAGTAATCATAAGATAGTCACAGGGAGGAGACACCTTAAATCCTGGTACTACTTCTTACCAACTGGGCCAGGGTTTTCACAGTCTGACTATTTTTAGGATAACAATACACCAGTGCTTATTTCTAAGACTGGGGTATTACTTGTAAGGTCAGAACTCTTTACTGGCATACTCTTACATAAATAAAATATTTTAAATAACCTCCCGCTACAGTGGGGGGCTCGTCCGGGATATATCTTTGATATTCCTGAGCCAACTTTCTATTTCTGTTGTGTAGAAAATTTTGTTTTGAACAATTTTTTGGAAAGAGTAACATAGTAGGAAATAATTATATTTTTAGGAGTACCATTGAGTACAGATAAAGAAAGCTGTTTCATATATGGTGAAGTCAGTTTAATTAACTTTAATTTTAACTAAGTTAATTATATTGTAGTAAATTAGTTTGAGTAAGATCACTTGCCCTACTAGACTACAGATACATCATGGCTGACTTGGTCAAATTTAGGTCTGCTACACTGCAGGTGGGAAAAGAGCTTGGCATGGATGGTGACGCTCTGATCCGGTATGTCACGACGGAATGTGAAAAGTACACCGAGAGAGAAGCAAAGCAATTAGAAGCAGAGAGAGAAACAAAGAAATTAGAAGCAGAGAGAGAAGCCAAGAAATTAGAAGCAGAGAGAGAAGCCAAGAAATTAGAATTAGAAGCAGAGAGAGAAGCCAAGAAATTAGAAGCAGAGAGAGAAGCCAAGAAATTAGAATTAGAAGCAGAGAGAGAAGCCAAGAAATTAGAAGCGGAGAGAGAAGCCAAGAAATTAGAAGCTGAGAGAGAAGAAAGGAGGTTACAAGCAGAGAGAGACCATGAGCTGAAAATGAGACAGCTTGATCTTGAACTTCAGGCTGGGACTATCACCCATGGTAATAGCTCACCTCATTCTGCGAATAGCTCTTTTCAGAACACAGCAAATGGGGCCATGAACTTCCACCTAGATCCATTTGTTGAAAAGGAGGACGCAATCGAGTCGTACCTGGATAGGTATGAAAGGCTAGCCTCTACATATGGACTGGAAAAGGAGAAATGGAGTTTAAAGTTATCTCAGGGATTGAGAGGTATTGCATATGATGTGTTTCTGAAACTCCCCAAAGAAGATCAGGAAAATTATGAAATACTAAAGCAAGCCTTACTGATCCGGTATGAAAAGAACTCTGAGGCATATAGGAAGAAATTTAGAACTTCTAAACCTCTACCTGGAGAAACATATAACCAGTTCTCAGCTAGGCTAGAAACGTATTTGTTGAAATGGAGTAGTTTAGGTAAGTATCAGAAAACCTACGAGGATCTGAAAGAAATGGTTATGTTAGAGCAAGTGAAAGATTCCATGTCTCAAGAAATGAGGAAATTCCTTATGGAACAAGGAGCAGAGAGGCTGGAAGACATTTTGAAATGTGCAGAGAGATACCAAGCAGCTCAAGCTGAATTGGTAGGAACAAAAAGGAAGCAGGTAGAAGGATATAAGCCACCACCGCAGAATACCCAGTTTGACCAGAAGGATCATCCATACAGAAATAAGCCAAGATTTGATAATAAGGACAAGAACCCTCAGACTCAGGAAAAGAAACCCTACAAACAGGGAGATAAGTGGTGCAAAATTTGTAAGATGAGCAACCACAACACTGTAGATTGTAGAAGGAAAACCCCTCATCACGCTGCATGTTTAGCAACAGGGAATAGGACAGATATGATGGAACTGACAGGGAGTCAGAATAGCCTCCGTCATCCCCCTGTGAGTGAGCTCGTAACCGTGAACGGCAATCGAGTCATGTGCTTATATGATACCGGCCTGGATTTCGACTCAGTTGTGAGTTCAACCCTAGTGCACTCTGATCAAATTACCACAGAAACCGTGGAAATACAAGGGGCAACTAAGGGAACAGCAACCATGACACTTCCTATAGCTAGGATCAATGTGAAATCTCGCTACGTGGAAGGAGTGATAACAGCCGCAGTGATAGATGACCCTATATACCCGCTGATATTGGGGTGTAGGTATGTATTTTTGGGTGACCCAGTAAAACCTGTTGTCCTGGCAGCAGTCCAGACCAGGTCGAGCACCAAAAACGAGGAGGAAAATCCTAACAATACTCAGCCAGAGCAGATGAAACAGGCTCAATCAGAAGATGACACATTGAAGCCTTGTTTTGGCAAATTGCCAAAGGCCCATAACCCTCCAGAAAAAGGAGACTTGTATATGAAAAATGGACTACTGTATAGAAAAGCTGGTACAGGACCTCAAGGACATGGACAGCTGGTAGTACCAAAGTCATACAGGGAGAAAGTTATGGAGCTCGCACATGCTATTCCATTTAGTGGACACATGGGAATTGGTGCCACAAGTCAACGGATAGCTTGTCACTATTACTGGCCAGGGATCACGGAAGATATCAAACGATATGTGAAATCTTGTCCAGAGTGTCAACGTGTAGCCCCCAAGCATGGGACTGCACCAGCAACTCTAGGAGAAATGCCAATCATGGGTACTCCATTCGAGAGAGTTGCAGTGGATATTGTTGGACCCCTCACTAGGACTAAGAGAAGGAATAGTTATATCTTAACTCTAGTTGATACATGCTCTATGTGGGGAGAGGCCGTAGCCATGGCATCTATAGATTCTAAGCATGTGGCAGAGGCATTGTTGACCATATTCACCCGGTTAGGCTTCCCACATCAAATATTGACGGACAATGGTTCCCAGTTCAAGGGAAAGCTAACCCAAGAAGTGTTCAGGATTTTTTCAAGCCAGACATTATCATTGCTCTCCTTATCACCCACAAGGAAATGGTCAAGTCGAGCGGTTCAATGGTACGCTCATTTCTATTCTCAGGAAGCTGGCAAGTGAAAAACCTGAAACATGGGATGTATACTTACCCGCTGCATTATTTGCATACCGGGAAGTCCCACACAATTCCACAGGAATGACACCGGCCACATTGTTGTTTGGTCGGCCTATAAAAGGTCCACTGGAAGCATTACTGCGGACTTGGACAGATGAGAAGGCAGAGGAAAGTGTCACCTCATCAATTCAGTATGTAAATGAGTTGACCACTCGACTGAAAATGGGCTGGAAATTGGCTAATGACAATCTTCGCAGAGCCAGAAAGAAACATACTGAATACTATAACAAGAAAGCAAAGGATAGGGAACTTGCTGTTGGAGAAAAAGTGCTTCTTCTATTGCCCAGCAGTAACAACAAACTGCAGATTGGTTGGCAGGGTCCATATAACGTGCTAGAGAAAATATCGAGGACTAATTACAAAATTGACAAGAAGGGCAAAGAAAGGGTGTACCATGTTAATCTGTTAAAGAAATATTATGACAGGACATCAACGGAGGTAGCCCATATGATGACTCTGGCCATCGCAACTGAAATGAAGCATGAACCACTAACCTCAATAGAGTATCCATTAAGACCGACTGAGACATATGAACAAGTCAAAATTAGTACTCAGTTAACTCAGGAACAAAGGGAGCAAGTTAAAGAGGTTTTAAAAAAAACACATGCAGATGTGTTTAACTGATAAACCAGGATGCACCAACTTATTGACGTATGATATGAAGGTCATCGATCCAACACCGATCTGCATGAAGACCTACCCTATACCATATGCCAAGGCACAGGCATTGAAGGAGGAAATTGATTATTTGTTGCAAGAACAAATCATCTCCAAGTCAGAATCACCTTACAGTTCAAGTGTTGTACTGTTGAGAAAACCAAGTGGAGAACACCGACTCTGTATCGATTACCGGAAATTAAATGCGATCACTGAAACCCAAGCTGATCCATTACCGGATACCAATCAGCTGTTCTCGACGCTAAGTACTGCGAAATATTTCTCTAAGGTCGATTTAAGTAAGGGATATTACCAGATTCCTGTCAAACTCGAGATCCGACACATGCTGGCTTTTAGCACTTCGGATGGTCACTACGAATTTAATGTACTACCATTTCGGGTTGAAAAAACGCACCAAGCGTTGGAACAACTTAACACAACACCAACTTTATGGATGACATTCTCATAGCCATGGAAACACATTTGAGGATCACCTACATTCTCTATCAATGTTACTGGGGTAGACTCAGAGAGGCAGGTTTGACATGCTCGTCCAACAAAGTGTGTAATTTGATGTCAGGAATTATAATTTTTGGGACATAAAATTTGCCAGAGAAGCATGTCTCCTGATCCCAAAAATATAGAAAAGTTACGGAATGCACCTAGACCACAGACAAAAAAGGATGTGAGGTCGTTCGTATCCTTAGGAGGATTCTATCAAAAGTACATCAAAGACTTCAACACCTTATGTGCACCTTTGACGGATCTGACAAAGAAAGGGAAGCCGGACACAATAAAGTGGACTGCAGAGTGTGAGCATGCATATTCAGAGTTGAAACATAAACTCACTAGTAGGCCTATTCTGAAGTTACCAGATCTGACGCAAGAGTTTATAGTACGGACTGATGCAAGCAATGTAGGAATTGGGGGCCCCGCTTTTGCAAAAATCTCAGACCCAGAAAGGCTCGGAACTGGTTTCCTGTTGCTTATGCCAGCCGCAAGTTGAAACGCGGCAGCAGAAAAAGAATTACTCTAACTATAGAGAGGGAATGTTTAGCATTGGTGTGGGCCATCAATAAGTTTCAACCCTATTTGTATGGCAAGCCATTTGTGGTCCGGTGCGATCATCAACCCCTGTCATTTTTGGCCTCATCACGTCATGCAAATACTCGCTTACTAAGATCGTCATTATTGATTCAGCCATATTCCTTCACTATTGAATATATTCCGGGAAAACAGAATGTGGGCGCAGATTTTCTAAGTCGCCATCCCACAGAGCTTGAGGAGGACAGAAGGAAGGAAAACTAACCTCGGAATGGTCGATTTGCAATTGTCTTGTACCCAATAGTTAAGCTAGATATCATCCAGCTTAAAATATGGGGGAGCTATGTCGCAAAATAGGTTTCAAGTCATGGCAAACGGGTTCAGTTAGATTTATAAACCCGCCAAAGATCGATGGACCGCTTTCAAAATGGCGGCGTATCAGCGAAATGTGTATCAGACAGGAAATCGCCAAGGATAAATAAAAGCAGAAGGGAATCAGTATGAAAAGGATTTTACATTTCAGTACAGGGAAGGATTGTGTATAACTGTATATAAGAAGGAACGGTAGGAAGTTCTCATTTACGGAGATATATGCGTATTTCGGCTGCCCACAGTTACGCTAAAAGCGTGTAACCCACTTCTGTTCTAAATATTAAAATCAACAATATAACAGTGTTGGGAATTTACATGGGATAGGAAGATAGAGTTTTATCAGCTGTATAAAACAAGATAAGATGGAACAATATGGATATTATATATGCCGAGAAATGAGAAAGGCAAAATTTCAGTCGACGCAGCCAGATTGGCTGAAATCGATGTTCGGGAAAGATTTTTTTGGCCTATTCTAGCTGTGACGTCAGTACCCTCCTATACGTCCGCCGCTACAAAAGCGTATATAAACGGTTCGGTTAAAAACTGGAGGGATACACATCGAAAGAGAGGCAGAGTTTCGCCACTACCCATGAATTGTGAGCGGATCGCCAGAAACATTGTTCAGTCCAGTATCTGAAGTCTGAGGGTTCCATGAAATAACTCAAACCAGACTGTCCAGTATCAGAAGCCTGTGTCGTTCATCAGAGGCACTCCCACAAAGTGCAGGACCCCAAAGAGTGAACTTCATCAGGGCATTGGCATCCCTACTGTTGGGCCTACCAGTCTGATATCAGCAAAGGACAGTTCAGTGTCAGCAGTATCAAGTTGAACAGATAAGTGTCACTTAGGACACTGACTACCACAATATATGAAACACAGTAAATAGTCAAGTGATGACATTTATCAGAGGACTAAGAACAGTGATATATTTAAAATGAATGCAGTCTAAATAGTGACAATACTAGGAATTGTGTGACTTAATTTTATATATATATATATATATATATATATATATTATATATATATATATATTTTATATATATATTATATATATATATATATATATAATATATATATATATAATATATATATATATATATATATATATATATATTTCAATGCTCTTTTCCAACTAGTAGAAATAGAATATTAGTGTAATTATTAAACTATTTTAACTGTACCTGAGGATTTATTCACTTCTTCCATTTGTGGTTTCAGTGAATGTACATTTTACTTATCCCCTAGAGTATAAGTAATCATAAGATAGTCACAGGGAGGAGACACCTTAAATCCTGGTACTACTTCTTACCAACTGGGCCAGGGTTTTCACAGTCTGACTATTTTTAGGATAACAATACACCAGTGCTTATTTCTAAGACTGGGGTATTACTTGTAAGGTCAGAACTCTTTACTGGCATACTCTTACATAAATAAAATATTTTAAATAACCTCCCGCTACAGTGCGTAGCATTGTATTATTGTAGTGTTGGTGAATCTCCCTCTCAATCTCAATCGTATCAGTCTGTTGTTGATGGGTTTCCATTCCAGTAATGTCCTTTCTATCCCTTTCTGTAGAATAATGGCTACGCCTTCACTGTACTGTCCATCCTCTCTTCCAGAGTAAAGTACTGTTTCTCCTGTTGCTGTTTTAACTTTTCCTGCCCCTGTCCATCTGCTCTCGCTTATCCCCAGGATGTGTAACCTATAGTTTCTCATTTCTGCCGTGACCTGTCTTAGTTTACCTGTCTCGTACATTGTCCTGACATTCCAAAATCCTATTCTTGTATCCTGTTTTGCGGTCAGGACACCCGTTTTCATGTCAGTGGCTTCCTTTCGGCTTTCACCACTGACAGTCATACGAGCCACAGACTCCGAATGTCCATCCCGCAGCAAAGTTTGTTCATTTGATGTTGTTTCCGTAACTTCATTATTTTTTTACATAGACAGGGGTGTCAGCCCTATGCTAAAACCCCCAACCTGGAGGACCAGGGAACCAGCTTTTGTCTGACCCTACCCACACAGACCAGTCCAGTTTGGTTGAACCTACCAGGAGTAAAACTCCCACTGGCATAGCTCTGGGGATTGTCAGGGTACGCAAGCTGCCATACCGCTACAAGGTATAGGTACCATTGATGGCAACCTCTGCAGTAACGTGCAAAAATTTCCATGAGGAAATAACTTGAATTACCCCAAAAAATACGCAAGTTTGAGACGACTGACGGACACTCGGAATGAAGGCACAACACCCCGTCCGATGGGAGCCCTGCTTAACATCGTAACAAACAAATGCGGGGGAAGACAGGCAATATAACCTGACACTTCAACAAGAGTAGAACACTGTGAAAATTCACTCGCGCCAAGACAACCAGACCTTGCCAGAGTAAAGACTAAAATGAACTTCATTTATCAGACTGGACCTTGTTTGAGCATTCTCAGGACTTAAAAGCCCAGGAAAAGCTCTACCATTTTAACACGGAAAACCGGAATCTGTGGGAACTGAAACATAAGTCAAAATTGGAACTTATTGTTAAAGTAACAACACCCCAGACCAAGTGTAAGAGGCCTCTACAAGTGCCTTTATTTCTCTGAGCAAGCAGCCTGTGAGCCTAAAGATTGGCGTAAGTTGTACATTTTCAATTCTATATTTTTTCATTATTAACAAGTGAAATAATACGTATATAATTGACATGTGAAGATTAATCTGTGAAAATTGCTAGTGGATGTCCTAGTCATTTGAGGCTGGCAACTTCAGTACATAGAATGATGATTTCATGAACCCCCACTGCCAGGGCTGGTGACTGCTTTAATGCGAGTTTCTTATAAAGAACCAAAAACAGAGGTAGTCCCAAGTTCCCTATGGAGCAGGGAGGGAATGAGGAAAGAAATGATGTACTTACTTGTTATATTATTAACCTTTCAAGCAGTGTAAATGTAAAACATATTCACTCTAAATGTAATGAAAGTTTCAACCTTTTCAACCAGTATAAATGTAAAACGTATTTACTCTAAATGTAATGAAAGTTTCAACATTTTCAACCAGTGTAAATGTAAAATATATTCACTTTAAATGTAATGAAAGTTTACGTAAAGATAGTTTTTCGCTCACTGGGATTAAGATTAATTCACAGAGAGGGTAAAAATTCTGAAGATAGATGGGATGGTGGAATATGAAGATTGGGACACATAAGTATGTGTCGGGAAACTCAATATTCAGAGGGTATTCGTTTCCGTTCTTTGGCCATACTAGTTGGTGGTACCAGTTGAGGGTACCATTTCTGGAACAAGTGAGGGTATAAGTGGCATGAAGTCGACGCTAGACACTATCATCAGACAGGTCTTAGAGACGCGTGACCAGCTTTGCATTTACTCCCCGATTTTACTTGGAACTGCTGCAACTCTTAATCTTGACCAGGAACGTGAGCAATCCAGTCACCTATTTGCGAAGAACTAAAACACCAGCGGGAGCAGAAACCCCAGCAGCTAAGTGTACACATAAAAGCTGCCAAGTGAAACGTCCCCTTATATAATTCCTCATTAACATCATATGATGATGATCAATTTTGTTAAAGAATATTCAATTTTTAATAACTGTTAAAACCTAAGTGATTATTAAATTTGTTATTTATATCTATCCAAATTTAAAGTTGATTTAATCATTTTGAATGTGTTGTATCCGTATGTCTCAGACAATTTCTTAAATACACTCAATCAGAGCTACTAATTAATAATAAGAGGAAATTCGCTGAATTAACTCAGCTGGGGCTTGAACCAGCTAACGAATTATAAGATAACCCTGTCTTTCACAAAGGTTGACGGCAGATACTAGAGTTAACGTGCTCAGCCAATGCAGCATTGTTCTCGCTTTTCTGAATATCTTGTGAACATGCCCTGGAGGTAGAAGCATCATTATCCTTCTATCTACAACTCTGCCAAGAGTAATCTTGAGCAAAGGTAGACACCATTAAAGACCCACATCAGTTACTCTTGAGTTTTGGCTACTGTTGAACCACTACTGCAGAGCTAAGGGGAGGAACCCGTGACAGAAGAAAAGTGCGATTTCCACTGCTTACGGCAATTTTCATGTAAACGGAAAAGTTTGACTACAGCAAAGCAGAAATCATCATTATCCTCATCAATCCCCAGCTCCCTTTGGAGCATAGACCTTCAACAAACTTATACCACGTCTTCCTGTGCCGTGCTATCAGCTCAAAGTCTTTCCATTTCTTCTTCACGCCATTCATTTCTGTTTCCAATTCTCTTCTCCGTGTGTCCCTCCCTCCCTCCTTCCCTCCCTCCTTCCCTCCCTCTCTCTCTCTCTCTCTCTCTCTCTCTCTCTCTCTCTCTCTCTCTCATCCTGGAAATGTCAGAACAAGGAAATAATACTGGGACAACTTATGAAATGGCAAAAACCACTTTAAAAGCCACATTCACGTTCAAATGGGAAAAAGAACACCCAGGTTATCATTTTCAGGCTACGTGATGGACACAACAGACTGAGGTACCATCTATGCCACACGTACAGGATTGGTAGAAAAGATCTCTGCACCTGTGGCACCAGCCCAATGACAGTCAAACATCTGCTGCAGTCCTGCCCAATATACACAATGAACGGAGTAGCGTATGGCAACAATTTACTTCTCTCCACGAAAAACTGTTTGGAAATGTCAGAAACCTTGAGCTGACTTCTGTATTAACTTTAATAATAGTCATTTGGTTTGGTTTTGGTTTTTAATGACTATCTTCCTTGCACACAGACAACGCTATCAGTGCTCCGATCTCCTCCCTTAGATCACACAAGGAGGATCTCAGCGCAGTGCACGAACTCCGTAGCACCCGCGAGAATCCCAATGTGTGTATATACTGTATAGGAATCACACATTCTATAAATATTTTTTTGTGGTGGATAGATTTCCTAATTTTTAAATTTTGCCAGGGCAGCGGCATTATGGCCTACTCTTTACGATTTTCCAACTGCCGTGAGATTCTTAACGTGCGCAACTTGCAAACGGGACCTCCTATATTTTCGCCCTTATCCGAGAAGGCTAGACATCCGATCTCACTGCCCATGAGACCAGGGGGGAGTATGACATAATTAGGACCACTGGTTCTGAAAAAAAAAAATATTTCCATAAATTATAATCCCTCAAGTGGGATTCGAACCCGGTACCTCTCGAATACGAGGCGGACGCCATACCTCTTAGCCACTCCGACATTAAATAACTACATTATCTTACTGAAATATTCCAAAAGTAGATAGGAAACTATAAAGAGCGATAGAACAGGAGGCAATCTGATCATCAGAAATAGTCCCCCGCTGATCAAGTGTTTCTGCCCCTTAATCTCCTTTACATTCTAAGGGAGAATGTGGTTAGTGCGCAGTGGTTAGTGCACTGACTTCCTAGCTCGGTGGTCCATGCACCAATAATAGTCATTACAAATGTGCAAGTCTGAGCACGAACGAGCAAGAAAAAGAACTAAAAGGTGTTCAAACTGAAGTATCACTAAGTAATTAGATCAAAAATGAGAATTAATTGTGAAGAATGTAGTCCTGTCACGAGATTACTACACTTCAGTGATTGTTACAACACAGCATCTTTATGTTGTGCGCATTTATGCACCACAAAATAACCGTACAAATAATTTCGTATCCGGCATGATGTAGCTCTACGTGGCTCCCGGCGGTTTCTGATGAGACAACAAAAGAATAGGCTCACTGCTCCTACCAGGCATGTTGCAATAGTCGAATAGGGTGAGGATGTGCATGGGTTTGGCAGCCCCATCGTGTAAAACAAACAGAAACCGCCACTGCATGGGGACATACATGTTAGTGCAGAAGTCCTTCCTGGAAGACATTATAGCGCTGGCCGTTAGCTCAACAGGGGAAGGAACTGGGAGGGAGGAAGAGGCAGAATTATCCAAGGTAAAAGGTAGTCCCATTGCAGAACTGTCGTAGGGGAGTGAAGTGTTAGAGACTTCACTATACTAGGCCCAGCATCGAGAGGTGGGGTGACCAGTTCCCCTTTCTTGCTGCCATTTCATTCCGAAACTCAACAGCAGAGTCAGGTCAGGTGCCCAGTTACAGCTGGATAGACTGGGGCGGTTGATACCGTGAATAAACCCGGCACCTCTGCCGCGAGAGATAGCGCTCTAACCACTCTGTCAACCGGACGCTCGGATGTATGATGGAAGACCTAACTTAAGCTGGAAAGTCGATCGACTAAGTTCACATTAAATCAGAGAGGAGTATTCAAGCGCAGCGAAAATTCACTTAGCGTACACGTCCATTTCTAAAGCAACTGTGAATAGTTTTGGAAATTCCACTTTCGTGACCCGCTTAGCTTCTACTTACTATTCTAATCACGTTTCATGGAAATGTCTTGACATTATAAGCCATATAAACTATGAAACAATATGAAATTATCAACAATCTGAGATGTTTGTGAAATAAGAGTTTGTGACAACGTGTCGTCACTGACAACTCAGCCGCGTATAAACAAAATTCGTGTAATGCGAATCTGCGTTGTTAAGGTTTACAATATGACATAAGTCGTGCATGATTGAGGCATACACGAACTGTCTCTGCCTGCGATTACTCTCAGCATCAGACACGAATAGCTGCACCACTTAAAAAATAAAAAAAATTAAATATATGGCACGCATACTCAAAGCGCAAGTCAGTAGGTCAATGTAACGCGGTAAAGTGAGTTTTGTAACTGTTCAGATTGTGAGTCACACCTCTACGTGTACACAAAGAGAGACCGGAACAGAAAACAACAGTCGATAAAACAAGTCACTGACAGAACTTCGTTCCGTGACACATCTTCGACTTTCTTGTGACTACAGAGAACACAGCTCGTCCTGAAATTAGTTCACCGGTTTCAAGTTAACATTAATTGACTGTTATTGTTCACTAACGTAACATCGAAATGACTCTCATCAAACTCAATCCTCCGTCATCACCAAACTCAATCCTCTGCCATCACCAAACTCAATCCTCTGTCATTACCAAACTCAATCCTCTGTCATCACCAAACTCAATCCTCTGTCATCACCAAACTCAATCCTCTGTCATCAGCATCATAATTATCTCATTTTTTGCTCCATATGAAGCATGGGACTAAAATTACAACTGGTCCTCTTGCATGACGCCTGCGCCAAGGCACGTGCTCATGCAGCAGTAGTGTCTGCAGTAATTTGTTGTACATAATGAGGTTGTCAGTCTCGTGCACAATGTCATATTAGTTGTCATTTATAACATGCTTGAGGGAACAGACGTTACCTCATATTAGTCGTCATTTATAACACGCTTGAGGGAACAGACGTTACCTCATATTAGTTGTCATTTATAACATGCTTGAGGGAACAGACGTTACCTCATATTAGTCGTCATTTATAACATGCTTGAGGGAACAGACGTTACCTCATATTTGTTGTCATTTACAACATGCTTGAGGGAACATACGTTACCTCATGTTAGTTGTCATTTACAACATGCTTGAGGGAACAGACGTTACCTCATATTAGTTGTCATTTATAACATGCTTGAGGGAACAGACGTTACCTCATATTAGTTGTCATTTATAACATGCTTGAGGGAACAGACGTTACCTCATATTAGTTGTCATTTATAACATGCTTGAGGGAACAGACGTTACCTCATGTTAGTTGTCATTTACAACATGCTTGAGGAAACAGACGTTACCTCATATTAGTTGTCATTTATAACATGCTTGAGGGAACAGACGTTACCTCATATTAGTTGTCATTTATAACATGCTTGAGGGAACAGACGTTACCTCATATTAGTTGTCATTTACAACATGCTTGAGGGAACAGACATTACCTCATATTGGTTGTCATTTACAACATGCTTGAGGGAACAGACGTTACCTCATATTAGTTGTCATTTACAACATGCTTGAGGGAACAAACGTTACCTCATATTAGTTGTCATTTACAACATGCTTGAGGGAACAGACGTTACCTCATATTAGTTGTCATTTATAACATGCTTGAGGGAACAGACGTTACCTCATATTAGTCGTCATTTACAACATGCTTGAGGGAACAGACGTTACCTCATATTAGTGGTCATTTACAACATGCTTGAGGGAACAGACGTTACCTCAAATTAGTTGTCATTTACAACTTGCTTGAGGGAACAGAAGTTATCTCATATTAGTTGTTATTTACAACATGCTTGAGGGAACAGAAGTTATCTCATATTAGTTGTCATTTACAACATGCTTGAGGGAACAGACGTTACCTCATATTTGTTGTCATTTACAACATGCTTGAGGGAACAAAAGTTATCTCATATTAGTTGTCATTTACAACATGCTTGAGGGAACAGAAGTTATCTCATATTAGTTGTCATTTACAACATGGTTGAGGGAACAGAAGTTATCTCATATTAGTTGTCATTTACAACATGCTTGAGGGAACAGAAGTTATCTCATATTAGTTGTCATTTACAACATGCTTGTAGGAACAGACGTTATCTCATATTAGTTGTCATTTACAACATGCTTGAGGGAACAGAAGTTATCTCATATTAGTTGTCATTTACAACATGCTTGAGGGAACAGAAGTTATCTCATATTAGTTGTCATTTACAACATGCTTGAGGGAACAGAAGTTATCTCATATTAGTTGTCATTTACAACTCGCTTGAGGGAACAGAAGTTATCTCATATTAGTTGTCATTTACAACATGCTTGAGGGAACAGAAGTTATCTCATATTAGTTGTCATTTACAACATGCTTGAGGGAACAGAAGTTATCTCATATTAGTTGTCATTTACAACATGCTTGAGGGAACAGAAGTTATCTCATATTAGTTGTCATTTACAACATGCTTGAGGGAACAGACGTTACCTCATATTAGTTGTCATTTACAACATGCTTGAGGGAACAGACGTTACCTCATATTTGTTGTCATTTACAACGTGCTTGAGGGAACAGACGTTACCTCATATTTGTTGTCATTTATAACATGATTGAGGGAACAGACGTTACCTCATATTTGTTGTCATTTACAACATGCTTGAGGGAACAGACGTTAGCTCATATTTGTTGTCATTTATAACATGCTTGAGGGAACAGACGTTAGCTCATATTTGTTGTCATTTATAACATGCTTGAGAGAACAGACGTTACCTCATATTAGTTGTCATTTACAACATGCTTGAGGGAACAGACGTTACCTCATATTTGTTGTCATTTACAACGTGCTTGAGGGAACAGACGTTACCTCATATTTGTTGTCATTTATAACATGATTGAGGGAACAGACGTTACCTCATATTAGTTGTCATTTACAACATGCTTGAAGGAACGGACGTTAGCTCATATTTGTTGTCATTTACAACATGCTTGAGGGAACAGACGTTACCTCATATTAGTCGTCATTTATAACATGCTTGAGGGAACAGACGTTACTTCATATTAGTTGTCATTTACAACATGCTTGAGGGAACAGACGTTACCTCATATTTGTTGTTATTTACAACATGCTTGAGGGAACAGACGTTACCTCATATTTGTTGTCATTTATAACATGCTTGAGGGAACAGACGTTACCTCATATTAGTTGTCATTTACAACATGCTTGAGGGAACAGACGTTAGCTCATATTTGTTGTCATTTACAACATGCCTGAGGGAACAGACGTTACCTCATATTAGTCGTCATTTATAACATGCTTGAGGGAACAGACGTTACCTCATATTAGTTGTCATTTACAACATGCTTGAGGGAACAGACGTTACCTCATATTAGTTGTCATTTACAACATGCTTGAGGGAACAGACGTTACCTCATATTTGTTGTCATTTACAACATGCTTGAGGGAACAGACGTTACCTCATATTTGTTGTCATTTACAACTTGCTTGAGGGAACAGACGTTACCTCATATTTGTTGTCATTTACAACATGCTTGAGGGAACAGACGTTACCTCATATTAGTCGTCATTTATAACATGCTTAAGGGAACAGACGTTAGCTCATATTTGTTGTCATTTATAACATGCTTGAGGGAACAGACGTTACCTCATATTTGTTGTCATTTACAACATGCTTGAGGGAACAGACGTTACTTCATATTTGTTGTCATTTACAACATGCTTGAGGGAACAGACGTTACCTCATATTAGTCGTCATTTACAACATGCTTGAGGGAAAAGACGTTATCTCATATTTGTTGTCATTTACAACATGCTTGAGGGAACAGACGTTACCTCATATTAGTCGTCATTTACAACATGCTTGAGGGAACAGACGTTACCTCATATTAGTCGTCATTTACAACATGCTTGAGGGAACAGACGTTACCTCATTTTAGTCGTCATTTATAACATGCTTGAGGGAACAGACGTTACCTCATATTTGTTGTCATTTACAACATGCTTGAGTGAACAGAAGTTACTTCATATTAGTCGTCATTTACAACATGCTTGAGGGAACAGAAGTTACCTCATATTAGTCGTCATTTACAACATGCTTGAGGGAACAGACGTTACCTCATATTAGTCGTCATTTACAACATGCTTGAGGGAACAGACGTTACCTCATATTAGTCGTCATTTACAACATGCTTGAGGGAACAGACGTTACCTCATATTAGTCGTCATTTATAACATGCTTGAGGGAACAGACGTTACCTCATATTTGTTGTCATTTACAACATGCTTGAGGGAACAGAAGTTACCTCATATTAGTCGTCATTTATAACATGCTTGAGGGAACAGACGTTACCTCATATTAGTTGTCATTTACAAAATGCTTGAGGGAACAGACGTTACCTCATATTAGTTGTCATTTACAAAATGCTTGAGGGAACAGACGTTACCTCATATTAGTCATTTACAACATGCTTGAGGGAACAGACGTTACCTCAGATTAGTCGTCATTTACAACATGCCTGAGGGAACAGACGTTACCTCATATTAGTCGCCATTTACAACATGCTTGAGGGAAAAGAAGTTACCTCATATTAGTCGTCATTTTCAACACGCTTGAGGGAACAGACGTTACCTCATATTAGTCGTCATTTACAACATGCTTGAGCGAACAGACGTTACCTCATATTAGTCGTCATTTACAACATGCTTGAGGGAACAGACGTTACCTCATATTAGTCTCATTTATAACATGCTTGAGCGAACAGACGTTACCTCATATTAGTCGTCATTTACAACATGCTTGAGCGAACAGACGTTACCTCATATTAGTCGTCATTTACAAGATGCTTGAGGGAACAGAAGTTACAGACTTTCATAAATGGGTGCTTGCGTGAAAGAGAAGAACTGAAATGGTGCGGCAAGGTCACCAGTTTAGAAATAATGACAAGAACCAGAGAAGTGCCAATGGAACAGTGGTTCTTAACCTTTTTAAAGGCCCCCGCACCCCCTTTACAACTTTTTAATTAGCCTCGCGCACCTTTTAAAACACCTAAAGAAGCGTCGCACCCCTTCACGGAATCTTAAGTAGCCTTGCACCCCTTTTAAAGCACATTAAGAAGCCTTGTACTCCTTTATCTTCTAGCACGCAAGAAAAAAGATACAAGTACGTTGTGGGAAAACGTTGTTTACAAAATATGACTAAGTATCGGTACCTAATTGTTGTCAATAGTCTATTCTGTACACATTAGTTGAGTTCTGAGTGTTATATATTTTGAGTGTTTATGATGATTCGGCTTTTAAAGTATCTAGCATGTCTCGAACCCCTTGAAGTTTGATCTCATGCACTCCTGGTTAAGCACCACGGCAGTAGAGCAAGAGATGAGAAGCTGCTGGTGATGGACAGCGACAAATACTGAGGACACCCAGCTGATAGCACTACCTGCCAGTCCTTGTTCTGGAACACCCAGGGTCAGAGAAACCTAGGTACGACAGACACATAGCGAAGAGAAACCTAGGTACGACAGACACATAGCGAAGAGAAACCTAGGTATGACAGACACATAGCGAAGAGAAACCTAGGTATGACAGACACATAGCGAAGAGAAACCTAGGTACGACAGACACATAGCGAAGAGAAACCTAGGTACGACAGACACATAGCGAAGAGAAACCTAGGTATGACAGACACATAGCGAAGAGAAACCTAGGTATGACAGACACATAGCGAAGAGAAACCTAGGTATGACAGACACATAGCGAAGAGACTGGAGACACACATGAAGTCATGAGGAAGACATGGAAAGATATTGAGATGATGGCACGTCACAGGAGGAATTAACATGCAGTTGTTGAAAGCCTATGCTCCTCGTGGAGCTGAAAAGTAATGACCATAAGGAAACATCCTATTCTTTCATTGTCTCCTCATTGACTATAACACGTTTCACTAGCTTTGCCCTCAAACAAATGTAATTATCTGATTAACCGTCTAACGTATTAATGCCATTTTTTGCATACTATGTTATATTGGGTTAGACCCAACAAATATATACTTTATATCTGTGCATCTTGTCCAGTTCCCATAAACGGATGAAATCCTTTGATCTTTGTCGGCATACTAATTATTGTGTATCGAGAAAAGAAATTTTACCACTTCATGCACAGATTCTGTGAATTGATTAGGCATAGGCGTGTCTACTATTACAATAATGTGGCCATCACGTTTGCATATGAATACTGTTGAAGATGATTTCTTAAATGATCTGCATGCGAGATACTCGTGACATTGTTTGTCATTGACATTTAATGCGCTACCAAACTGGACCTTCCTTGATCTAATTATTTCAATGGGTATCACCACTTTGCGGTTCATAAATATCATAATGGAAAGTTTCTCCTCTACTGTGCTTGTAAATAACGGTAAGGTCATCTTTAAAGAAATTAAACTTCATCCGAATCATAATCAGATGTCTCTGAGAAATTGAAAATCAATCTCGGCTGAATGAAGGACAAACCATCATTCGTCCAATATTCCTCTTCCTCTTGTAACACATGGTTCTCACATTTCTTCCAATAATCCCTGGCTATGTTCGAGATGGCGGCTTTTGTAAGTATTTCAACATCTTTTAATTTGAACGTCCTATTTTCTGTTGCTACCTGTTCCTTAATTTTAGCCCAGACTAATTCTATTGGGTTTAAGTGAGAATGGTAAGGAGGCAATCTTAAACATCTGTAACCATGTTCATGGATTGCCTTGTCTATGTGAAATATCTTTGTATGCTGTGTATTTTTTACAATTTCAAGTAATTCAGGCTTCAGGGACATTTCGTTGAATGGAATGTTGTTTTTGGTCAGCCAAATCTTTATTACATCTTTAGTACTTGATGAATTAGGAACTATATCTTCTGGTGCCACAACGTTGTGATATGAAGCATTGTCCATTATCAAAGACAACGGTCTATCCAATGAAGGAAGTACATGATTCACAATCCAATCTTGAAATATCTTGCCATTCATCTCTGTATGATAATCCCTATTATCTGTGGATTTTGAAACAAATATGAGTTCAGTATTATTTAGAAGCCCATGATGGCTGCTTCCTGCATGTGCAATTATTAGGCGCTGTCCTTTGCTGCTTGGTACTAGTCTCTTAGTTGTTCCATCAGATGATTGCCATTCTCGTTCATTACTGTGGTGCGCATTGATCCAAGTTTCATCTAAATACACAAAATCATAACAATCTCTTCTCATTTCTCTGACCTCGCGTAAATATTTGCTTCTCATTGCAACTATATGAGGCTTCTCACAAATAAGGTTTCTACCACCAACATATTTTCTAAAAGTGAATCCCAAACTCCTAATAGTCCTCCATAGTGTAGATTTGGAAATATCAATGTCGTTATTCTTTCTTAACCAAATTTTCAATTTCCTTAAAGTCACTGCCTCATTATTGTGAAACATATTGCAAATTTCTCTGCGGATCAATTCTCTGTCAAAATTATCCACCACTCTTGGCCTAATTTTCGTGTGAAAAACACTGGAATTAGACATTTCAGATGTCGCTATCCAGCGGTGCAATGATCGTTTGCTTATCCCCAAGGCGTGAATAGTCCTCTTTTGTGGGTTTGAAATAGAATGATATAGTTTTCCTCGAGTAGCTTCATTGCAGAAATACTTAAAAATCCTATTTGTGATTTGCTGTAATGTCATAAAATGTACTCGCAGACTCATTTTTCCTTCTTAACCACACAATAATTTTTGTAGACACACCTCTGATTGACAATGTGTGCGTTGCACCGGATATAAACTGTTTTATGTTCAAGAAGTGCGATTTCACGCAATTTCACTCACAAATCATGCCAAATACTTGATAAACCAAAAATGTGCAAATGAGGTCGTATAATTTACTGTAGACATTTCAATATGTGTGCGTGTGATGTGTGTTGGCAAGTAGGATTTTATATTATATCGCAAAGAGACGAAAATTGAAACCAATGGCCGCATTTTAATGACAAATTTAATTCATAGGGTCTATACCATTTCAAATTCACACACAAAATTTCACTTATATGCGTTATATATTCGCTGAGATATAGCATTTTGAAGTTGGGCAAAGCTAGTGAAACGTGCTATAGCATTTCGGTTGTTGTTTTTCTCCGTGTTTCAGAGCCAAACAGTAGGACGGACTTGACTGTTGAATTGAAGATTCAGATTTTTGTGTGGACATTTGGTTGAGGCTGTTGATATCTGCGTAGAATTTTTCCAGGAATGGTACTGGTGATGGTCACATATATGCTTGCTCTGTTCCGCATTGTTATTTTGATATCATTGTCTGTCCCACCTATTGTGGCTTTATTATTTTTTTTATAACAAAATCTACATTCAATGGAAGCAGATTTCATGTGCTAATAACACATCCCTGAACTTATGAGCCGAATGTTCTTTTCCTCTCTTCCACATTTAATGTAATCAAAACTTTGTACTAACTGTAAAACGATGGTGTGAGTAAAGGTTCGCTTGTTGTGATATTTAGCTCTGAATTCCTCCTAGCAGACTTCAAGACACTGTGTCAAGTATAAAGTCTCTGTAATAAACAAACCGGCTACAAGATGATAATATCAGAAATAAATGAGGTTGAAGGTGAGCAAAAAATGCTCCAACCTGTTTCACGCGCTCATACTTACCAGGCAAATAAGGTCATTACATTCAATAAAAAAATTAATGTAGTTACCGAGATAGAGTTTCAGAGAATGTAGTTACTAAGATGCAGTATCACAGAACCAACGGGCTTTTCCAGTGCTCTTACGGAGTATGGAACACCAATGGATTGATTTGCCGTTGCCCTAAAGACGCCAATAAGGCGTGATGGGAAACAATGGCACAAGAAAACCTATTGCTGTTGCCCTAAGACGCCACTAGGTTAATGGGCACTGACTGCTTTACAACGGTCGGTGGCTAGGACGCCCCCCCCCCCCCCCACAACACACACACAGAATTTCATATCAGAGATATGTTTCAAAGAATATAGTTACCGAGATGCAAGTTTCAGAAAATGTAGTTACCGAGATAAGAGTTTCAGATAGTGTAGTTACCGAGATAAGAATTTCAGAGAGTTTAGTTACCTATAAAGAGTTTCGGAGAATGTATACTGTTCAAAAAAAGAAACGCAACATTATTGCAGTGGTAATGGACACCAAATTTCAAACTTGTACCAAAATTTTATTTTACGGAATTAATGTTTCAATCTTGGCATGAAGAAACTTTCAGACTTTAACAATGAAATGATGTTCATTAAATTTGGTTTGGACTTTTATTCTTTGCGACTGAGGCTTCCGTTTCATTAAGGTGTATGGCTTCCTCTGGCCTCTATCAGAGAACAACATCTCCTTGACATGGATCCGATTAGCCGTTGGATCTGTTGTTGTGGGATGGCTGCCCACTCTTCCCGCAGTGCAAGAGACAACTGTCGGAGATTGGCTGGAGCCACGTCTCGCTGGCGGAGTCGTCTGTCGAGTTCATCCCATAAGTGTTCTATGGGGTTCATGTCTGATGACATGGCTGGCCACGGAATGGTCTGGACGTTGTTGTCAGCGAGGAACTGGGTGTGAGTTGTGCCACATGAGGTCGAGCGTTATCCTGCTGAAAAATCGACCCTCGTGCAGCCAGAAGTGGAAGGACGTGAGGACGAAGAATTTCAGCGACGTATCGTTGGGCATTCAGGCGTCCTTCAATTTGCACCAGGTCACTTCTTCCCATGAAGTTGATCGCCCCCCCCCCCCCCCACATCAGTACACCTCCACCACCATGTGGAGGAGCCTCATCAACGCTGTTCTGGGCGTAGCGCTCATGGACTCTGCGGTAAACTCTTCTCCGTCTATCGTGTCGCTGGAGCACAAAAAATGATTCATCACTAAACCAAACCCGTCTCCAGTCATTCCCAACGGTCCATTGACGATGCTGGTTCGCCCACTGCAGTCGATTCTGGCGATGCCGGTCCGTAAAAACAGGACCTCTGTAGGGTCTTCTAGCCCAAAGACCAGAGTCGTGCAGCCGGTTCCTGACCGTTTGATCTGAAATTCGACGAGCTGCTGACATTGACTGGACTGTGGAGGACGCAGATGCAAGTCGATTCCTGAGGTGACGCAGCCGTATGAAGCGGTCTTCGGCAGGAGTTGTGACTGGGTCTTCCACTGCGCGGCCGGTCTGCCACTGAGCCAGTTTCTTGAAATCGCCTCCAAAGGCGACTAATGGTGCTTCTAACCACATTAAATTGTCTGGCCACTACACTTTGTGACTGTCCAGTCTGTAAACGTCCAATGATGATGAGTCGTTGTTCTGTAGTGAGATGAGCCATACTTGCGCATTGAATTTTCAACTGAATTTATTCGAGGAGCGTCAATCTTTTATAGGCATTCAATAATATGGTCAGAGAGTTTTGTGTTCAGTAAGTTTCACGGGATTCTCATGAACCTGTCACGAGTTATTGTCAAAAATGTTGTTTTGACCTTGACCTCTTTCATGACCTCACAAATCATGAGGTGAGTACAATTCAGGTAACCACGAGAAGTTAATGACCAGGTGGACACAGTCGATAGGTTGACTGATGTCCAGTCGTGGTGGGTTATGGTGGGGGGGCCTTGTAAATTATACGTACTGCTTATAACCTTCTTGTCGAAGCTCCGACTAGGGGTCATTTCCCTCTAAAAACCTACTTAAAAAAAAATTATGATTGCATACTGTAAATGAATGCTGTTATGTTAACTTTATAATGTTGCATGCCTTTAAATTAATGCTTAAAGTAACAGGTGGGAATGAAAGGATATAGTATGCAAGATAAATGAGAGTGGAAGGGCAGAATGTTAGACGGGCCTGTGCGCCCAATTCTTAACCCTTCGAAAATAAAGTTCGTTCGTTCGTTCTATCTTGTAACTTTCAAGCATGTCAAAAAAAAAAAAAAAAAAAAAAAAAAAGTATGCCACTTCGGTAACCAGAAACTTAAAAAAAAAAAAAAAAAAAAATCCGATAGCGCCAGTTCTAAAATAGTTACAATATGTCGACAGGTAATTTCTCACACAGATGTTGTTACCTTCTTTACCCTTTTAAACTTTCAATTATTTCTGTAAAAGCCGTTTTCTTGAGCAGGGAATACTTACATCCCGTTTATGTAATATTATAAATATTTCACTAATATTGCAACATATTTTTATTTTCCCCTACTGTGACAGATTGCATCAGTACGGTTTTTTTAATTTTAAATCTGACATTTACATGTATTATTTATTTTAACAAGACTATTTTCCGTTACCGATTCCAGCTAGCTACGTTACGTTTCGGAACTACAAAACAAACTGATAAATTTAACATAATACCTGGTGCCTGGCAAAAGAAATCCGCAGTCACCATCATCATCACCATATCCATCATCAATATCATCACCATTTCTGTTTTTTTATCCTTATGGAACATGAGGCCACATGTATTGTTAAGATATTCTGTTTCTTAAACTATTCCGCGAAATTACGATTTATAAAGGAGTCACAGCGAGCACTCTTTACTTGTTTACGTCTGTCACTAAATGTAAACAATTCGGTTTCTTTCATCATTTAAACAGTATTGCACTTTTTTTGGCCCAAGTTGTAAATTGTTTATCTGACAGTGCTCACTGCAGATATCTGAAGATACACAGAAGAAGAGCGTCCGATTGACAGAGTGGTTAGAGACATTGGTCTCTTGCGGCAAAGGTGCTGGGTTCGAGTCACGGTATCGACACGCTTCAGTCTACCCAGCTGTAAATGAGTACCTGACTTTGCACTTGAGTTAGGGAAAGAAAAGGCAGCGCGGAAGGGAACTGGTCACCCCACCTGTCGATGCTGGACCTAGTATAGTGAAGTCTCTAACACTTCACTCCTCTACGTCAGAGTCTGATATGGGACTACCTTTTTACCTTTACACAGAAGCAATGAAAGGCAAAAGAAGCGTCAATAAACAACATTTTATCTCCCCCTCCAAAAAAAGGAGAAATAACTCAGTTAAAAATATTATCGCATAGACTTTAATCTACAGAACGTGTTATTCTAATTTACCATCTGGTTTGTATGAACATAATTCCCGGATGTGAGGTGCCTGAAATCTTCCTTTGCTGGTGCTACACTACCCCAGTTACATTGGTTGAGGATTACAAAGCAGCTTGCGTACATGTAATAACACTGATAACACTGACAAACAACATTTTTCTTTCTTATATAAGAATAAGTGTTCTTAGGTCAGTTTCTTGCGCTGATTTCAAATCTGAAATCCGTTTATCTCTATCACATCGGGTTCTTAAGATATTTGTGAATAAATATATTTTTGGGAAACCGTTATCTGCTCCGTTTCATTTTTACTAGATAACTTATTAAAAATTAATAAAATGCAAAATAATTCTACTTTTTATACTGATAAAAGATGCATGACATATGTTACGCTATTTTTCAAATAGTTACTGTATTTTGAAATAATTCTGAGCGAAATATGGCTTCTAGAAGTTGAAGAAATTCGGCTGATCTGTTCTGTTACGTGTGTGGATATTTTACCGATTGTGTTCACCAGAAAAACTTTACACCATTACTAAAGAAAGCATATGAACTTTATTTCGATTCGAAAGTTGATGATGCAAATAAATCTTGGAAGCCAAATGCAGCTTGTTCGACTTGTGCAAATACATTGGCAGGTTGGTTACGAAAATCGCCGAAGCATAAGTCGATGCCTTTTGGAATGCCAGTAATATGACGTTAACCAACAAATCACGCTACTGATTGTTACTTCTGCTTGACAAATATCCATGGTTTCACTTTTAAAACTAGAAAGTCTGTGGTTTATCCAAATATTGAATCGGTTTCGAAACCAGTGCCTCATGATCCAATCACGTGTCCGATCCCAGTTCCACCAGAACAATATCCGTTGGACGTGAATGAACCATCAGAAAGTGATAGTTTACCTGCTTTTGAAACTATTTCTGACTTGGATTATGTACCGGTGAATGATGGTGTTCACTTAATTAAACATTCAGAACTTTCAGATCTAATACGTGATCTGGCTCTTATCAAGCGGAATTACTTGGTTCGCGACTCAAAGAATGGAATCTTTTAGCGCCCAATACTCCGATATCTAAATTTCGTCATAGACACAGAGAACTTGTTCAATACTTTGAGATGGATGATGACATTTGCTATTGCAAAGATGTAAACGCTCTAATGGTGCAGCTTGGTATTGAGCACATAGTCAACGAATGGCGACTTTTCATCGACTCTTCCAAGACTAGTCTAAAAGCCGTGTTATTGCATAACGGAAATTTATTTTCATCAATTCCAGTCGCCTACTCTGTTCATATGAAAGAAACTTATGACAATATGGCTATATTTTTGGCAAAAGTAAAGTACAATGACTACCAATGGCGGATTTGTGGAGACCTAAAGGTCATTGCAATTCTCACGGGCATGCAGACTGGGTATACTAAATGTTGTTGCTTCCTATGTGAATGGGACAGCCGCAACAGACAGGAACATTATGCAAGAAAGGTGTGGCCTATCAGGGATCGTATGCAGCTCGGCATAAAAATGTAATACACGAGCCATTAGTTAACAAAGACAGCATCATTTTACCACAGTTACATATAAAGTTGTGGCTCATGAAGAATTTCGTAAAAGCGTTAGATAAAACGAGCAAAGCTTTCACTTATCTTCGAGAAAAGTTTCCGCAAGTTAGCGATGCAAAGACAAAGGAAGGTATCTTTGTAGGACCTCAGATTAGGAAAGTTATTGCAGACAAACAATTCGAGAACTTGTTACATGGTAGTGAACTTCGCGCATGGATGGCATTCAAATCGATCGTCGATAACTTTCTGGGAAATCACAAATCTGTCGACTATGTGCATACTGTTAAGCAGTGCATAGATGCATACAGAATTATGGGCTGTAACATGTCCCTCAAAATCCATTTGCTCGATTCGCATCTTGACTTTTTCCCTGACAACCTTGGCGAAGTCAGCGATGAACATGGAGAACGATTCCATCAAGATATCGCCGTAATGGAGTCACGTTATCAAGGACGGTGGAGTGTGACTATGCTTGCCGATTATTGTTGGATGCTTCATCGCGATGTACCACATGCCATTCACCGACGAAAGTCGACTGCAGAGAAATTCAAGCCTACATAACTGTTATACTTCTTGTACGAATGATGTTGTAATACTGTATGCGTTGTTAAAAAACTTCAATTGCGTATTTCTAGAGATCCCGACCTGATAGAGAAAAACGGTTTGCAGATTTAAAAACAGCGAATTAAAATTGACCAGAAAAACATAGAAATGTTAGAGAAAGAAAAAAAATTTTCTTTTTTGTTAGCCAGTGTAATATTAGTAATAGTAATAACAACAACAGTAATATTATTTAAGAAAACCAAGATACAGAAAATAAATGGTCACAACGTTATAATACTTTTAATAAATAAAAATAGACATACATGAACCAAAAAAAAACAAAACAACAACAAACAACTGAAAAAACACATAGCAACAAAACACACAAAAAGAAAAACCACTATTAACTAACCATAGAGTAATTAAAAACAATGATGTTAAAACAAGAAGTAAACAAATGTCACATTCTAATGTAAACTGTCATCACATACAACAACAAATTGCAACGGACTACACGTGCTTGAAGCTGCGGTAGGGTAGCGGTTAGTGCACTGGCTTCCTAGCTCAGTGGTTCATGGTTCGATCCCCAGTTAAGGTGGGATTTTTTTAGCCCGCTTGTGTGCTAATGCGCCGATGGTCAAGAAAATATGGGCCTATGTGGTGAGATCAATGATACAATTGATCAAAATTTCATTAATATTTAACTAAAGAGTAAAAAGTAGTAAAAACTATTACAATCCCGTGTCTGTTGCCCGACATCATCACCGATGCCTGGTGGCGAGCTGTATGTTAAAAAGTGTTCGCGCTAAGAAAAATGAAAAGCCTATCCCACAAACCCGCCCGCGTTTTCGTCACTCCGTCTTGAAAATTTGTAATCGACATGAAACAGTTTGCATGCGGCATACTGGTTTCGCTTGGTAGAGCGATAGAAAACGGGGGAGGACAGAGAGTGAGAGAAGAATAAAACCAATGCTTTTTATGAATCTAAAAATAAACTAATGCATTGTATTGTATCCACGTCGCATAGTAACCGAGATTTGAAGGCTATTGCGTAAGAAAGCTTTACTGTTTATTACCGCCACTTCATTAGGCTAGACAATGTAACTAAGATTCAAATAACCATTGGGAGAAGGGGAAATGGGGGTAGAACGATACTGAAAGTGAAAACTTAGAGTGACTTTCGTTATACAGAATAAAGGATGTTTAAAATGATAGAATTAATATAATTACAATATATCAAATCCTCCATAGTCCTTACAATGACTTAGATGAATCCTAGAGATAGAGTTCATTAATATTATGGTTCAGAAAAAGAAAACCCAAAATGCATGGAAAAAGACAAAAATGTTAACGACACTAAAGACTGACATAAAACTTATATAGGCTGATAGGTTATAGTCTTCTGACCAATAATATGTTTCTATATCAAAAATCACTCAATTAATAACTAAGATATCGTAGAAATATTATATATGTTAGTACAGGTTGACAAACGGACGATCGTTCTTGCTTATTTTATTGGTAACATTTTGGGACGCAATTTTGAAAAAGAGGCATAGGAGGGATTCAATTTGATTGGTTAGCACTAAGGAGGAATGGAGAGGCAGAATTGATAGCTCCAAAATCTAAACATATTTTTGTATTGGCATAGCTAAGGCAGACTGATCAATGGACTACGAGACACATAGTATGTTTGGGGTTTTGTTTTTGAAAACTAAATTCAAAATTTGGTAGTCGCCTGATTTCATTGGCCAGCCCAAATTGATATTAGCAAAAGCTTACAAGGCTCTTGGCCATTTGAATAGACATTTTCTGTACTAAAGTACGATGAGAACAGAAGTGTTGATTGTAAAATAAATACTAATCTCACAGTCTGGACAGAGGCAGAGAAACTTAGGCCATATTTGACCGTCATCGTTACTTGTGTTATATTTCACTGAATTTGTGGTAAGAATGATTTATTTATTTATATGCCTTATTAAAACTGCAAAAAGCTAGATACTGCTATTGGGAAAAGTGAAGGACATGCCGGGAGCAAAAATTATTGAGTCCTCAATTGAACTGTATTTGAATGTTGTATATTTGTGACAGCGCCATCTTGAGATCTGTCGTTCTCGGCGCTGGCCCCATCTGGTCAGCCATATTGTCTCTGTGGTTTAGTGCCTGTTCACCCCGTTATCTTCAAGCAGATTTATTACAAGGCCATAATAAAGCCTACATATTAGTTGTGTTTTTGCTCTAGAAATAGTTGTGTAAATCTGTGTTTTCATGCATTCTAGAGCAATAATCGCGTGTGGCGCAGATTAATGCGCGTAGCGCGCAGTAAGTTGAGTGGTTAGGCCAGGGCTTATAAAAGGGGTAGCAAGCGGCGAAACTGGTCGATTTTTGAGAGAGCCGCCCAGGAGAGAACAGACGAGCTTAGACAGAGCCAAGCTGTAAATGCCTTGAGCACGTGAGTTAATTTAAATTAGCATTAGTTTTCTAGGATTCTGAAATTATATCGATGTGGCTATTTTAATGTTTAATGAGATAAATAGGTAGATAGATAGATGTGAAAGTTTAAGAGCGATTATTTCATTCTTCAGTAAGGCAGATATAGTGTGAGGCTATTTCACTGGAATTTAGATAAGCTAACGATAGCAAGATAGCAGCCTCGTGGTGATAAAAAGCGACACCAGCGAGTCGGAATAACACGCACCGCGTGGTAAATGTTACGCCAGGTGACACGCTGTGTATTTAGTTCCAGTTTGGTTTAAGTCGAGAATAATTATATTTTATTTCTTTAATGTAAAAGTATTGAGCGTATTTCACGATGATTGATTATTCTACTGTTTATCTTTAGTGGTTACTTTGAAGGGAGAATAGTCATTTAGATTTCTGGTGAGATGAGAGCCACTCCTTGGTTGCGTAAGGCAAGTTGAGACATGTGTTTCTCTGTTTGCTCCTGGGGGAGCATGGAAACACCAATGCGGCTGGTGTCCACCACAAGTCAACAGAAGCATTTTTATGCTATTACAGTGGTTGTTTCTGTAATAATGTGTTTCATGTGATGAGTTCCCAATCTCATCAGGGGTCAAATATGACACGCTTGTGGCCAGGCGCACCAGTCGTCACTTACGACATGTTCAGAGTGCAGGGACGAGTATTGGTGTGGGTCGGTTGAGAGGTAGTAGTTAATTCTCATTATTGAGATTATTTGTTGTACATGTATTAAAGAATATTATTTTATGTCCAGTTGATTATTATTGTTATGTGAACATGGTTTGTGAGAGCACGTGGGCGTACTTGGAGATGTATATTTCTCTTCTCCGCTCCTGAGGGAGCATGGGGCCACCGGTGTGGTTTGTCTCAGCATGAAGCATTCAGATGCTCTTGCAGTAGTGGTTTCGGTAGCAACCTATGTTACCCGGTGCGATTGCCAGCCTCATGCACAACACCATACTAGTCGCATTGGACGACACGCATGAGTGTGTGAGATAGTTGATGATATCAGGTGGGCGCATGTTTTCTGTATGGTAAGTGTTATTATCCATGCTATTGATGTTCACTTAGACATTGTTTTATTTATTGTTTTTCAGACAGTCTATGAACACTGACTGGGTGTTTGTTTGATTGTTTGTTTGGTGTTCGGTTCTGTTCGGTAGAATTAAATGTTGATCTGCATAAGGCTTTGGGTTGCTTGAATTGTTAAGTCTGCTGCTGAGAGGGTTGCAAGCAACCAATAATTGCAACCCCTGTCAAACGATCCTTTATAAATTTTCTTAGTGCACGGGTCTTGGGTGTGAGGTACACCTAGCCCCTGTCACAAGTTTCGTCGTCGACAGGATTGACAGACAGCACGCAGTGAAGCAACTCTTCAGCAATCAGCGCAGCAACAGCCGAAACAGTAGAACACTCAGTTCAGTGCAAGGCGAGGGACGGGATCATCCAGTTTGTCAAGATTTCTAGTCAACTCTACTAGCAACAAGATGGCGGCACGCAACACACGTGCTGCTAGTAGAACTGATAACGAAGATGTGGCTGAGGTGGATGACCCTGTAGTAGGGCTGGATCGTCAACCAGAACGAGTACAGTACATCGTGGTACCTACTCACAAGAGAGTGCGGTGCTTTGGGGAGCGCACGGGTCCTACGGCTGAGGAATATGTCAGAGAGGTGAGAGCTGCCTGGAGAGTAGGGATGATGAGTAAAGAGGACCAGGCAGATGTTATCCTTGACAGTGTGACCCCGAGTGTCCGCAGGGAGCTGAGGATTCAGGCTGATGACGGTGACCCAGAAGCAATGCTACATTCCATTCTTAGGGTGTATGGGGAGCGTCGGAGCATCCCAGAAGTAATGGCCGCGTTCTACTCTACCCGGCAAGGTGCAAGAAAGTCTCTTTGGGAATTCTCCCATCGCCTTCACGAGGTGTTTGAAAGTGTTGTAAGGGCACAAAAGCAGAACAACGTCACTCCTTTGGCGCCATCCTTTCTTCGTGACCAGTTTGCTGCTTGTCTGAGAGATGACCTACTAAGAAAGCTCGCAAAGGAAATGATCATCAAGGAGCCTACAGCATCGTTCACGTCGGTGAGGGACTATGCCCTACGGTTTTTGGAGACTGAACCCACTTCTGGGACTGGTGTTGCCAGTGTCGAAGCAGCTTTGGGGGCTTGTGTTGCCAGTGTTGAAGTGGCAAGAACAGAGACTGTGTCAGATACGCATGCATTAAACGCAGAAGTAGAGCGGCTGAGAGCACAGGTGGCTCAATTAGAGGCTAAAATTGATGCGATGTCTCAGGAGCAGGGGAGACGTACCAGGACAGTTCGTTGTTTTAGATGCAGAGAACTAGGCCACGTACAGAATCGATGTCCACAGGCGTTAAACTAGATCCCTCTGCGGCTGGGAGTCAGGTTACAGAAGGGGAGCAGAATGACTCAAAGATAAAGATGGTTGGTGGTCGACCGGAGTGTGAGGTGCTTATTGCAGGGAAGAAAGTCAAAGGCGGCCAGGGATGTAAGGGTAGCAGGAGGGGACCCAGGGCACCGAGGAAGCCTAGGAAAATAAGATGATTCAACTGTGGAGACCTTTCGAACCACATGGCAGCCAAGTGTCCCCAGGGCCCGCTTCCTAAGCGATGTTTCCATTGTAAGTCCCCGGACCATTTGATATCGGTTTGTCCATCAAAGAGCGCCCTCTCTAGGCGTACCAACACATCTAGATTGCCGTCACAGTGCAAGCCAAGAGATGGCCGTGGCAACTGTCACCATAAGAGCGCCAGGAAAAGTGGTCGACATTTAGAGGAGGAGACTCATCTAAAACTCGTTGAAGGACACGTTTCCAGGCTACGAGGGGCGCACGTAAGAGCAGAGCCACCGTTGCAGAGTTTTGCAGCAGTCCGGAAAGAGAGATGTGACAAGCTGTCGTGTTCTACTCCACTACAGGTCGGAGAATTGGTGAAGAAGAGAATGCACAACGCTGAGAGATCCGAGATTCGTGATATGTGGTCAGAAGACGAGTACGTTGTAGTTCGTGCTCCCACAATGACAGGGGGTCAATATATCATCCAACGAAAAGACAGAGCGAGTCCGAGCATTAGAGTCACCGGCAACGACCTGAGACGAAGTGAAGGAAAAGGTGATCCTCCAGATTTGGAGAATATGACTGAGGTGCCTGATTTAGTGTAGTTGTCGGGACGACAACAAAATCAGGCGGGGAATATGTGACAGCGCCATCTTGAGATCTGTCGTTCTCGGCGCTGGCCCCATCTGGTCAGCCATATTGTCTCTGTGGTTTAGTGCCTGTTCACCCCGTTATCTTCAAGCAGATTTATTACAAGGCCATAATAAAGCCTACATATTAGTTGTGTTTTTGCTCTAGAAATAGTTGGTGTAAATCTGTGTTTTCATGCATTCTAGAGCAATAACCGCGTGCGGCGCAGATTAATGCGCGTAGCGCGCAGTAAGTTGAGTGGTTAGGCCAGGGCTTATAAAAGGGGTAGCAAGAGGCGAAACTGGTCGATTTTTGAGAGAGCCGCCCAGGAGAGAACAGACGAGCATAGACAGAGCCAAGCTGTAAATGCCTTGAGCACGTGAGTTAATTTAAATTAGCATTAGTTTTCTAGGATTCTGAAATTATATCGATGTGGCTATTTTAATGTTTAATGAGATAAATAGGTAGATAGATAGATGTGAAAGTTTAAGAGCGATTATTTCATTCTTCAGAAAGGCAGATATAGTGTGAGGCTATTTCACTGGAATTTAGATAAGATTAACGATAGCAAGATAGCAGCCTCGTGGTGATAAAAAGCGACGCCAGCGAGTCGGAATAACACGCACCGCGTGGTAAATGTTACGCCAGGTGACACGCTGTGTATTTAGTTCCAGTTTGGTTTAAGTCGAGAATAATTATATTTTATTTCTTTAATGTAAAAGTATTGAGCGTATTTCACGATGATTGATTATTCTACTGTTTATCTTTAGTGGTTACTTTGAAGGGAGAATAGTCATTTAGATTTCTGGTGAGATGAGAGCCACTCCTTGGTTGCGTAAGGCAAGTTGAGACAGGTGTTTCTCTGTTTGCTCCTGGGGGAGCATGGAAACACCAATGCGGCTGGTGTCCACCACAAGTCAACAGAAGCATTTTTATGCTATTACAGTGGTTGTTTCTGTAATAATGTGTTTCATGTGATGAGTTCCCAATCTCATCAGGGGTCAAATATGACACGCTTGTGGCCAGGCGCACCAGTGTCACTTACGACATGTTCAGAGTGCAGGGAAGAGTATTGATGTGGGTCGGTTGAGAGGTAGTAGTTAATTCTCATTATTGAGATTATTTGTTGTACATGTACTGAAGAATATTATTTTATGTCCAGTTGATTATTATTGTTATGTGAACATGGTTTGTGAGAGCATGTGGGCGTACTTGGAGATGTATATTTCTCTTCTCCGCTCCTGAGGGAGCATGGGGCCACCGGTGTGGTTTGTCTCAGCATGAAGCATTCAGATGCTCTTGCAGTAGTGGTTTCGGTAGCAACCTATGTTACCCGGTGCGATTGCCAGCCTCATGCACAACACCATACTAGTCGCATTGGACGACACGCATGAGTGTGTGAGATAGTTGATGATATCAGGTGGGCGCATGTTTTCTGTATGGTAAGTATTATTATCCATGCTATTGATGTTCACTTAGACATTGTTTTATTTATTGTTTTTCAGACAGTCTATGAACACTGACTGGGTGTTTGTTTGATTGTTTGTTTGGTGTTCGGTTCTATTCGGTAGAATTAAATGTTGATCTGCATAAGGCTTTGGGTTGCTTGAATTGTTAAGTCTGCTGCTGAGAGGGTTGCAAGCAACCAATAATTGCAACCCCTGTCAAACGATCCTTTATAAATTTTCTTAGTGCACGGGTCTTGGGTGTGAGGTACACCTAGCCCCTGTCACATATTGTTATGATTATTATTAGTATTATTATATCAGAATAGGTTAGCAAGCCTCTGTGTTCTATGAACACTCATCAACATGCCTAGAGCGTTTATAGTTAGGAAAAGAAGAGAAAATCATAAAAAATGAGATGTGTGTTACGTGCAGCCTTTGATATCTTACAATATTATACATAGGTAATTTTTTAGTGCTTAAGGGAAAGTCATTATTGAGTTACTTCCCTTGAACTCCGCGGATAAATACATTTTACTGCGATTTATTCGTTGTTTGGGTAATAATAGATTGTTCTTGCTTCAGAATATCTATGGCCTGAATTTATGTGTATTGTTTGTCTGAGTAGGACAAGTCTGTCTTATATCTGTATATCTTTACATATCTAAGTCGAACTATATGTTCTGTTGTCTCTAGAGAGGTCAAAGGCTATTCGGCGGATGTGTCGCTTGAGTGGGGTGATTTGGCTTCGTCCTGATAGGGAATGCGTGTGTTTTGCTATGTCGGCTTGATGCCTTGAAAAAGTGATCTCAGTGGTTTTGGGGAAAGTGATAGTCGTCTAGACCTATCGTGTATGCTTTACCCCAGTGTTTATTCATCTTGCCAAGGAATGGCAGTTTCATATTCCCTCTACCAAGGTAATCAAAGATACTCTTATGAACTCTCGATCGAAGCCACCATTGTCGATAATTACGATTTGAATGTTTAAGAGAATATATTTGACTCGATGAAAAACGACTTCGATTCCTAGCAGCACTATATTCTGTAGAATGCAGTCTATTGTTCATGACCAAATCTACAGAGCAACGAAATGTTGTATGAATGACTAACTTTAGAACAGATTCATTATCTGTATTCAAACGTGAGTGACAGTTCACGAGTGGAGCCATCTTGGAACCAAAACATGTAGGACTTTCAAGAAGAGAAAAGGGATGCCCGTATTATCGCTTGATCAGTCCAGAGATCACTGCTACACATGAGAACCCATTGTTAGCGGTTCAATATTATTATATGGAAAAATATGTGCTGAACATTATGTTGAAGAATCGTTGCTAAACGAGATTAGGTTTAGAAGTCATCTGAAATATTGTTTACAAGCTGACGTGCTCAGTCAGTGACGTCAGATGATATATGTATGGGCGATACTGAGTGCTTGGCTATTGACAGTCCATTATACCATTATTCTACATGAGTGCCCATGTAACATTGCAAGACCATTTGTCCACTGTACTATGATGTATTATGGCAACCTGTGATTTGTCACTATCTGTGCTGTCGAGTGTGTACGTCCAATTAAACTTTAGAAAAGGTACACAGTCGTTGGTGTCGATGACTTCCGGTCATACATGAGTGTGAGAAGAGAACATTTGTCAACAACACGAACCCTTATCATCATTCGCACATTATACACTCCATCCATGTCTACACAACACTGCGTAGGTCAAGTTGACATTCCATACACTACAGTGGGGCAGGCAACACCATAGGGATCTTGTCAACTGATGATGATAGACGCCTGTCTTCCCGCCTAGGAGTGTTCTGGTGTACTTTATCAACATATATTATATCCAACTAAATATCAACTTTATCAATGTGTTTACTCCACCTTATTGTATTGAAGAAAACTATGTAACATTACAGTGGCGTATCCGCCATACGAACCTGAGGTGTGGTCACAGTAAGGTGAAGTCATATGAATTAGGGGCTGGTGCACTTGTATGCACACGAGGCTGACCCCATCCCATCATGAATAAATAGTTAATGGAAGTCTAAATCAGATATGAAAAGGCCAGGGTGTCTTTTTATTGCAGGGTTTTATTTCCTGTTACCAGCCGGTGACAGGAAACCTGATGAAAATATTTGAAGACAGAAAGTCTCCAGTGAAAGTTTATACTGTCGGCAATTAGCCAGAATGAGCTTTTGTGTGCTGATATATTGTATGCAGAGCAGTGTTGGACGTTTCCATCTACTTAAAAGAATATAAGGTGATGTGCCATTAGCTGGGCCATCTGACAGTTCATCGGGATAAAAAGTGTTTTCCCCAAAATTAACTATAAAAGATAGGGGGCATGATGACAGTAACAGCTCCTCATATAAATGACTTACACTATTATGTACTAAATAACAGTCTGTGAATACACCTACAGGAATAATATATTAATATTATTCTTATCGGACAAAGAGTCCAATTTTGGTTAATCATTTGTTGTAAAATATATTTTCCTCAATTTCAAAGACCTGTCCAAAAGAGATTGCAGGACAGGCAGATTAAAATTGTACAAAAAAAAAAAAGAATTAATGTTCAAAAATTTAACCACAGACCTTTAATTATAGTGAGTTATAGTGTGTTGTGTTGATGTACCATCATTTTCATTTCACCCCTAGACACTAGTCACATCATACACCAGACACTAGAAATAAAATACAGCCCGTGTGAGATCTAGAGAGGTAGCGTTAGGTACCCTGAGAATTCATCATCATTTTCATCAACTATTAGACTCAGGGTCTTACATAGCTTGACCTCACACGGTCAACACTTCCACAGCAATACACCATTCAATTATAACATCATAACCTCTCCAGCAAATCAAACTTGCTACAGGCTAACACCATATTCCCAATATGCCTCAATTGACGTGTAATGGGATCCTTTACCCTTTATATGTATTTGAGTATATCCCAAAATTGGGAGAAAAATAATTACACAAAATACCCTAATTATAACCGAGAATTAGGTTGAATAGGGTAGAATACGATGGTAGATGAGCGGAGTCAAATGAAGATCAGCTAATGCTAGTACGCTCTCCTCCCATTTCTGTTTAAAACACTAAACATCAACAGTTTGGATGCCAACGGAATAGATACTTCTTCTTCCTTCTTCCACGTTCGTCCTGAAAAGGACGTTGGTTGCGTTGTGTCCGTTTACGGCGCAGCTGCGATATTTGCGCCTTTCGTCCGACACATCCGACTTCAGCACGGCAGTTTTTGGGACCGGGTTTGCCTTCCCTCTTCGATCCCTACTCTCTCAGCCAGACTGCAGTGACGCAGCCTGTTTCCAGGCTGACTGGACTGTGTTGTCGAATAGATACAGCATAGACAATAATTCCTAACGAACTCTTATCTGAAAGAGCTATCCTATCCTATAACCGTAAATATTAACAATGTTAGGTTTTATCACCGTCGCCATTTTGTCTCAAATAGGGTTAGGGTAAAAGTTACAATTAGTCTTACTCTAAATCCCATATAAAACATATAAGGTTAGTACTTCAGAAAAGACATTCAACCAAATAGAAATTAAGCAACAAGAATTAACAAATCATTAAAAAAACAACAGAAAAAAAACTTACTACTCATATGACAAGGAAAGACAACGAGGTTTAAAAAAAAACAACTCAAAAAGAACAAATACAGTACTAATACAAATTAAAACCAAGTGTAAAGGACAATAGTTATCTATAAACTATACCAAAAAAAAAAAAAAAATAAAGTGGACAAATACTAATATAAATTAAAATCAGCAACTGCAAAAGACAATAGTTATTTAAATTGAATACAAAATTAGTAAATAAATGACACTAAATACCCCAATTATAACCAATTTTCAGGTTGAACAGGGTAGACCAAGATGGAACGAGAAGAGGCAATAACGGTCAGCTGTTATGTGCCCGCTCTCCACCCATCACCTCTTCAAAACAACAACAACAACTCTAAATCCCAAGCGCTCAATCCCTAACCGTATATTTTTAAAATAAACACTAACATTAGACACTACCACGAATTACTGACTAAACATAAACAAATAACCGTAATCGTGACCCTGTTTGCGACAAGATGGAAAAAATACAGTAAAGTGTGATTCAACTGAAAGTTAATTTTTAAACAAAATTGTCGTAAATACCAGGTTTTGTTCAGAGGTCAGTGAACCATATATATATATATATATATATATATATATATATATATATATATATATATATATATATATATATATATATATATATATATATATATATATATATATATATATATGTGACTATATGTATAGATCATTAGTCACAGAGACAAAATGGCCAAGAAGCACTCATATACCTACGACAAATGTAACACAAGTGTCAATGATTCCCATATACGACATAAGTAAATACATTAAATGACATATATGTACGTACAAGTATTTGTCACAGACAAAACATACAGTGGTAAAAATAACATTACTAATAATTAACTAGCTGCTTAATATTCTTCAAATAAAGGTCAAGGTAGTCTCACAGCCGATACTGCTGTAGGGGAGTGAAGTGTTAGAGACTTCACTATATTAGGCCCAGCATCGAGAGGTGGGATGACCAGTTCCATTCCTCGCTGCCTTTTCCTTCCCTAACTCAAGTGAAAAGTCAAGTACCTATTTACAGCTAGGTAGTTTGCAGTATTGTGCCAGGGTGGCAGTCCAGTGACCGTATAGATGGTTGTTGTTGCAGTGGAACGAAAGGCTATACGCCTCAGATGTAGATTCCCACTACTTGGTGGAGGAGAGTGAAAACCTATTACCAGGTTCTCTGACTAACCCCGCTGTTCTTTATAGTATGTTATTGGCCATTACCACCACCACAGTATACAAGATGTTAATTGAACAACACAAGTTTTGTACATCACACACAATGCTCTTGAAGACATCAACTACAGATGCAGACGTTTTCTTATATTTATTGAGGAAGATCCCAGAACACAGCGTTGGTTCGAAAGTAAATATCAAATAGCATCTCAAAATGTTGCCTGTTTGGTCACGTCATCAATCATTTATAACAACTGGTTGGAAATTACTGGTCTAAAGTTCTTACATAGAAGTTCTATCACTGATGATGGTTTTCATAACTAGACATCTCCCGTAACGACATTTGTTCCTTGCTGAAATTCTCATCTAGCTAAATGGGCTACTATATAAGTCGTTAAATTGTAATGGCCCTTGTTCTAAAAGTTGTAGAATCACTTAAGTCAGCACTTTTCTCTGCTGTCTACTTCTACATGGTGGTTTCCGAGCTCTCTGTTTTTGACTGTACTAATTCTAGTATTTATACTTTCAATTTGTCCTTGGCACCTGTTTTTCTCTATTGTTCTATGAGAAAATGTCAGGATTTCATGATTTGTTAACCTGACATCCGTGTGAAATGCTGATCTCAGCACGTATCTTTTAAATCTAATAACTCTTTCTCACGCCCCAATTATGCAACAGCAATATACTTCTACGTATATTCTCCTTAAAAACAAATACCAAACTATCAATCATTCATATACAATGTCCCTTTCACACACACACACACAGGTGTTCATCGTTCAAGATTAAAATCGAATTCATTTTCCTAAATGCAACTTATCTCTATCAACATTTCATTCCCGTCTCTTATTAATAAAATAAGCTGTCCGTCCAAATTATATTATTTTGTCTTTGATTTTTTGTTGTGTTATTGTTATAATTGTTGTTTTCATGTCCACTGTTACATCCATGAGATGTCGTCTGTTTATAGTTACGTCTCATAAATTCAACAAAGTCACTTTCCAAATACATTGTTTTGTTTTTGGGCTGTCAATTCTAGAATCCCAACGGGCTGATCACCCGTTTGCCAGTCACTTTGATTACGGAAACAACAGCAAACGGATTGATTTGTCGTTGCCCTAAAGACGCCATTAGGCGTGATGGGAACAACGGCAGAGAAAATCTATTCGCTGTTGCCCTTAAGACGCCACTAGGCGTAATGGCCACTGACTGCTTTGCCGGTCGTTGGCTAAGGACGGAAGAAGAAGAGAATTCTAGAATGACCTTCACCGGTGTGAAAACCATGGTATAAAACTTAAAAACTGTCACTCAAGTTTCCAACAATACAAAATGACCTGCACTTAATGTTAACTACAATACCAGTGCTGCTTTGTTTTGTCTAACCAAATTACTTTGATTGACAGTTAACTGGGGGGTGAGGCTGACCTTTAGTTTCAGTTTTGCAACTACTAGATTGTGAGAAATAATAACATGATATTCTTGCTGTACGTTCAGTTAACATTACAATGTATTTCGTTATACTTTATATTGTCTGAAAACAATGCTACAGACGGAGCATACGCCCTGTTTTATTATTTCCTTATTATTTGTTAATGTTTTACTTTTTAACTCAGATGTCTGTTTTTGCATCTGAGAATTGCACGGTCACAGCATGTCGACACCGTGAATCGAGCGCGGTACCTTGGCCGTGAGAGACTAGTGCTCTAATCACTCTGTCAATCGGACGATCAATATTCTTAACAATAAACAATTGTTTGTCGTCCATGAGACAACAACTAACAAGAATGATGATCTGATATTCTATAAATAAATTAAAAACTGTTATATCAATTATGAGTTGGCATTAAGAACTTTCCTACAATTTACATAAGTGATGATCCGCCTCTCATTAAGTCACAATCAGAGTATAGATATTCTTGGCCATCATAAACTTACAACAATTGTGAACGTTAAAGAAATAATTCAGTCAAGCAAACCTTCTCTGTCTCCCCGTGTAAATTAGATACTCAACAAACATACGACAAACCCTAATGTCCTGTGCCATCCTGTCAAGGTCTTTACATGGCTGCTTTACCCCTTTCATATTTGCGCCCAGTCTACATATTTTTGTTCTCCCTCTATTTCTTTTGCCATAGGGGCGACAGAACTGGGGACTGCTTGTAATGCTTCAATTGACTTTCTTAATGAATTTCCTATCAAACGTCATCGCCTTTTCCTCGTATCCTGTTCTACTGGCACTTGTCTGGTTGTTTCCAGAAGTTACGAATCGGTGATCATGTCAGACCATTTCAATCCTTCTATTCTAGGGCAAGCACCACTGATGAAACTGTTTTGTTCTGGTCGTCTTTTTGTAGTTCTCAATGTTTGAGAGCCAAACAACAGAACTGACTTGAAACTGAAGGATGAAATAATTCCTGCTTTCATTAACCCTTCAGCTGCCCAAGGAGCATAGACCTTCAACAAACGTATGCCAACTCCTCCTGCCACACGCCATCAGGTCAATGTCTTTCCATGTTTTTCTTATCATTTTCATTGTTATCTCCAGTTCTCTTCTCCATGTGTTTTTTGGTCTTCTTCTCGTCTCATGTTCCACTGGCACTTGTCTGGTTCTTGCCATTAGACCCACATTGGTGATCTTGTCATACGATGGACGAATTGGTGGTTCGTAAATTACAACAAATAACATCGTTTTCTCTTGATTATGTATAGTATAAAAACATCAAAGATGACGGGACCATCAAGAAACAACCAGAACATCGATGAATTTAAAACAGCACCAACTAATATCAATGATGGCTCAGACTTCGTGACATTATACAAACATCGCAGATGCACGCCAGCACGTAACCATAACAACCTGTAAAATTTAACACAACTCACCATCAATGCTGTATGATGAGAACAATTCCAAGACATATCACGCTATCTGTGGCAGTGACAGAAGCTCACAATGAAGTTAGACAAGTATGAAAACTTCAGAGTATACTTCAATTTCGAGGCACCGGGAAGCAGAATTACGCACGATATCCATACAACATCCACGTATCTACAAATGCCACCACATCAAATGTATGCAATATACGTTTTACATAATTACATAACTATGCGAACATCGAAGTTGAGATCCATCATAATGAATATAGATCAACTGAGAGGATGTCAAGGATATCTCGCCATGAAGCCCAAACCCGCGACTGTCAACTGATCACAATGAAATGTCTGGGTTCACAAACAGTATGTCTAACCAGATACACATCACCCGTTATATGTGTATGACAAGACCCAGGCTTTGGCCGTGTTCCAATAAGACCATATTTTAGTGTAGCACGAGACAGACGGCAGCTGGTGTGCACTTAACTCGCATCAAACTGCTCCCATAGCTAGAACATTCAACTTTTCAGCGCTTATATAATCTTCCGGTCCTGTTACTACCTTTTCAGAGAAAAAAATTGACGTAGGGCATCCTGTCACATAAACCATTACCATATACTTAACAAAAATTAGAATCGTCAACTCAAATGTTAAGTCAGTCCAACTGTATGGTTGTGAAACATGGAGAACATCAAAAACAACAACCAAAAAAGCTAGACTTTTAAAAATAGTTGCTTGCGCAGACAGAAAGGATGAAAATAGTATGACAAGATGACAGATCTGAAACTGATGACAAGAACCAGACAAGTGCCTGTAGAACTGGAGCTAAGAAGAAGACGCTGGCGATGAATAGGGCATACCACTGAGGAAACATGTTGATAGTATTACAAGGCAGTCCTTGTTCTTGAAACCCCAGGGTAAGAGAGGTAGAGAGAGACCATAGAACACATGGAGAAGAGAACTGGAAGCAGACATGAAAGAGATGAAGATATGAGGTGATGGCACGGGACAGGAAGACTAGGCGTACGTTTCTTGAAGACCTGTTCTCTATGAAGAGCTGAAGGATGATGATGATGATGATAATCTTGATAACAGCAACCGTCATCGCCATCAACAGCAACCGTCATCGCCATCAACAGCAACCGTCATCGCCATCAACAGCAACCGTCATCGCCACCAACAGCAACCGTCATCGCCATCAACAGCAACCGTCATCGCCATCAACAGCAAATTAACAAAAACAAGGATCACTGTATCTAATGAAGGATTCAGTTGAACGTATTCAATCAATTCATCAGACTAAGCTTTCTGTTGGAGATTCTAAAGTTGGCTGCTAAAGATCTTCAATAGTATTCAGTTTGTTGTCTTGAGCATCCGAATCAAACAATAAGGAACATCAGAATTAAACAATAAGGAACATCAGAATCAAACTATAAGGAACATCAGAATCAAACAATACGGAACATTGGAATCAAACAATAAGAAACATCAGAATCAAACAATAAGGAACATCGGAATCAAACAATAAAGAACATCGGAATCAAACAATAAGGAACATCAGATTCAAACAATAAGGAACATCGGAATTAAACAATAAGGAACATCAGAATCAAACAATAAGAAAAAGGGAATCAAACATTAAGGAACATCAGAATAAAACAATAAGGAACATCAGAATAAAACAATAAGGAACATCAGAATCAAACAATAAGGAACATCAGAATCAAACAATAAGGAACATCAGAATCAAACAATAAGGAACATCAGAATCAAACAATAAGGAACATCAGAATCAAACAATAAGGAACATCAGAATCAAACAATAAGAAAAAGGGAATCAAACAATAAGGAACATCAGATTCAAACAATTAGAAACATCGGAATCAAACAATAAGGAACATCAGAATCAAACAATAAGGAACATCAGAATCAAACAATAAGGAACATCGGAATCAAACAATAAGGAACATCAGAATCAAATAATAAGGAACATCAGAATCAAACAATAAGGAACATCAGAATCAAACAATAAGGAAATCAGAATCAAACAATAAGGAACATCAGAATCAAACAATCAGGAATTTTGCTATGACAAATTACCATACCTTCACAATCTGTTAATAGTAAATCCACAATAAACAGGACGACAACAAATTATACCTTCATAAGCTTACTACCGTTACCCCAACAAACAATAAAAATTATGACAAACAACAACAAGAACAAACAAAAACAACTACAATCCACATCCTACAAATAATTAGCCTTAACAAAAAAAAAAATACAGATATCGTGATTAAAAAACAGCAACGAAAAAAACAACCAAGACCAGATCTAAAAATAACTATAACCAACAACTATCACACAGCAATTACATATAATACACGTAAGTACCACCACCATCCCAACACTAACGACCGCTGCTGCCACCACCACTAATCCACTACCACGTGCAGCAGCTGCGCCATTTACTGTAGCTATAATACCAGCTGAGACAATCAATACAAGTATAAAAGAGTTACACAGATGACGGCTAACAAGAAATATTTCCCTAACCGCACGAAACGTGAGGCGCGTTATTCCCCCCACCACAAAACGCTCTGAGCTTTTTCGATGACCAGGTCATCAAACGGTGGACTACATCGGTAGTCACGTGGTTTGGCTATGTTGTTATGATTCATGCTCGATAATGTTTAGATACAGCGCGAACAACTGACTCACCTCCAGAAACAACCCGACATTCACCAGTTATCATTCACATTTGGTTCATCTAGCCATAATCCTGACCCGAGATCTTGTACCAATCGTATCCTACTTACAGATCAGATCAAGCCCTTTCGCAGGAACAGCTGGCCGTAACTAATCTCTAGGGTTCTCTGCCTCGTGTCACTGTGCCTACCAGTCTCCTTAACACGTTCAAACCCCCATGGAGCACAGGCCTTCACCAAACTCTCGCCAGGTCCTCATGCTCAGGATCTTTCCAATCTTCCTCGTGACTTTCACGTGTCTCAAGTTCTCTTCGCCGTGTATTTTCAGTCTTCCTCTACCGCTCTTACTATGGGGTTTCCAGAATAAGGACTGCCTTGTCTTACTGCCCACATGTTTCTTCAATGTGTGCCTTACCCATCGCCAGCGTCGTCTTCTCATCTCTTGTTATACTGGCACTCGCCTTGATGTACTGCTTCCACCGTTTTCCTGTTTCCCTGCCACCTACATCGCTCACAGGAAAGGTTGGGCATGAATTGTGATTTTCAACTGGTTGCTGACCAAGCTGTAAATAAACATCATCTTTATTATTTGCCGCTGTCCTAGTGCAGTATTTGGCTAGATGTTACTCATCCCATCATCTGTCGTTGTGATGTAGTGGTTGTCTATGTGGTGTTCTAACGTGAATCATCATCAACCTAACTGCCCACTATAGGATCGTGATACGAACCTCACTCTATACATCATCATCACTTTAAGAGTTACCATATGCTAACGGCCACATATGAGTAAGCTGTTTTCCTGTTTCCCTACCACCTACATCGCTATCATCCTCTGGACCGGATTGCTTTCAAACACACCCTTTTATTTTTCCTCCAACCCCATAAGATCTGTTGCTTGACATGTCAAAGTGCTTCATTTGTCCGATTATCTTAACATAATCTGGTAAATTGAATTTGGCTTTTTATTCCACTTTTATCTTCTATTCTGATTTCGGACACCCCCTCTTTTCCATTTCCGCGCAGCTCATCTCCGCCTACTTGAACAAAGAGAGTAATTTTCAAATCGATTTCTTAGCAACTTCAGCTGACGTTAGTGACTGGTAATGCATGAATAGAGCCAGAAGAGGGACAATCATGGCCCATATAAAATCCTCGTATACCTCACATTCCCTTTCCAACTCTGCAAACATGTTACCGCCAACGTGTTCAGTTAAGTCCACCACTGAGAGAGTAACCACGTCACAGCCAAAACCCACTGTATGTTAACGCCACATATATTTCACTTTTATGTCTACGACAACAAATGTTTGTTTCATATACAGTTTTCTTTAGAAAATAAATGTCTTCCCCCGTGTTTGCCACGTGAAGCTAGTGTTGTAACAACTTTACTAGTCGAAGTTCTTTAATGACAAAAAAAAATGTACAAGTGTTTTAAATAACTTTCTAAAACACGAGAGAGAAGACCTCTAAGTGCGCGATTATATCTCTTCCGACGAGTTATTATGTCCAATTATGAAGAAAGTGACAACATGTAATATCCGTTCACTGGAACTGACAGACAAGAAACATTTTTATGGGACCTCCTTACAATGCTGGAACTAATATTACAAGCCTTCATAAACAGATGTGTCTTTACTGGAAGAACTGTGGAAGTCAAGATGGACAGAAGATATTAATGAAGTCCTGAAGAAATATGGAATGACGCTAGCCAAGGTCAGGTACCGTACAACTTTGGAAACTGCAGTCCCTACACAAAGTGCCTGGCGTTACAAGTTGAATGAACTACAAATCAATAATAACATCAACGAGAGCACTCTGGTGCCTGTACGTAGCTGTAGACATTAATTACTCACACACGTCACAACAACTGGGCATAATTATTCTGTATCTATGTATTACTGTCAGCGTCGGATCAGAAGGGTGGATGCAGCGCTTATCTCTCGCGGCAGTTACTCGGTACGGGGTCTGAAACCTGGATATTATCGGACAACGTCTCCTGTGTGTGTACCCAGATGTCACATGGGTTACTCTTTGACTTTGTTTCCTTTGTGGAGTCTAAGGGAAGGAAAATGGCCAGAGAGGAATGGAACGGACATGGGTTCTCACCCCCCCCCCCCCGACGCTGGACCTAGTTATAGTGAAGTCTCCAACACTTAACTCACCTACGGCAGTATTATTCTGAGTCTTCCATCTCACACATACACACAGTAACGGTGTTAAACAACATCAACAATGGCATTAGTAGCAACAACCGCAGCAATAACAAGACAATAACAACAAAACAGCGATGAGAGGCAAGATCATCGACATCTCCCATCTAATTTCAGTGACCCAGATTTACAAAACCAACGGGCTGATCACCCGTTTGCCAGTCACTTCGATTACGGAAACAACAGCAAATGGATTGATTTGCCGTTGCCCTAAGGACGCCAATAGGCGTGATGGGAAACAATGGCAAAGAAAACCTATCTGCTGTTGCCCTAAGACGCCACTAGGCGTAATGGCCACTGACTGCTTTGACGGTCGGTGGCTAAGGACAGAAGAAGAAGAAGAAGATTTACAAAACCTACCAGACCCCTTCTTGAGTGCAAAAACGTCAGTGCCTCATAAACCTCCTATCGCAGAAACAAATTAAAAATGTCACAGATAAGCTCAAATCCAGAAATATATCAATACTGCCATTAGCACAGAAATCGGTTAACTAACGTCACAGAAAATGACAGCAGAGAAAACCGTAAAATAACATGACAGAACAGGATGGCCAGAATTAATGACAGCTCGCTGTTACAGCACAGTTATCTGGTTTCTTTGTTAGAACGAATGATAGTCAATAAGAGCGGACTAAGCACATCTGGACGAGCAGCAGTATGGTTGGGTTAACGATACACACACACACAAAATAAGGTCGTCGTAAATAAGGACAATCATCATCAGCTGCTATCTCCACAACGAAGGTCGGCTGGAATGCATCTCCAACGTCTTCTGTCTCTTGTCTTGATGGTGCACTCTGATAGACCATATGGTCTTCAGTAAGGTGTTATGTCTTTTTATATGGCCAAAATATTTTAGCTGTCTAATTTTGATCTCTTTCATTAACCACTTTTCATTCCTAGGTTTTCTAGGACCTCTTTATATCTTCTCTTCTCTTTCTATTCTTCTTCTTCTTCCTCGTTCGTCCTGAAAAGGACGCTGGTTGCGTTGTGTCCGTTTACAGCGAAGCTGCGGTATTTGCGCCTTTCGGCCGACACATCCGACTTCCGCACGGCATTTTTTGGGACCGGGTTTGCCTTCCCTCTTCGATCCCTACTCCTCAGCCAGACTGCAGTGATGCAGCCTGTTTCCAGGACCACCACGTGGAGGTGGAGTAGGGTCTTGGTCAGCTCTGGTTCGCTGACCCTGACGCAGGCAGTCAAGCTATGAGTCGCTTACTGCATTCCTCACTTTTGATGCGTCTTGGGTCCTCTTCTCTTTCTATGAGACGTGCCCTATTCTTCTATATATCCACATCTCAAGAGCCTCAATTCCTTTCTTCTAATTGCTTGTTCATTGTCCATGTTTCTACACCACACAGTAATGACGAATATATAGCATTTGATGATTCTCAGTCTGAATTTGTGAGTTTGTTGTTTAGATGTCAGTAATGTTGCTGAATGTAGCTTTGGTCATTACTATTCTCTTCTTGATTTCTGTTTCACATCTGCCATGTTCTGTTATTATATACACCAATATGAGATAAGGACAAAGAAACTGCCAATGTTACGATCACAAGGCCTTCGCCAGGCACAAACTAAGAAAGCAGAGACACAAAAGTGATAACAATGCTAAATGCAGTAAAAAATACAAGAGGTTACTGGAACGACAGCGTTCGATTGGCTAAGTAGTTACAGCGCTTTCGTCTCTCGGCTAAGTTACCGGGGTCTGAGATCGTGACCTGGTAGCGTCACGCTCCAGCCTAGCAGCTGTAAATGGATACCAAACCCTGGTCTTGAGTTAGGGAAGGCAAAGGCAGCGAGGAAGAGATCTCTAAGGTGGGGAAGGGCAGTGAAAGACCTGTGCCACTGGTCCCTCAAGTATGCCATAAGAGGGGACTACTGGGAGGTGTTATATGGAGCTGGCAAACTCAATAAGTAAACTGAACGGCCACACAAACTACCACTGCAAGAAGCTTCCTGCAAAAGGGTCAACTACGGTAGTGCAGTATGCTCCTAAGGAGCGAAAAAAGGAAAAAAGACATTAAAATTTAAACGGCCCTGTCCGTACCTCTGATGGCCTCTGGCGGCCTGGTGACAACAGGCTGAGAAGCAATGAATTCGTTTTTATTTTCAGCAGCATGTTTCCCTGCTTGGACGTGATATAAAAGTTGTGCTCATCCAAGAGGGCTTGAAATTCCAATATATGAGTCTGTGTGTGCATCTCTAGCTCCGCCTACGCCTAGACCGGTCCCAACCCCGGCTGAAAAAGGAGGACAGCGGCATGCAGGAGGCCGTAAGGAGGCAACACCTCCACAGTGCAAAGGAACCACAGGCCAATCACCTGTTTGCCTTAAAACCTGATGCAAGTAATGCAAGAGAGAAAAACGGACTTATCTTAAAGGCGACGAAATGGCATGGACTACGACTTATGGATCATGGAACATTAGGAATATTAACGGGAAAGAAGAGGAACTGGTGGAGGAGATAAGGAAAGCAAAATTAGAAATGCTGACTCTGATGGAAACGTAGAAAAAGGGACAAGGAGTTATGGATCTCGATGGCGACACGCTGCTCTACAGTGGAGTCCCCACAACCGAAAGAGCTAACGGGGGTATGGTTTGTATTGTGGCTAGAAAGCAAAAGGATAGCATTAAGAGATGGAACTTTGTCTCGGAGCGAATTATGGTGCTAAAGCTAAAAGAAGGAGAAACCACAGTCAACCTTGTCACTGTGTATGGCCCAAATAAGATGAGCGAGCAGAAGTCAAAGAAGAATTCTTCCAGCTGCTTCAAAAGACTGGACGACTGCCTGGATGAAATTATCCTCCTCGGAGATTTCAACGTCAGAGTTGGAAATTACCATGCTAGATTGGGGTGGTGGAAGGGGAGAGTTATCGGAAGGTATGGAGAAGATACACGAAATGACAATGGAAAGCGGTCCTTAGATTCCGCACTGAGCAAAACCTTGTCATTACGAACACAAAGTTCCCCGAGCAAATCGAAGTACTCAAGACTTTGTATTCACACTCAGACAGCTGAGTGAAAAGGCCCTTGAGTATAAAGGTGAGATGCATCTTTGTTTCTTGGATCAGCACAAGAAGTGACCCACCCAGCACATAAAGCATTTGTCAAAAACCAACCTAGTGTATGGGACGTCCCCTTAAATAAAGATAGATATCCAACAGGGTGGAGAACTATAGAAGATCTAACGCAGTTCAAAGAACTGTCAAACACAATTGAAAATAGTAATAAATATAGAAGCAAAATACCACCCTGGGAACTAAAAACACCAATCATAGACTACTCACTTATTGAAAAGATCAAACAAAACATAGAAGATAAGGAAGCCAAAATGATAAGTAGAAAGTTCATATATCAACTAACAAAACAAAGCCTGGCTGTCAACACTGGTGGATCCAAGGGTGATAGTGGGCAACTAGGTGCAAGAGGTGTAATACAACAGTGGAGAATTAAAAAGAGCTACAGTGTAACTGAAGGGGCTTCGATTTTTACCGCAGAGATGGTAGCAATTCTAAAAAGCTTAGAAATAATCGAAGATAACCCACCAGAAGCTGTTACGATATTTACAGACTCACTATCATCATCACTACAAGCACTAGAAAACACAGGTAAATGTAGCCGGCCAGACATAAAGGAAGAAATTCTAGCAACTAATACATCACTAGGGAACAGAGGATGAAGTGTGAGGCTAGTGTGGGTTCCAGCACACATAGGTATAGCTGGTAACGAGTTGGCAGACCAGAACGCCAAAAATGGAAGAACAAGTAAAAACAATATAAGAGCAGGACTGGGAAGGTCGGAGATCAAGAGTCAAGTGAAGCTAACTATAAACGAGGAATGGAAGACAACATGGAAGAACAGTAGAAAAGGCAGACAACGCGTTCAAACTGCTGAAAGAACCAACAAGGACGTGCCAGGTCAGAGAAGAATTAAAGATACCATCGAACAGAAAACTGTGGCGTCTCCGTCTCGGTGCAGCATACTTTATGATAGAGGAACCACACTGCCAAGAATGTCAGGAAGAGAATGACATAGACCACTACCGGATCCACTGTAAAAAGTACGAACAACAAAGGCTAGAATTAAAAACTTACTACAGAAGTCACAATATAGACATGACAGGTGATAAGGTTTTAAGTATAGATGCCCCAGGAGATGCCCAATCAATACTTAAAAGATATATACATAAAACAAGGGAAAACATATAAGGTTAGTACTTCAGAAAAGACATTCAACCAAATAGAAATTAAGCAACAAAAACTAACAAATCATTAAAAAAAATAAAACCAGCAAAAATTAGCAAACCCATTAACTACTCACAGGACAAGGAAAGGCAAAGAGATTTTAAAAAAACACTAATACAAATTAAAACCAAGTGCAAAGGACAATAGTTATCTATATACAATACAAAAACTGAAAATAAAATGACAAATACTAATATAAATTAAAACCAGCAACTGCAAAAGACGTTGTTTTGAAACGGTGATGGGTGGAGAGCGGGCACTTAACAGCTGACCATTATTGCCTCTTCTCGTTCCATCTTGGTCTACCCTGTTCATCCTGAAAATTGGTTATAATTGGGGTATTTAGTGTCATTTTATTTACTAATTTTGTATTAAGTTTAAATAACTATTGTCTTTTGCAGTTGCTGGTTTTAATTTATATTAGTATTTGTCATTTTATTTTCAGTTTTTGTATTGTATATAGATAACTATTGTCCTTTGCACTTGGTTTTAATTTGTATTAGTGTTTTTTTTTAAAATCTCTTTGCCTTTCCTTGTCCTGTGAGTAGTTAATGGGTTTGCTAATTTTTGCTGGTTTTATTTTTTTTAAATGATTTGTTAGTTTTTGTTGTTTAGTTTCTATTTGGTTGAATGTCTTTTCTGAAGTACTAACCTTAAATGTTTTCCCTTGTTTTATGTATATATCTTTTAAGAATTGATTGGGCATCTCCTGGGGCATCTCTACTTAAAACCTTATCACCTGTCATGTCTATGTTGTGACTTCTATAGTAAGTTTTTAATTCTAGCCTTTGTTGTTCGTACTTTTTATAGTGGATCAGGTAGTGAGTGGTCTATGTCATTCTCTTCCTGACATTCTTGGCAGTCTGGTTCCTCTATCTTAAAGTATGCTGCACCGAGACGGAGACGCCACAGTTTTCTGTTCGATGGTATCGTTGTTGTTGTTTTGAAACGGTGATGGGTGGAGAGCGGGCACTTAACAGCTGACCATTATTGCCTCTTCTCGTTCCATCTTGGTCTACCCTGTTCATCCTGAAAAATGGTTATAATTGGGGTACTTAGTGTCCTTTTATTTACTAATTTTGTATTAAGTTTAAATAACTATTAACAACGTTTCTTGGATCTGGAGAAGACATTTGACAAGGTTCCCTGAAGCAAACTTTGGGACTGCTTAGTAAGGAAAAACATTCCAACACCTCTGATCCATGTTATACAGAGCTTCTACAAGTTTTGCAGAAATTATGTGAGGACGGTAAACCATAAGTCAGAAGCGTTTAGGACCACCACTGGTGTAAGATAGGGTGATAGTCTGTCACCTTATCTTTTCATACTCCTCATGGACGATGTCATCACAGCATGTAAGGATAGGACAAGAAAGTATTCAGTGGGGCACTGGAAGATAAGACAGGTCTGTATTTCAGAGCTGGCATTAGTCAATGATGTTGCCCTTATTGCTTAATCAGAGGCACGTCTTTAATCCAACCTGCAAGTCTGGAGGGAAGAGCTGGAGAAGACAGGGATGGTCATCAGCAGCTCCAAAACAAATACCACGGTGATATCACCCGAGGGAAGAAGACATCAGATTATGCTGGGAGAACAGGTCCTGGAGCAGGTCAAGCACTTTAAATACCATGGAGCTGTCACAGACTGGACGGGAGGCATCAAAGTAGAGATGGATACTCGAAGAGCAGCAGCTGGGAGACTTTTTCAGGCCACAAATCGAGGATTCGTCGGCTAAATAGAAGTTGGCAAGAAGACGAATATAGCTGTATACCTATGTTCCAGTCTTGACTTGTGGATGCGAGTCATGGGCAATGACTACAACCCACGAAAGCCAGCACCACACCTCAGAAATGTATTATCTAAGGAAAGTGGTTGAAGTAACAAGAAGGGACATGATCCACAACCAGACGATATGGCAAGGCCTCAAAACCCAGCCCCTGCAGACCCAAGTAGAACAGTCCCAACTGCGATGGTTTGGCCTTGTATGTAGAATGGGAGAAGATCGACTACCACAAGTATAGGAAACTAAGAGCCAGTGATCCAGACCTCTAGCACGACCCAGAATCCACAGGGAGGACAACATTAGGCAATCTCTGAAGGACCGAGGATTAGAATGGAACCAGGACAGGAGGAAGACATCCGATAGGATGGTATGGCGCTCTCTCTGGCAAACCTCTACATCCCACGGTAGAAGAGGAACGACTAAGTAAGTAAGTATGTGTGCGTCTCTTCCTGATATATATATATATATATATATATATATATATATATATATATATATATATATAGAGAGAGAGAGAGAGAGAGAGAGAGAGAGAGAACTCTAAGAAAGAAAGAGCACTCAGAAGAAAAGGATGGATTCTGAAGGACGTCGTAAGCTCTCCGCAAGTCAAGGTCAGTAACGTACTCGTTTAGATCTTCAGACAGTGCTTGGCGCTAGCAGCCTCACTGTGTACAACTAACTGCACCTGAAATCACAACTACATGAACATATGTTTTGGTTCAGACTTCCTGCTGCAAGGTACCAGTTGCAGTAGTGGATATATGCTCCACAGGGAGCGAAAAGGACAAATAATGATGAAGCATAACAATTCGACTGGAGTACATAACAAAAATTAACATAAAAGTCTTTTTTTATTTGTTGTTGTCGCGAAGCAGTTACTATAGTTCCGACCACTGTCTACAACAGTTTTCGTGACATGAGGCAGTCTGCTGACACGCCACAGGCTCCAGTTTGCAAATACTGCAAGCTGATTGGAAGAGGATCAGTCCTTGTAATAGGCTTTCCATAGACAGCTTCAGTAGTAGGTATTGTTGTTGTTTAACTAGGGCTGCTGAGCTTTTCGCTCTTTTGCAGCCAATACTTAGTTGAAGACTTCTTGGTATTATCTACATTGCAGATCTAGACTTCTTTGTGTGGCGTTTCTGCCATTCCGAAATGCGCTGAGTTCAGAAGAATAAATAGCGACGTCTGTCTACGTAAACAAATGATGGAAAAATTGCGAAATCGATTTTTTTGTATATTTAAATTATTTTTTTAATTGTTTTTTTTCCCAGCCAATCCAATTTCAAAGCGCCTTACCTATCTTCAAGTGCCATGGGTATCCAAAGACTACCAGCTGTTTCGTCCATGGAAAGACCCACTCCGTCTGAATCCCACATGGCAAAATCCTTACACGTCCATAATCACACACCTATTGCAAAACCACAAAATTATAGCCACAGCCGTGGACATCATAAGGATATATGTTACATCATCCACAGGAAAGGTATACGTATATCATAAACCAGTCTGTAAGAAACCATAACAGCACATCAATACAATTCCATTTTCTGGACCAGAAGCTAATTGCAAATATGATTCACGCGAGCAATCACATAAAGAATATGCCCTTCCTATCATCAAAGTGGACCTAACACGACCGTTAGAAATTGTCCCAGTCTTCAACCGCCCCGATGATGTCATTCGCCACGTCTGCTTCATAAATCAGACTAAAAGACCTAGGGTAATTATGATGAGAAGCCAAGGACAAGCTTGCACATTGTTTATAGTGTGTCCACTCCTAGCAGAGGGGGAGAGAGGGGTGTTAGAGAGTTACAAGCAAATGCTCTAGTGTAATCTAACGATCAAGACCTAGGACGAGCGATTGAACATGTAGGGATATCGTGCATCTGGAGACAAGACATGAAAGGGGTGAGAAAGACATGGAAAAACCTTGAGCTGCCTTTGCCTTCCCTAACTGAACAGCACAGTCAGGTACCCAATTACAACTGAGTAGATAGGAGCGTGTGTCAAGTTTCAATCTAGGAACCTGGTAACTTTGCCACGAAAGACAAACGTTTTAAACGCTTAACCATTTGGACGTTCACTGTAGGTTATAAACTTGTCTATTTCTAGAACACTGTAGGTTATAAACTTGTCTATTTCTAGAACTCTGTAGTATATATACTTGTCTATTTCTAGAACACTGTAGGTTATACACTTGTCTATTTCTAGAACATTGTAGGTAATACGCTTGTCTATTTCTAGAACACTGTAGGTTATACACTTGTCTATTTCTAGAAAATTGTAGGATATACGCTTGTCTATTTCTAGAACATTGTAGGTGGTTCGCTTGTCTATTACTAGAATACTGTAGGTTATAAACGTGTCTACCTCTAGAACACCGTAGGTTATTAACCTGTCTATGTCTAGAACACTATAGCTTACACACTCGTCAATCTCTAGAACACCATAATTACATCTGTAGACGTTGCCTTACCAAGAAACCTACAAACAACGTTGACTGAATATATAAGCCATTTGAAATCAACGGAAAATGATTTATGTGACTAACTCCTCACAGTCATATATGTAACCGGCGCATGCAATCGGGGAAAGCCCCGCTCCATTTGCGACCGTGAGCAAGTCCCGACATTTTCTGTGGAGAGCCGGGTGTTGGTACTTCCCCAGGTCTATGTGACGAAATAACTTCGTCGATCTCCCGAGCTAGTACGTCATCGATTCTCTTCCTGCTGCCGTGTGAGTCGACCCATTGGAAAAGAGAGGCGAAAAAAAAAAGGTTATGGGTCCGCCCTAAGTTTCGTGTAGTTTGTTATTCGAGCGTTGGGTCTCAACAGGCCTTGCCGATGTAGATCAATGACCAAGTCTAATCGATCTTCATTGATTAGCCAGAAACTATGTCAACAGGCCATAGAAATTTAATCACGTGTTGGCTGGGAATTTATCACACCGATAACCCAAAACAAAATAAGTATTTCAGTAATCAAGATGCGATAGCAATGAGGATATTATAAGCGATGTGGAAATCGATAGCACAATTTTTGTCCTAGTCGCTAAATAGGGCCAATACGGCTACAATAAGCAGTCTTAACATCATTTTGGACTATCTATATAAACACTGGCACAGATTTGGAGGCCGATATTTTCTAATACAATACGCGAAATAACCGATATTAGAACGCAAGCAGCAGGTAGAAGTAAGTTATATAGGATTCAGAGTCCGTATGTGATGTTAGAACATTATGGAATTTACGAGCAAGCAATCCGCCAACAGAAGATGGGATAATTATGTCGTGCTCTGTCTGCTGCATGTCCTGGCGAAGGCACTATTTCTTCTGTGGTCATTTCACCCATTTCTATTTAATTTCAGCTTCACTGTGTCTGTTAGTTAAACTTTATCATGACTTTCGTTCAATGCACCATGAAAACATTGAAAGGACTGTGTTTTTTTTTAATGGGTGTTCAATTTAGATTCTTACGCAGCAATGTGCACATTTTACGTATTTTCCCGAAAAGGTGGCAGGATTTATTCACTTCGTTACAGGACGCCTGACTTGGATGCAGTGTGCTGACCGACATTAGAAGCCTAGCAGAGTGCAAGACTAGACTATGCAGGAGTATTTCTGTCGTGTCAGAACAACATAGAGTTCACCTGACTTCAGTTCTTCAAAAAAGAAAGTAAAAGAAGCAATTGGCTCACCGGGGAATCGAACCACGGCTCATCCGATCGGAGCAGCCGCCTTTCTGCTAGAATACAGAGTTCCCTGTTTGTCCATTCACGATTCACTCCCGCAGCCAAGCCAAGGTCCACGGCTTCATGCCCCGGCGAGACTATTCTGTATGTCTGAGTGTCCATCCTTCCTTCCTTCTTTCTTTATACTAATTTTGCGTACGAATATGGGACAGTTTTACGTGGGTACAAGAAAAATATATTATACACAGGATTGGTTTAAGCATTAAGCTAACTAGACGGTCTCCTATGGCGACAACATTTGGTGGGTAGCCAAATCGAGTGAAGTAAAAAAAAAAAAATGTATAAAGAAAAAATGTCGTAATTCCGATAACCAATATCTCCCTACCCTCTGTGATATGGCACTTCTACGCCACTGTAAATAAACATGTATTCATATATTTGTATTAACACAAGGATGTGCATGTCTCTTGTGCTTGAGAGTATGTGTAATAAACTACTTGGGGGCACCAAATGAGTTGATTGCCTAGGGCACTAAACTTTCTAACTGATTATACGTTAAGACCACAAGGTATTAGCCAGTGATAGAGTTCATGAAAGCAGCACAAAATGAAGGGGGCTTCTTCGTAGGCTGTGTAACATATTTGACATATTTTAACAAATGCTAACACTAAGATAACTGAATGCTGATGTCGTCTGTTGAAAGTGAGATGTTATGACTACTTGGCGCTGCTTCTAGAGTTACCGCTGACGTTTGTGACAAGCCACTCCGACTATTATTTTAAGAGCTGCACAAATAACTATATAGGTCGTAAGTGCACACAACACAAATAATTAGAAGTGGTAGGTACGGAGTCGGGATTATGTGGGTTACCTTCATTCGCTCGCTGATCAGATATGCATCAGATTCCTAGTTTTCGCTGAACCACCCACCACTTTCCTTTTTTTTCCACAACAACAACAACAACAACAAAACAAATAAATCAACTGTGGTCTACACTTATATGCTCCAGCCACAAGATTACTCGGCCGATTTATTGCTGTTTTCAATTTACTTAGCCGAAGTTTTGAACAGTACACAACCAAGAGAGGTCGGAGTTACCACTATCTTTCCCTCGCTCGTTCTCATTCGCTAATTCAAATATAATTCACATCAACGTGGTAATAGGAAGATCCGTATAGAGTATTACACCAGGCAATACGATCACCAGACAAGCGTTTCAGATCTATTACCTTCTTGGCACTCTAGGACAGGCCAACTTCGGTTATAACTCTGTCATCCTACTTTTTTTTTCCTGCACTGGGAACTGAACCCATTCCATTGTGTTCGCAAATACTAATACTGGGTCTTTTCACGCCTGCTTTAATCCATTAAGCCAGCTTAAGGCGGTTACGCAAACTGAAGATTTTGTAATGTATAAACTTACTGTTCTGATGTAATTTTCCGGTTACGCTTTCTCCACAGCCAGCACGGGGTCTTTTCGGCAGTGTCACCAAATATTTTGAGAACCCATGCCCTTGACTGTCCTGTCAGGCCCTATTGTTTCAGTAGATCATACACTGAAGCCGCTAGAAGACATCTTGCGCCTACTAATACAGCTATGACTTTTTCTGTCCACCCCTCAAGCTTCAACCGGGTCAATATGACCATTCTGAAGGCACGATGCTTATCTAAATTGGATTCTAATGGTGCTGTCAACTCAATCATTATAATCTGGTGTGATGACGGGACCTCTACACTTCACGGTAGAAGAGGAACGACTAAGTAAGTAAGTGATGACGGGTAATGTGGCGCTAAGTCTGATTGCCTCTGACACTTTCTGATGACTTCGGGGTGCGTCCCTCACCCTGGTAGGTACTGCGATTTACCAGTCGTTTGCACCATCACGTGTAGTTTGGTATGCTAATAGCTGTTGGTTTTGGATGCTTTCACCTTCCAGCTTTCAGAAGTATCTATCTGTTACAGATCTGTTAAGAGTGATCGTAATGTTACATTAGGCCTGGTTTTTGCCATGATATAACCAGACCTGCCTGGATATTATATCAGCGAAATTGCATTCCTTTCATTGTTTAATGTTATTTTATACTATTTTATTCGCTTAAATTGTTTGGCTATGTCAGCTGTTCTTGCGAGTCCATTCCGCGATGAAGATCTGCTGGTAGTAACGCTGAAGGGGTTGCACTTGTGTTCATGTAAAACTGTACTTATTTTCGTATCACTTGACTCATTGCCTCTCTCCATCTATTTGGAAATCTTTATCAGTACCCTTCAACAAATTGACGCTAGGTTCTCAAGTCCCATGCCATCCCTTTCATGTCTTCTTTATTTGATTAATGTCTCCAGTTATCTCCTTCTTGTGTTTTTCGGTTCTCCTCTATTTCTTCCCCTGCGAATCCCAGAAAAAGAACTGTATTCTAATGCAATCTACAAGTTGCTTCATGCATGCCATATCCATCGCCCGCATCTTCTTCGTTTCTCCTGTTCCACATTTGACGGATTCTTCTTTGACTATTGCGCACAAATTACAAACATCGATCTAGAATTAACCTCTCAATCATCAGCGCCCCCTTCGTACTTACTTCCCTTTTTTCGCACCATATGGAGCATGGGCCACCACTGATAGCTTTCATGCAGGATGCCTGCGCCAAGCACTTAAGCGCTCTTGCAGTTACGGTTTATGTAGCAATCTGTTTTACATGGTGGAGTTACCAACCCGATGCACATCATCATCTTTATCGCCTCTTTATGACAAACCTGCTCACAGCAGCAGCCAATTATTTCGCTGTCTCATCAGGAATCCCCCGGCAACCGGAAACATAAGTAACCAAGACAGTCGTTATATAAGAAATTTTCTCACGAAAAAGCAACCAGATACAGAACTAGACCACGCTGTGAAGTTTCTGGCAACTGCATAAACTGAGAGAAGTCTCTGGTCCGGATATCCGAGCTCCTAGACAAGGTTGATAGTTGCCATGACAACAATCATCCAAACTGAATTCATCCCCGTGTACATCCCAGGGGGTCTCTGAGGAGACAAAGGAAGAATTGCCCTACTACTCTTTCAAGCATGTCGTAAAAGGCGACTAATATGACGTTGTGCATGGGCTGCAAGAGTTTGTGCTTTGGTGTAGGCTTTCTCAAGTGGGTCATCTTCCGTGGTAGTTTGATGCTCCATAAGGAGTAAAATACGAGATGATGAGGATTCACAATTCACGTAAACGTAAAAGCATAAAACACCCCCCCCCCCCTCGAACAAAAATATGCTAAACACACATTGCAAGTCAAATAGCGTTGTCGCTTAATTCTTTCCTCCTACCATCCAGACCACGTTTTCCATTCTAACCTACTCAACAACAACAAAAGGCAGAGACATGAAAACAACATCGCCTGAACTTTTCTTTCTGATTCCCAACCAGTAAGCTAGTTTTTCAGCTTCAACTGCCATGCTGAATGGCGAAGATAATCATGTTTGTAACTGGTGCTGTCTTATCGTTTCTGTTGTTGACCCTTTTAGTGCCAGGATATGATACCATCCAATATCTTCGACCTTTGCCATCCTCTAATCTCTCTTCTGCCGTCAATGTTACTGACTTACAGAATGTCATAACAGTTTCGTCTTGTCACAAGAGATAAGGTACCTTTATCTGCGTACAGCCAAAACAATAACAATGTCGTATAAGGCGACTACTATGCGGCTGTACGTAGGGCTGGCAACCTCGTCATATAAAACAAGTTGCCATAGAAACCATCGTTACGTGGGCATGTGAATGCTTGATGCAGGCTTCCTACAAGGGGACCAGCTACAATGGTGGCTCCATGCTCCGTAAGGATCATTAAGAAAACTATGAATGATGACAACAATAGCAGAAATTACATCTTTGTTTCTCGCTCTATGCTTGTAGATGCAAGCCTTTCTTTACACCCCGCTGTGGTGTCTTCTATCCGTCTCTGCATTATTCTATGAGCCTTGAACATCTATGTGTGCATGCCTCTGTTTTTGTCTCTCGTTCTCAGTGTGCGTTTGTGTATTGTAGCAAAATATGCGAGAATAAACGCTCAATTCAGTACGATTTAGGCATAAAACGATAATAAATACATTAGCCCGCATGTGTCTGACGGTTGGCATCTTCGAAGCCAGCAGCGCTGCTTTTTGCACAGTGCTAAGCCTATATAACGATTTCACGGAAAAAATCTGATACGCTTTAGTTTCGTTTTCGACAAACACTACTAATAGTTAATTTTTGCCCAATCTGCTGCATACACTTTGTAGTCTAGCCTTACAATTAACTATTGGCAGAAGCATGCCGCAATATAGCTATCTGAAGTAACACTTTCTGTCAACTATGTAGCAAAATCAGTAGTAATCTTACATTTTTTGGTAGTATTACACGATACAAGGCTAACTAGTAACGCAAATTCTTAAACCCGCCCCGTCTACCCCCCGCTTCGATGACACAGTCTGCAACGAATATATTCACACTGCGAGAAAGCCAGCCAAGGCATAACCACGCAGACAGTTTTATTTCCTCCTAAGTGGTAGCATTTCTGATGTAACTAAAACAAGTTAGTTATTTGAAAAATACATGCTCACAAGACGAAGCAGAGGAAAGATGGCGGACTTGTGCAAAATTTTATTTGACGATGGACGATGACAAAAATTGGAAATTTTAAACCATTATGAAGTTCCCCATAAGAAGTATATGATAGTATGACGTAGAGTTAGCTGAGTAAGAATGTACTTTTTTTTTTCTCTAACCAGCGGCACTCGAGCTTTCCAGCTCTTTTGGCCCAATGACATGTCATTGCGAGGCTGGGGGGTTAGTGGACTTTCCTTCCAACCCGGTCAGGAGTCTCGCTCCTTCCCATCCACACGGGATTTATGTGCAGGAGCCGTTCAGATTATTCAGTCAAATTTCCGGTCGTAAACATTTCTTCAAACGCCGACGCCCGGGTTTGAACCATGAACACCTGGTCGCCAGTACAACGTTGTAGCCATTACACCAGCGCGGCTCCCAAGAATGTACTTTAAAATATACCTGTCACAAAAAGTAGGGGATATTGAATTTAAAAGTTATCCAAAGACAATATATTTCAAATTAGTTCATTTATTCCTTCGTACAAGTAAACTTGAGCATCATAACAAGACATTTGCGGTATAAGAAGTGTTATGGCTTTACTCACATGATTTTAGTCGCACTGGCAACCAAGGCGGGGTAGGTACTTCATTTTCACAAAAAATATTCCAATATTTCTAAACACGTGTAGGGCCCCCGTTTGCCGCTAAACATGCATTGCAACGACGTCTCATACTGCAAATAAGCCTTCTGATGTTGTCTTGAGGAATTCTCTGCCACTCCTGCTGAAGGGCCTGGGCTAACTGCTGAAGAGTCTGTGGAGCGGCTGGACGTTGTTGGACGCGTCTATTCAGGAGGTCCCACAAATGCTCAATAGGAGACAGGTCGGGGGACATCGGCGGCATGGTAACGTTCGGATATGCTGCATCTGAAGGTGATCTTGGACGACGCGAGCACGGTGAGGACGTGCATTCTCATCCTGGAATGATGATCTGGTCCGTGCCGTTGAGAAAATGGCACAACGATAGGCTCAATGATGTTGTCACGGTAGTACAGCCCTGTGAAATTGACCTGGCATATGTGAAGGTCGGTCCTGTCATTCATACAGATGCCTGCCCACACCATTACACTGCCACCTCCATAACGGTTGTGTGCAACAGTTGCAGGAGGCTGGTAACGCTCATCTCGCCGTCGCCAGATACGTATTCGACGATCATGAAAATCCAAAACGACACGGGACTCATCAGAAAACATCACTGATGCCCACTGTTGATTGATCCACCGATGATGACGTTGGCACCAATCCATTCTTGCTCGCCTGTGTTGTGGTGACATGGGCAAAGCTACAAACGGTCTGCGTGAGGCTAGTTGCACTTGGTGCAAACGGTTTCGTACTGTCTGAGTTGAGACCCGGATCCCAGTGGTCTGCATTTGAATTCAAGTAGTAGAACGTTACGATCGGCTAGACTGGTAGATATTAGCAAAAGGCTTTGATTATTCATTGCCAGTTGAACTAAAATTTGTATACAGATACGCTGAAAAACAGCTGTGTTCATTTTAAACTTAAATAAAGAATAAATTCACAGTCTGTGCAGTTCAGAGGAAGCTGAGGCCATTTCTTCACAAAATCAGCGTCATTTGTTTATATATTTCTTGGGGAGCCGCGCTGGTGTAATGGCTTCGGCGTTGTACTGGCGACCAGGTGTTCATGGTTCAAACCCGGGCGTCGGCGTTTGAAGAAATGTTTACGGCCGGAAATTTGACTGAATAGCCTGAACGGCTCCTGTGATAAACCCTCTGTGGATGGGAAGGAGCGAAGCTCCTGACCGGGTTGGAAGGAAAGTCCTCAGGTTCCCCAGCCTCGCAATGACATGTCATTGGGCCGAAGGGCTGAAAGCCCAAGTGCCGCTGGTTAAGGAAAAAAAAAAAAAAATATATATATATATATATATATATATATATATATATATATATATATATATATATATATATATATATATATATATATATATATATATATATATATATATATAATATATTATATATATATATAAATATATATATATATATATATATATATATATATATATATATATATATATTTCTTGATTGTGAGGGTCTATGTTCCTGTTGCCGGCTGGTGACAGGAAACCTCCTGAGTGCTTATAAACGCCAACCAGTCTCCAACCCGACTTATATGCTGTTGAATATCCAGTAGGAGCTTTGGCGATTGTTGAACTTGAAATTTCTGCAACTACCCATTGAATTATCTTACAACAAGGACTCCCAGGTGAAGAGTAAAACATCTGGGGCATCTCTGACAGTTTCTTGTGTTTCAAAATATTACACAGGAATTTTATGGGGGTATGAGGAACTACAGCCCTTATATACAGTGACTCTCCCGGTAGATAACTAAAGTGAACTAATTTAATATTCCATACAGGAAGAACATTTATAATATATAATAACTTTTAGTTATTGGGCAGATTGTCCCAACAGTTTAATTGTTCCTTTTCTGTAAACTATCTTGTCCTTATTTTTAAAGACCTGTCCACAAGCTATGAATGGACAGGCAAAATAAATTGTAAATATTCGTTCAAAGAAAAACTTAACTGCTAGTTATTAACTTCTTTTATATAGAAACTTAAAGTGTTTTGATTGTTGTGTACCATCATTCATTTCTCCCCTAGACATTAGGTACACCATACACAGAGCCAGAAGATAGACCGTGTGTGAGACCTAGGGAGGTAGCTGTAGGTTCTCTGCACATAATTCATCATCATCATCTATAGAGTCAGAGACCTACATTTGCTTGACCCCACTTCGTAAATACCTCAGCTCAAATCAATTATCCCCGTGTAGTTCTTGGTTCTGTTTTAGCCAACACTTTTCTAATGTGGTGAATTTCTAGCCAGAGCGTTGTCGAATTCGAAAAAACCGATGGGGGTTCGAAAAGTATACGACGACGAAAGAAACGAGACGACGACGTTTCGACCGGCAGAGTTTTAGAGCGCGGCTGTGGTCTAACCCTCAATTCTCTCTCTCCACTGCCAGTCTCCTATCTGCTAACAAGTCTCCTCCTCTCTAATGTCCTCTCCCTCCTAACTTCATGCAGTAAGCGGCCCAGCACACACAGTTATAAATAATAAAAGTTAAAAGTACCAAAACCCGAATTTAGTAATCCTGGGGAAAAATACAAAAAAAACGAAACGAAACACGAGTGGTTAGTGCGCTGGTCCATCACACTATCAAAACAGCTCTCCCACATTCGGAAACACTGTGGTGTCAACTCTGTTCCTTACCCAGCCCTGTATCTAGTTACCAGACTTCTGCTCTTTCCAGCTGGGGAAGGCAAAAGGAAGAGAGGAATGGAATTCGGGCCCCCATCTCTAGGAAGCTGGACCCCTAGCATTATTGAAGTAATCTTAACAGGAGAAGTGGGGGAGACTAAGCTTCCTTTTCTCGCTGCCTTTTGTCCTTCCCTAACTTCACGAGCAGAGCCAGATAACCCATTTTTATAGGCTGTGGTTGAATTGCGGCGTTGATGCGCCAACCGTATTTTTAACCCAGTACCCTTCGCTGCACACAACAGCGCTCAAACCACTCTTGTCATATATTGGACTACAAAAGAAAACCGCCTGCCTCCCAGGTTGCCGTACAAGGCAACTAATGTGAAGCTGGTGCATGAAGGGCTGGCAATCTTATCACGTACACTCAAAACTGTCACAGAAACCACCGTTGCTGCAAGTATGTGGTGCATGCGTCCTTGAAAGGGGAAATCATCTACAGTTGGTGGCTACATGCTCCGCAGGCAAACGTGTGGGGGGGGTTGTTTGGTATTGTGGGTTGTTTGGGGTTTTTGTGGGGCGTATTGGGGGTTGGGTGGGGTTTGGGGAGGGTTGGGGGTAGTGGTGGGAGTGTGTGGTTGTTGGGTTTGTAGTGGTTGGTTTGTTGGGGTGGTGGGTTGTTGGTTTGTGTGTTGGGTTGTGGGTGTCGTCGTGTGTGTGTGGTTGATGTTCACACCTTTGGGGGTGATTTAGTGGGGGTAAGTCAAGGGGAGTTTATTGTCATTGGGTATTTAGGCTTTGATTAGGGACCATGTGGGACTTTAGGTTGTGTTTTTAATGTTTTTTAATTTGTTGATAATAGGATTATATTACATTTTTTTTTGTCAGTGCAGTGATAAGGAGTTTTTTAGGTTGGTTATTGAGAAATTGTCATAGAGGCCACCACGTTTTAGTTGGTGTTTTGGTATCTTCAATTTTTTAGACTGTTTTTTTTTTTTTTGACCAGAACCTGGTAATACAGTTGGGGGGATGTTGCGGGTTAAATAGAGGCGGTATGAGAGCTTTTGAAGGGACGTATGGCATGGATTTTTGGTGGGTATAAGGTGGGTGGGGGGGGCGATGGGATCTTGGGGATATGCATTGGGAGATGTGTCCTAGTTTGTGTTAAATAAATGTTATCGGGCTTAGTTTATTTGGTTGGGTCCTGTTAAATGAGTATAACTTAATAGTTGAATTTTTGGTTATATAGTGCATGTTGTATATTCAAACCAGAATTAGGGGTATAAAAAATATAATATGGGGGAGGCGTTAGATGATCACCCAATCTTATTTGTTACTATACTAGTTTGGTTTATTCTTAATTACCAATGTTCTAGTAAAGGAGGCCTGTGGACCATACTTGGCGAGTTTTTTCGGTGGGGTGAAGAGGAATGTGTTGACTGTCTTGTGCTGTTGGAGATTGGGTAATGTGTCCGTGTGCCTGTTACTCATTAACACCTGTCTTGATGGGTTATAGTACACACTGCTTGTTGGTAGGAGTTAGTGAGTGTACCAGTGGGTAAGGGGGTGGTTATCGGGTATGGTGAAAGTCTGGAATTATATTACATTTATTTTGTTCTGTATCAATTTTTTTAGGTTGACCAGAACTTAAAAGGATTTAGAAATTATGAAAGAAATGCATGGAATATTATATCATAAATGCAATAGTGTACATATATATGTACTATACTAGTTAGTTTTATTAAAATGTTCTAGTAGTCATCTACTTGGGAGGATAGTTAATGTTTGTGCTGTTGGGGTGGCCTCATCACACCTGTCTATATTGACTACACAGTGTCCAGAAAATGGTGGGAATTTTTTTATGGGGTTATTAGTAACTAAAGGGCTTTGGTGAATGTCCAGCAGACCAGAGGCTCACTCATCTTGTCGTTGTAGCTCTGGTGCAGAAATCTTGTGGTCCCACCTCTCCGTGCTGGCGGGCAATAATGGTGGTCTCTGTCACAAGTACTGCACAGATACACTCGAGTAAAGTCACCAACTGAATAGACACTGCTTTGTTGACAACAGAAACTCACAGCTCTGCAATCAAAGTATGGGCCATGTGTCAAAATCTATTCTCTACCCACGTCTGGACACAACACTGACACAACAACCACATCATACAGACAGGTCAGATCTCTCTGACCAAACAGCACATTTACCATGGTGGTTTTACATCAGATAGATCCTCCCAGACTATAGATTCTGAAAAATATTTATTAGTTTTCTGCCCTAAAAGAGGATAGGTAATATGTTTCATTATTCTCAACACCTGATCTGTCTTGCCTAACCCTTGTTGGAGTTTATGTATATTGTTGGTCCCTAGACCCTGACTTGGGCGGGGGGTCTAGAGCAAATCCCTACTTGTTTGTAAGGCTAGATTTCGATATGGCAGTATCAAATCACTCGAACATGAAACAATATTCAAAATATACAAAGAAATAATTTCAATCTTACCAGATTATGAATAAATAACACAGAATTGCTAGCAAAACTCAGCTGAGCTGCTGGCTATAGTATGGCGTCCCTAAACTTCTTTCACTTTCTTTCATATGGAAATCACCACACTTTAAAATCTGTGTCTATCACTGAACAACTATTGAAGAATGGCCCCAAATGCGCTCTGAGCGCTAATAATATGATTGTCTGTGGCCAATCACTGCCTAGGTTTATTTTAAATTCAAATTTCCTACCCTAAAGTCATTTCAGTCATGCTTCAGTCAAGTATGGATGGTTATCTGTTAGTCTGTCCGTCTCTACTTGTGTTTCTACAAAAACGTACTTGATTTTTGAACCAACCTTTCTCTCCCCTCCAAAATTTTGTCGTTAAAAGTTATATTTAGACACAGCCACCACAATATCCCGTCTCTTCCATACTAAGTAGATTTGAACACCTGCGTCTCGAGGTCGTGTTTTTTTTGTGCAATTAGCGACACTTTTAGATTCAATACAGTCTGTCGATGATGTGAACAACACTGTCTTTTGTCATTATCTTCAATATTATCTATCCGTCTGTAAAATTAAGAACATATTAGTTCACTGCTCAGAATGGGCCATCCGGCCAGCTAATTTTTATATTCCTAACATTAATATTAAGAAAAAAGTACTTTTTAAATTTTGTAATATTCCAAACATCTGCGTTTTAGCCGCTGAATTCAAATCAAGGGCTTGGTATTGCAAAAGCGTCCAATAAATGACTGTGGCGTAACATATCTATGGTCCCTTCTGTCGAGTTGCTTACTTTTTATGTCAACTTGGGAAACGTGACTTTTCTCCGTTCCCCCCCAATTGCGTCTCCTTAGCCTTTCTAGTCTCACGCAATCTTTCCAGTCATATTTTTTTTCCTTTTTGATCCGCCGTTCCCCTCCTGTCTAGCAAGTCAATTTTTATGGAGGATGATGACCCGCGGTCTAGGCGATCAGGTACTATTCGCAGCCTACGCATTATGTTTTTATCCTTAAATGTTATCTTTGGAGGTATTTTACCGTTGTATCTCTGTCAATTTCACTACAGCTGTAGTGATCTCAAAGAGTGGTTGGTAGTGATCTTAAAGAGTCATAGTTGGAGTGATCTCAAAGAGTGGCTGTAGTGATCTCAAAGAGTGGCTAGAGTAGTTTATCTTAAAGAGTGGTTGATAGTGATCTTAAAGAGTGGTTGTAGTGATCTCCACAAGAGTGGCTGTAGTGAATCTTAAAGAGTAAAGGTGTGTTGTTAGTGATCTCTAGAGAGAAGTGGCTGTAGTGATCTCTAAAGAGTGGTTGGAGTGATCCTCAAAGAGTGGCTGTAGTGATCTTAAAGAGTGGTTGGAGTGATCTCAAAGAGTGGCTGTAGTTGATCTTAAAGAGTGGTTGTAGTGATCTCAAAGAGTGAGGCTGTATGATCTTAAAGAGTGGTTGGAGTGATCTCAAAGATTGGGCTGTAAGTGATCTTAAAGAGTGGCTGTAGTGATCTCAAAGAGTGGCTGTAGTGATCTCAAAGAGTGGCTGTAGTGATCTTAAAGAGTGGTTGAGTGATCTCAAAGAGTGGCTAGTAGTGATCTTAAAGAGTGGCTGTAGTGATCTTAAAGAGTGGGTTGTAGTGATCTCAAAGAGTGGCAGTAGTGATCTTAAAGAGTGGTTGGTATTTGCTGACTGTACGATGAGACTGGTGATGGCTAAAGACGCAAGACAACGATTAATGAGAGGAGTTAGGAAGAGACAGGGGGGCATACACAAAGATGATAGCAAGAAGAGATGTGAAGAAACAGTGTATGCCAGCGAAGTGATCCTACCATTAGTCCACCTTACCACGAGAGCGAATAGGTGTACACTGCGGACAGAATGAACGAAGGACAGAAAATCTGTATGTTATCACAGAATAAAAAAGTGTGTAGACGCTGCTGACCGTATACAGTTCTGCCCCTGCAGTAATTTCATTTCGTAAACTACATACATACTATTACAGATGAAAAAAACCTATGGCAAGGCACAAGCAAAGAAACAAAGTTACAAGCTGATCAGAGCATGTATATTCCCAGTAGCAACATACGGCTGCGAGACTTGGACACTCAATAAAACAGTTGCAAAAAAGATTACATCATTCGAAATGAAATGCTAACAGAAGGATGTTGAGAATAACCCTGGACAGAAAAAAAGACCAACAGAGAAGTACTGCACTCACTAAGAACGTACAGGAACATTGGCTCCTAATTATACCATCGCAATAAGGAAGCTGATAATTTTTTCGGTCATATATATAAAAAGACATAATAGTCTGGAAAAAAAACAGTGATGTTTATCAGGTTTTTTTTCCCCACTCTCATATTATCATACTGTTTCTAAATCTCTTTAGTTTTCAAGTTTTTTTTTTAACACTCATATTATCAGGCTATTTATTAATCTCATGTTTATCAAGTTATTTCTCACTCTCATACTTATCTCGTTGTGCCTCTTACTCATAATTATCATGTAACGGCTCGCTCTCACATTTATCAGGCTGTTTCTCACTCCGACTTCCTTCTTTTCTGAACTGAATTCACTAAATGCTACCAGGGTCTCTAGGTCTGTACTTCTCAAATTGTGGCTTTACCATACGTAAGATGAATGTGACGTATAATGGAAATATAGCCTACAGTGTCTGACAGTTTTTTCGTGATCTCGCAGCGCACGGCTGTTTGCGAGCGATATTTTAGTTTTCTCTGACCGCGCTATTTATTGCTATCGTGACAGAAGTCACGTGGTCAACTTCCTAACGAGAAAAAAATGTGGCGGTGTTTACTTTTGATAGGGCTTAATTAATGCTTTTAGGCTACTTTATTATTATAAATACCGGCTTTAATTTTGCGTAAAGCTAGACTAGAAATGTTAGAGTAAATTTTAGAACAAGAACAAACATTTTATCACAATTAGAACAGAAGATATAATAGTCTGAAATAGTGTAAAAGTTACGTTTTTTAATATTTTGTTATGGTTTGTTTCTAATGCAATTTACACTAAAACGATCACAATCAAAAGGCATAACAAATTACAGAAATCAAAAGTATAAAACCTGCAGAAAAATGGATATCATAGTTTTTTTGTTTTGGTTTCATGCGTCAAACATTAATTATTGAAACATTAAATTGCAAGTCCACATTTTATTACCTTAAAATAATCCACACACCCAATTGTCCGCAAAAAACATGAGAGCTAAGAATTATCTCAATCATACATCACGATGGTCATGTAAAAAATGAGTATGGTCATTGTCGTGAAACGAGTGTGTAAAACCCACTACTTTGTTAAATCACTATGTCGAGATACAAATTTGCTTCCACCAATCAACGAGCACCGTTCACCAGTCTCTGAGACAGAATAAAAATTAAACTTAAGCCCTGTTTTTCGGATGTCGGTCGCGGCCATCTTGTCACCCAATATGGCGGAAAAAACAGAATAAAATTAGGCTGTACGGAGCAAGATACTAAACTGCAGACAACCAATCAGCTTGCCACGCCAGGAACCAACCAAAAGCTTTCCTTAAGCAGTAGAAGTTACCTCACCTGCCTATATATTCGGGCGAGATTTTATGCAAAAACACGCACACCAACACGAAGCCAGATAGACGGACTGAAGAAAAGAAGCTGTCAACCTTGATTTATTGCTTACCTGAGTGCATTGACCTGGCAGCCTGCTTCACTAGTCGAGTCAAAACCTGGCCTGTTTAAATCTTAGAGGGTAAGCATAATTACTATACTTGTAGGAAAATAGGCCTACAGCAGGTATATAATGTTGGTATTTGTTGTGTGTCATTTATACTACCTACACCTGTATATATTTAATATATTTTGGTTCACTATGAATGTATCAGGTTACTGATTGTATCTTGGGGAATTAGGTATAATGATTGTATTTCCTGATATGACTGATGAAAACGAAGACTAATAGGACTCATACTTCAATCTATTGTCTCAGATAACTCCAAACTGAAATATAACCAAAACAGTCCTTGTTAGGACTCAACCTATTGTCTCCTATAACTTCAGTCTATAACTTCAATCTATTGTCTCATCTAACTCCAACCTGAAATATAACCAAAACAGTCCTTGTTAGGACTCATCAATCTATTGTCTCATCTAACTCCCAACCTGAAAATATAACCAAAACAGTCCTTGTTAGGACTCAATCTATTGTCTCATATAACTCAATCTATTGTCTCACATAACTTCAGTCTATTGTCTCAGATTACTCCCACCTGAAATATAACCAAACAGTCCTCGTCTCCTATAACTCCTATCATCAGAACACAACAATATTGTTTGGATATATGTTACCAACCAGTATAGCACTTGTCAGAGAGGGCCTGGTATATGGGGAAGGACATTGTTGTATCACACCTAGGTGTACATATTATGGGACGTATTCATGTATTGAATTTACATTATTGGGTGTATTCATGTATTGAATTTATATTATTGGATGTATTCAGGTAATGAATTTCTATTATTGGATGTATTCGGGTATTGAATTTCTATTATTGGATGTATTCTTGTATTAATTTGTCAGAAAGAATGTTTTACAAGTAGACACCTGTCTTGTCTCGCTATTGCTAACTCATACTGAGCCATGTTGTCATTCATCCTACTTGCAGACACCTGAGACACACGCTCATTTCACCCACACTATAAATAGGTGGGCTTGATGACAGAAATTAGCCCCTATTTTTACTTGTTACAGGTTTTATTCGTGTCATCCAACCTGAGGTCGTATGTTCGAGTCAATCCAGCTGCCTGGAACTTCGCAGGAGCATAGAGATTGCATAGAAGCTACATCTTTAGTCCCCCTCAGTCTTGGGTGGGCTAAAAGTAACGATCCTCAGCAAAGGTGTTGTGTGAACCAAACTCAATTGAGAACAGAACGTTTTGAGAGATGAGTACACATTTTAGTACCACTTAATTAACAGCACTGTCTGCATTTTGTGACCCAAAAGTAAATTTGTTTCCACGAACGAAGAAGAAGAAGATACTGCTTAAAACCACAAGTAAGGGAAAAAATAAAAAACGTTAAGAGACGCGACCCATCGCAACGTTTCCCGCGACCCAGTTTTGGGTAGTAACCCACGGGATGAGAATCACTGCTCTATCTATATTCACATAAACCCTATATTCACTACTGCCTTTTAAACACTTTTCTATAAACAAATTTAAAAAAGAAACACACCCCCAACCCTTTGAAACGCTTAAACCCAATATACAACATACAACAACTCTTTTTTCTATCGACCCGGTGCTTTCGCACGCAAATAAGTTGGTTTAAAAAAAATATAAGTGTAGAAACCGTGGTCGAAGGACGCCAGACACATGGCGCCGGATGACATAAACATATTATCAATTGTCAGAAACCCTCATAACGCTTTTATATAGAAATGCCGCATCAGTCAAATCATGTAACCGGGGTCTGGTTAATGTGCAGTGCTCTACTTTGTTGCTGAATAGAACCAGATGTTTTGTTAGCACATTCACACATGGAAGGCTTAGCTGTTCATAATTCAGACATTCAAGACAACCATCATTTCCCTTTTCGCTCCTTACTAGAACTCGGAAGCACTACTGTAGCTGTCAATCAAGACATACGAAAACAATCAATGAACAAAAACAGTTTTACTACCTGCGGTAGCCATCTAGTGTACACGACCCTGGAGAAAATCAGCTATCAGCCTGAGGCTATTGAACATCTCTGACAGCTTATCCTGGACTGGATTACTGGTGACGACTATTATGCTTTTCTTTCAAGTTTCTCTATATGTTGGGGACTCCGACAGCAGCTGTGGAGCTGATATGAAACTGAACATAAACCTCAGGTACATTGATCACTAGTTCCTATCATCAACGACATGCGGAGTACTGACCACACAAACACAAATGAGGACAACCGCTACAAGGGGCCATAAGAAAAGCAAAAAACGACAATCCGACAGCAAAGCATCCCTATCTGGTTCGGGGTCGGGTCTATTCTCTCACAATGGTCCCTATCCTATCTAGATCCCGCCCCGCCGCCCATATCTGCGCTTAAGCTTTTAGTGCCAACTCTAATTAATTACAGCGCTAACCACCCGCCTTGTTGTTGAGAGAGACTTCTCTGGGCTGGGCGCCCCTATATTAAGTAAAATGGGCAGACACCCATTTTAGCACGCTGGACTACTCGTTATCTCAACGATAAATCAAATTAAGGTTTCTATTTCTGTATTCAATTGAGCGCCACTTCACCATCTGCCCCGCGATCACTCTCTCCCTCTCCCTCCCTCCCTCCCCTCCTCCTTGCCTATCCCCCTCTCTTTTCCTGTTGTTTTCTCTCACTCTCAATCAATAACAAATCATGCAACGGAATCATAATAACAGGTAAAGGCAGTGTCATAGCAGATACTGCCGAAGGAGAATGCAGTGTTACAGACTTTACAATACTTAGTCCAGCTTGTTTATGAGGTCTGGTGATCAATTCCTTTTCTCGCTCCCTGCCTTCCCTAGATCAGAGGTTAATCAAGTACTCATTTACAGCTGGGTGGACTGGAACGCGACGTCCCAGATTTCGATCCCGGAACCCCATAAATTGTGCATGAGAGCCACGCGCTTCTAACCGCTTAGCCAATCGAACGCTCGAAAAGCATAACGCACCAACAAAATCACAAACATCCCATGCAATCATCCACATCACCAAATTTCTATTTGAATCAAACTATCCCACGGCATTGTAAATCATTCACAGTCGCAAACAAACACACACGCTTTCCAACTCTATCTCCTAATTAAAAATCCAGCGCCATGCACTTGATAACCCACCATCAGCTCCACGAGCCCAAGAGTACAGCCAATGTGATAACATGTACTAATCGAAATCGTCCCATCAAGACCTTTCATTTTTTTGAGGTTCATGTATCAGACATAACAGCAAGTCGAGCATACAAGGTTTGTTCTATGTTACCCCAGCATGTTTGACAAAACACGTTTCATAATGTCAGGCTTCTCGTTCATATGGAGGATGCAGCTTAGACAAAATACAGAATATCGTCTTTGTCCTTTTCGTTCCTTATGGAGCATGACGTCACAACTGCAGCTGACCCTCCGTTGTAAGAAGCCCGCAGCAAACATTCACATCCATTCTGCAGCGGTGGTTTCCTGTGGCAATTAGTTTTATATTACAAGATTGCCAGCCTCACGAAAAAACCTCAGATTAGTCGCCTTGTATGACTTGCCTGATATTTTACCTTTAAAGTGTCAGCAACAATCTTGTTACAGGACACATACAAACTATTTTTTTTTACACATTTATGCGCCAGTGACGTAATTTTCATGCTAAATACCTAATGAAAACGCGGACCCCCTGTCATAAAATTTACGCATATTAATTTAACGTATTGTTTTTTTTAATAACGTGTTTATTATATACGTATTTTATTTGTTGCCATAATATATTATTCTCCGACGTAAAGTACGGTCGAACATTGTTTTTCAAATAACTGGAATGTCAAAGCAGTACCTACGTACGAGTAATGTGGCTCAGAGACACGGAGAACGACCAAATTTAAAGGGAAGTGACAGAAATTTCCATATAATTAGCCATACTGTTTGTGCACATGTATAATTTGGTCGTGTAATCTCTATACCGCTCCTGACGTTCATATCCCACATAACTAGGGAGTATACAATTACTGGAGAAGACAAAAAGAAACAAGTATGATATGACCCAAAGGAACATAAAACGCTTCCATTTCGACAACAGTCCATCATTCTCCATTCCCTTCTTATGAAATAATTACAGTCGGCGCAGTTAAACTTCGTGTAAAGGTAAAAAAGGCAGTCTGATGAGTGATGCCCATTATGAATGGATGGTGGCATCAGATCGTCTGGTTTTGTGTTAGTGTGTTGATGTGGTTTCAGTCAAATACACAATGTTATTTTTCATGCAACATTAAAACAGGGCCAATCCAACACTATAGGACGTTCAAGTAAACTCACGAGTTATAAAGTCATTGGAGGTATTGTGAAACCAAAGGCCGTTTGACGTTTTCTTTCATTTAAATTTTATTGTGGACGCCACAGTGACAAAATTAGGTTACGCAAATGTGTAAGGCACCCAACACTTCAAACAGTATCAATTAATGATCACCAGCAACATTACCACCAAACTACAGCAACCAATAAACGGGTACGAGACAGCCATTTTACAATGATGAGTCAGATGCATGTTGAAATTTCAATTAGTGACACACACATTGTAAAATGTTTAGTCAGTGAAAAACTCCATTCCTTTTCTAAACTATAACAGCCCAGGTAAGATAACCAGATGATAATAGTATCCAAACACGAGATCAGTTCACTCTCCCCTTAGTTTGACTTCAAGCAAGAACCAGTCTACGTCTGAAACAACACGTCCCTGCCGAAGTATAAATAATGTTCCTCAAGAATATCTGGACTATAGAACATTATAAGGTTTTTCTAAACAACCTAGTTCATTTAACACAAAAGAGTGTAGCAAGTAATGGTCCTTGGTACATGCATCAACCGATGCAGTACAATGCAGCGACATGTGAGCTGGGAAAGAACATCGCGTGACGACGACTTTCGGAGACAGGCTATGAATCGAAATCGCTCACGACCCAAAATCGATAGAGTTAATGAAAAAGTCAATTTACCTTGCTTTCATGAAATACACAGAAATATCACGCCTCCCGACATGTGGGAAAACACTAGAGGTATTATCTCGAATAAACGAAATATCCATTAAGAGGACTACACATCCCTGACAGAACAAAAAATAGCGGAGATCCCCTCTTCAACGAGGCATCTCTTTCGCCATTCCAAATCGCGCACTCCCACTAGTGGTGGGCGGAAACCGATCGACAAACCCAAAAAACAAGACAAAGTCATGGCGCATGCGCAGTCCAGCGCAAAAATGACCACAGCTCAAAAGTTAACTGCATTCGATACTAACGCGAGAAGACAAATGCTTACCGAGAAAAGTGACTATAAAAATTTTCGCGCTGATAATTAATTAAATTGCCAAACAATAGGCTAATTATAGAGTGTCTGGTGAGGATATACCTCAACAGAAAAATAAATATGTCTCAAAAAATATTCACATCGGGGAGGTGTCACCAACACACATCACGTTAGCATGTAAACACAATATACGTATGCAAGTTACTATAATCATCATCAAACAGCATACTCTAATATTGTCTTTAAAAATGGATGTACAAATCTGATAGGAAAATTTAAATAGTACATTCTTTGACATGTAATGACATAAGTACATAGTAAAGTTAAACTACATGACGATCCAGGACATATGCTCTGGTATTCCGAGGGTAAGTACACAATCTAGAACTCGTAATGCTTGTCTAGTAAGGTAAGTCCTCAGCTCAACAATGACATTCTGAGAAAGTACAAGCAATATAATGCTAATTAATAACTAATATGCTTCATAAGGTACAATACATTATTAATAATTGTGGCTGTTTAGTAAACTAACGGCCCTTATATTAACTACTCAGTCCTCCTCTATCATCTTAAAAAACGAACAGAAGAAGATGACAACAAAGCACGATAGTGTGTACATATATAAAGTAAGTACAGATGTGCTAATCTATTGTAGAAATATAGGTGTGTTATGACTCTGTAATATATGGAAATATAGGACAGAAGTATTAGTTGGAGTCATGTGGGCATCTAGACAAAATGTCAGCCATCACATTATCCGCACCACGGATAGCTCGTACCGTGAAGTGAAAAGGTTGAAGAGCTATAGCATATCGAGTGGATCTCGAACTCTTCAAATTCTTAGTCTGAATAGCTGTAAGAGCTTTCTGATCAGTCTCTAGAATGAAATGTGCGCCCAGGAGGAATCTTTGTAGTTTTAGAATTGACCAAACCATCGCTAACAACTCACGGTCTAAAACCGAGTAGTTCCTCTCTGCCGCATTTAGTTTTCTAGAAATGTACATAACAGGATGCAGAGTATTTGCATATTCTTGCATCAGTGCTGCTCCAATCCCAGTGGATGAATCATCACTCCGAAGAACAAAAGTCCTATCAAGAGTAGGTAATCTTAAGATGGGAGGAGAAGAAAATATATTCTTGATTTGGTCTAGTGAAGATTGGCATTCTTCAGACCAACGGACCAGATTAGGCGAACCTTTCTTCAACAATGTTGATAGAGGTGCCATGATCGAAGATAAATTTGGAATAAATCTCCCATAAAATTGAATTAAACCTAAGAGACTCCTAACTTGTTTCTTCGTTTTAGGAACAGAGATGTTCAGTATTTTGGGAGTATTGTGGTCTTCTGTCTTCAAGAGACCATGACCAACACGATGACCCAGGAAAGAGATTTCACCAAAACCAACAAAAGCTTTAGAAGGTTTTGCTGTCAAGTTATTCTCACGTAGAGTGGACAGTAAGTCATATAACCCTAAATAGTGATCTTCCCAGGTATCACTGAAGAGACAGATGTCATCTAAGTATGCGATGACATCCGAACGATGTGACAGAATTCGACGCATCATGCGAACGAAAGTGGCAGGGGCGTTCATGAGACCAAAAGGCATAACATTCCATTGAAATAGACCCCTAGGTGTAGAAACAGCAGTAAGAGGTTTGGCATGCTCTGCTAAAGGCACTTGCCAATAACCTTTAGACAAGTCAAGTTTAGTGAAGAATCTAGAATTAGAAAGTCTAATCAGTAGATCTTCTAACAAAGGCATCGGTTCAGCGTCGAACTTTGTGACCTGATTCAATTTGCGATAATCAACGCAAATTCGTATGTTCTTATCCTTCTTCCGGACAATAACCATGGAAGAAGAATATGGTGAAGTCGATGGTTCAATTATATTTAATTGAATCATTTCATCCAATTCCTTTTCCACTTGCGACTGAAAGTGTATAGGAATAGGATACGGCCTAAATCTAATTGGATTATTGTCGGTAAGAATTATGTCATGTTCTATGACATCTGTGTGTCCAGGAATGTCAGTGAGAACATCCTGAAATGTTTGTAACATCGACGAGACTTGTCGATGTTCGTCACCAGAAAGATTAGGAGAAACAGAAACGTTTTTCCAAGATTCCGTGGAATGTAATGGAACCACTGGAAGGGGAAGGTTGACATCAGAGAAGGTAGCTTCCTCATCCTGAATGACAGACAGGGGATGATGAATAATGACCGAACGTGAGGTGCTGGGGGTAGCATCTACTTCCGTCATCCTGGAAAATAGGCAGCACAAATAGTCCCGGACGTTCGTGAAAATGAAAATTTCGGAAGAAAGCATGTTTATGTGGAAAATAGTTTGTATGCTTTCCCCAATATCGACCACAATAGTCAACCATCGGGAAGATCAATTCGAGAATTGGTTCCGTGGAAACTTCCGGCAAGAAAAAAAGGTGGAGGGTATGGTTTATGTGCAATTACGGTAAGTTCCTCATCCTGACTTTTCGGGGGGATAACCTGAACTCAATATCGGAAAACCACATAGTCATATCGGGACAAAATCCGAGAGGGGATCTCGGGGGGGGGGGGGGGTAACTGAGCAATTTGACCTTTTCATGCATTTTAAAAGCTATGTTCTACATTGAATCCTTACCCTTTGCATAAGGTATGGGCAACCGTCGAACTGGAATGCTTAATTTCCTCTTTGGACAAAAGTTTTGTCCTGACAGAAGCTATGTCGTGAATACATCATATTCAGATTGTTAGCATCCGCAAAAAATGGAACCATGTCTTGCCTTCAGGCACTTTAGTATAGAATTTTGTCAATGGATTCTGATGAAGGCAGTTGCTAGCTTACATGCCTCACAATGATCTTTTGTCTAATCTCAAGAGCAAATGGACATATAACTCATATGGAGGAGTTTTGAGTTTCATCGATCGCTAATATCATCGTCGGCAGTGAATGAGATCGTGTAATAAAAGACTTAGGGCCCTATAGCGTGGGGACGCGCGCCGCCAAAAGTCGACAAAGTTCGTCTAAAAGGGAGAAAATCCTGTGTGAGTTTTCATTTGACGGGGGACTTTCTTCTATAGGCAAAAAGAGAGCCGCGGGTAAAAAAACCCTGTCCCCAATCTTGAGGAAAATGATCTTCAGTTATCTTACCAAGGCAAAAGTCTTGAGAGCGTTTCTATTTCAGGGGACGCCTCAAAAACTAACCCATCGTTTATGACATAGGATCTTGGTAAGATACTTACTGAGGGAGATCGTTTCAATAATGTAAGGTAGACACGTTAGACTTCGGTAGATTTACCTGTGACATTAGTTGGTCAGACATATGGTCAGTTTGAGTTGAGTTGCCATGGTATGGTTCTGACAATAATATTTCTCTGGGGGGGAACCCCTAAAGCGAGAAAATATCAACCAAAAAAGGAGCAAATCTGCGATATCTGTAGTAGATTGCTCTTAAGAGGAAATAGCCTCTGGCCAACGTGTGCACATATCGGACACATGTAAGGAAGTTAAAACTGATGTCCTCTGACTCTGGCCGACTTGACCTTAAAAAGGGCCAATAATATCTATGGCCATTTTCTGAAACGGCCGAATAGGAATGTCAGCAGCCTGGATAGGCGCAGCATGTCGTGGTCCTCTAGATTTGACCTCCTGACATACCTTGCATGATCGGCAGTAAATACGAATGTCCTTATTGACAAAAGGCCAAAAGAAAGCCGCAAGGACTCTCGACTTCGTACGGGAAAAACCCATATGTCCAGCACATTGCGTGTCATGAGCATGTTGTAATATTTGGACTCTCATGCTCTTGGGAACAAGAATTTGCGAATGTGCCGACGTAGTCGAATCTTGTACCATACGTACAAGTACGCCGTTTCTCATTGCAATCCAAGATTTTCTATTTGTATCCTGATTCGGATCACCTTTCTCCGCAAGAACGAAGAATTTTTTTAAAGAAGGATCTTCTTCTTGCAATTTTATGAAAGAGTCACGAGTGATTACTAAGTGACTATCTTGGCTATCAACTTCATTATCACTATTCAGTGAAGTTTCGGGTGTTTGTAGAGGTTGTGGTCGTGTAACTACTGCATTTGTAGCTTGCATGTTATTATCTTCCCAAGCAGCAATCTGCTGTGGGGTACACTCCCTAACTCCGTGAATACGACCAAAAATAAGGTCCGCAATAGGATTAGGTAAGAGACAAGCATGCACATCTCCAGTAAAGAAAGGAGTGGCAATGCGAATTACAGCAGTAGGATATTTTTCTAGAGTGCCGCCAAATGTGACACATTTAATAACCCTTCCTGTAGCACAAGATGGATCTACAAGCGATTGTCTAACACCAATAGTGGTGCATCCGGAATCGAAAAGTAGTGAGACCGGAGTATCATTAACAAGACTCTTATGTAGAATTAAAGAACCCCTCCCGTCATGCGCAACAGCAGCAGGAAGAGCGGGAAGTGGGTGACCACAACTCAAAGTAGTTATGGTACCCGGTTCGAATAAAGTACTGCATTGGGGGCATTTGTTTGCTCTCTCAAAGTCAAAAGCAGAACCAGTGACAGCGTCAAAGTTTTTACTATCAACAACATGATTACAGGCTCCCTCAGTTTCCTGTTGTACAGCATTAGCCTGCTGATATCTCTTTTTTTTGTGTTGAGATCTGGGAACCATTAGGACTATTATATTACCTCTGGAAAGTTTTTCCGGTTTATCACAAGTGTTATTATTTTTTACCTCTGCAGTTTTTATTGTAGTTTTTTTTAATTAGTTGATTTTGTAAAATTTTTAAAATTTAAATTTCGCAGTTTCCAACGCATTTACTTTTTTTCGGTGAATATTAGGCGGAACCATTCTATTTTGTTTTTGTGGGTACCATTTGATTTTCTTACTCGTCACGAATAACCAGAACTAAATTACCCGAGCTTGTTTTATCTTTGAGTTAATGTTATTTTTCTCATCAATTGTTTTAAGGGTTCACCGAAGTAACGACCAAATGGCATTTTTTTTTTTTGGTTCAGCAGTTTCCTGAGGTTTCGATATGTTTTTTTTACAGCAGGAGAATTGCCGAACCTGTCTGATAATTGGTTTCCCAGGTCTTTTCGGGCAGAAAATTGACACGCCCCCCTTTCTATGTTTTTAAAGGGGTCACAAATTTTGTTGTTGATTCTAGATAGATACCCCGTCATTATTAGGTGATTAGTCAGACCATATAGCTAGGTTGTTCTCATTTCCCAAAGCAACTTGTTCCTACCTTCAAAGAATCACCGAAGTAAGAACATTTCACCATGAAATTTTAATTTATTTTGTCCATTGATTAGTTACTTTGAACAGAATTTACCGCTTCAACAATCCTTTTCTCTTCCAAAATTTTTTGTGGGGTTTGGGAATTCTACGGAACTATTAAAATCCGTTTACTGAGGCAAGTGCGTTTTTTTTTGGACCCTATACTGGGAAGCCGCCTTTATGCTGCCGACCGAAAATAACTGGTTTCTGCTAATTAAAACCTTTTTTCCACCCCTATAAACTTTATTTATTACCCATGGGTTTTATGTTTGTGACTTAGGAGCAGTGTGTCGTCGAGCAAGGTAGTAAGTGCAAAACGTTTTACATGTTGGAAACAGAAAGAAATCTTTTCTTGTTCCATTTCTTTTTTTTAACTGTGTTTTTAGGTTTTCGACGTTGGTAATTTCATAGGAAAAGTGCCCAGCAAGGGAACTCCATTTTGGGGGGAAAAAAACTGAAATAAGGATGAGCCTTGCCCCCGACCTTTTTTGCCCCTGAATGACGGGACGTGAAAAAATTGGAGTCTCTAAGTATTTTTAAGTGAGTTCCCATAAAGGTTTCTTTCATAAATTTAGCTTTTTTTTCACCCGTGTATTAGATAACGTTCAATAAAAACCCAAGTTCGTGAGAAAGTAACACTTAGTAGTTGCGTGTATCTTGCGCTTGCAATTAAAAAACTCGGAGGAAGAAATGTTTCAAAAACTCCAAATTTTTAGTTCAGGTCAGGTACATGTTGTTTGTTTGTAAAAATTCGTAGGGAAATGTGGTGGGTCCAGATAGCCCGTTTTGTGGTGTTGTTGCTACAAGGTTTTCCCCCAAGGGTTTTATATACCATAGCCCCGAAAGCGTCCGGGAATGGAATCTGTTTGTTTCAAGGTCTGGCTGATGCCAAACCTCTAGGACAACTTGGGACCAACCTTCATGTGTTTGTATTTTGTTTAAGTCTATAAGATAAGTCCATCAGGTTTTATGTTCCTCCCCCACCCCCCCATTTAATAGTGTGTTTTAGACATTTTATTTCAGAGCTGTTTGTCACCCTCTATAGATTTATGTTGTTAGAAATAAAACCCTGATATAATTTAAATATTTTTGCATTTTGTCACCATGTAGTTTATACGAGTACCTGTTACATTAACAATGCTATGTGTAAATTTTTAATCTTGACCCCAGAAAAATAAGAAAGGGACTTATGGTGTGCTTTGTTTGGATCAGAAGATCTGTCCCACGCATATTGGGGAAAAAATTATGCATGAACAAATGCGGGCCTGTAATGTCATACTACTAGAAGAACTATAATGTTGGTTTAAACTTAATCAATTAAATTTAATAAAAGTTATCATTATTTAGTCCTTCCCAGAAGATGATGGATGTGAAAACCATATGAACCCCTTGTTGGTTATTTCTATCCTTTGAGAAACCTTTAGAATTTACCAAATTACTCATTTTTGTCAATTTTTTAATTTTTTTCCCCAACTCTAAAGCCTCTTTAAAGACCCTATTTTTCTATTTCCTCAGACCTAGTTTGGTCCATTGTTTGTTCCATTTTTTTTTTCTTTTTTCCTTCTTTCCCTCTCAATCAGACCTCTTCTCTCTGTTTTAACTTCTTTCACTTTTCAGCCTCAAGGCCATTCTGTAAGTTCTTTTCCTTTTTTTTTTGAGAAAAAGTCAGTCCTTTTTCATTTTCCAGCTTCTTTTTTCAAGTCTTTTTTATTTTCAGCTTTCAAGAGCTTTTTTTCAAGTCTTTTGTTTTTTCATTTCTTTTTCAAGTCTTTTTATTCTCAGCGTTTCTTTTTTCTCCAAGTCTTTTATTTTCAGTTTTTGAATTTTTTCTTTTTCAGCTGTGGCTTTTTCTTTTCCTCAGTTTTTGATTCCCTTTTTTGTTTTTTTCCAATTTCCATTTGGAAATTCTTTTTCTTTTCAATCCACCTGCATCATCTGCAGTTTCTTTTGTTCAGCCTTGATTTTTTTATCCATATTGCAGTTTCTTTTTGTTCAGCTTCCATTGCTTTATCATATCGAGCAGTTTGTCAAATTCTTTCTTAACTTATCACCAGTCTTTCCCAAGCAATTTACCCTGCTCAATAAAGTGCTCAAATGTAGACATGTTGTTAACATATGAGTCCAAAACCTGAAATAATTAACTAATTTATTTCAAACCTAAGTGTAACAAGTCCCCCAATAAAGTCTATTTAATTAAAGCACTTGTGTTATATTCACAATCACCATTAATATTATCCCCAGTCTCTGTGGGGAAAAAACAAGGTTCTACGCTCCCAATAAAAAGAACTTTGTATATATGAAAACAATCACCCAAGCCACTCCAATTCTTGATCATATAAGTGCAGTGCACTGCCACTTCTCCTCATTCAATAGTGCACGACACTATTCATCATTCATTTATCATCAGTGTAGTAGTAACAGTGCATTTAGCATAGCCCATTAACTAATTACTATAACTGTAAACAATGACTATGTAAACACATGCAGAATGTAAAACATTGTTGAAAAAAAATGTAAACAATATGATGCAAAACAATAAAACAATAACAATGTAAAAAAATAACAAAGAATCCAGATCCAAACCAATACAAAAAAAACGTTTTTTTTTCGCAGAAATCAAACTAAAATTAAAAGCAGAAATTAATGAATATATCACAACAAAAAAATGGTTGTGACGATAATCTGCGATAGAATTAAACAACAAAAAATACATGGACACCACAGTGTTATAAAAAAAAAAAATGTTGTAATTGAAAACTAAAATTATAGGGAGGGACAAGAGTAGGCTAAACAAAATAACCAAACAAAACAAAAAAAAAACAAAAACTAAAAGAATGTGCGAAATAAAAATAAACGAAAAAAACAATATTAAAACATGTCATCACAGCTTAAACATAAAATAGCAAACAGAAAAATGCGGTTCGGCTTAGCAAAAATTCCAGTATTCGGGGAAAAATTTTTTGCAAACCCCGCTTACAGAAAAAAACGCTCACAATAGACGGACCTCTACGGGGGGGGGGGATGGGGAGTCGGGGGGGGGGGGGGGGGACGTGGCATAATCTCTAAAACGGGAGGACACCACCCAACCGAAAGAACAACCCGCTGAAAAATATATAAAAAACATATTAATAAAAATATTACGAATTTACCCAAATAACAATATAAACATATATAACATAATACCATTATAGAATGAGATGATTACACAGAAGGAGAAGACTCAAAGCAGAAGTTAAATAAGGGCACCACAGTTTTTACAATACAAACAGGCCCACCCACTTAACTTTTTAGGGCTTCCGTCCAATCGTTAGAATAGACAGCAGAAAAAAAAAACGGATGTCAATCAAAACGTCCTAAAGAGCGGCGAAGCTTCAAACGATGATGGGCACATCTGAAACTGCTTTCCACTGCTTAACACGATGGTACAAGAGCTTCTGAAATTTTGTTTTTACTGTTGTGTGTTGAGTTTTTTATTTCGGCACTTGACCCTTCTAATCCCAAAAAAGTAAGTTGATGGAAAATCGGTTACTTGGCCTTTCTTCAGAAAAAACAACCCGTTTCAACCGGCACTTTGACCTTCACAATCAAAAAAAACGACAGCACTGGGAACCTTGGACAGCAGCAACTTGCTTTGACTTGCGTAATAAAAAAAGATAAACAGCAGCAGTCCGAGTTATCCGGCAACATGTTAACAACGCCCGGGTACTGTCCAAAATTTTTGTTTCCGTCAAAAAAAAAGTTGAAATTTTGACTTTTTACCGGGCAAACGCCGAGTACTTTGAAAAATTTTTTGAAGATGATGGTTTTTGACACTGTATTGAAGAATGTTAATTTTTTTCTTTGAAGGATGCTGCTGGATGGAATCTTTCCCTTGTTGAAAATGGAAGTGGGTAAGGGGGACCCCGTGTTTTTTGCTAGTAACCAGAAATTCAAACCAGCTTATGGCCACCAAAATGATGCGTGATGCCATATGATGATGGATTGGGTATCCGCATGTTCTGTCTTTTTTTTTTTTGTGTAGGTGTGTGCAGATGTGTTTTCAGTCAAAAACAATGTTCCATACAAAAAAAAATAAACAGGGCATTAAATCCACACATATGGGGGGGGGAGGACGTCAGTAGTAAAAACTCACGAACGTATTTAAAAGTTCAATGAGTTTCTTTGTAAAAACAGCCGGTTGAACGTTTTTTTTTCTTCATTATTATTTTTTTTATTGTGGGACCGCCCCCACAGTGAACCAAAAAATGGTTACGCGGAAAATGTTGTAAGGGAGGCACATCAAACAAACAGTCATTATCACAGCAAAACATTTCAATACTAGCAATAAGGGACGGTAGACGGTAGACAGCATTTACAATGATGAAAGTCAGATGCATGTTATTATTTTCATAGTGCTGTAAATGTAGTTCAGGTGGGAAAAACTCCATCCATCCTTTTTTTTTCTATAACAGCCAGGAGATAACCAGATGTATGAGATCAGTTCACTCTCCTTAGTTTGACTTCAGCAAGACAGACACGTCTGCCGAAGTATAAAAAAATAATGTCCTCAAAAATATCCTCTTAGATAAATAATAAAGGTTTTTTCAAAAACACCTAGTTTTCATTTAACAAAGTTAAGACAAGCAAAGTAATTGGGTCCTTTGGGGAAAAACATGCATTTCAACCCGATTGCCAGTACAATGCAGCGACCATGTGAGCTTTTTTTTGGTGAAAAGAAAAAATTTCACTGTCTTTGGGAGTTTCGTAGGTTGTTGTATTTGGTGGAGTAGGGGGAAAAAATCTCGTTTTGCTCCACGGAGCGAATTTCGAAGAAGGTGCTATGATACCAGGCAGAATCGTTCACGACCATAAAATCGATAGGGGTTTAATTGGAAAAAATTGTTAATTTAACTTGCCGTTCATGGAAATATGTACACAGATAAGAATTATCACGCCCTCCCGACATGTGGGATATAACACTAAGAGGTATTATCCGCGGACTTAACGAAATATCAAGTAAAGAGGGGACTACAAACAGTCCCTGACAGAACAAAAAATAAAGCGGTGATTCCCTCTTCAACGAGTGGCATTGCTCTTTCGTCATTCCCAAAATCACGCTTCAACCTGCCCACTATGATGGTGGGCGGAAACCGAGTTGGACCCAACACAACAAGAGACACTAAGGTCATTGGGCGTCCAGCCGCATAAGATATGACCACTCAGCTCAAAAGTAAAAAGACTGCATTCGGATACTAAAGGCGAGAAAGGAAAATATGCTTACCGAAGAACTAAGTGGGACTATAGATTTTCAAGCAGTTTGTTCCTCGCTCGCCCTTTTTGCGTTATTAAAACAGATTATTGAAATAAGAATAAAGATTGTGTGCGAGAATTTTGTGTGGCAAACACAGTTCCCCGATAGCAGATGAAATTACTAAAGGGAGTTAAGTGATTAGGAGCGGGGACTTCACGGTTAAGATACTGGGTTCAGCTTGGGCCCGAGAGGTGGGTATGAGTATATATCTTCTGCGTTCCTTCGGTGGCCTGTGTGTCGCTTTCCCTTAACGTTCAAGAGGCGGCGAGTAGAAGAACCATTTACAGTTCAGGTAGAATGGCTAGCGTGACCGCTACCGTGTTTCGAACCCGGCCACCTTTCGCGCGCAAGGCCAGTGCTCCAACTCATCCGTTATCAAACAGTCGCGTGTATCTTTACATATGACAAAATATTAATGCAAAGTCGGTATGCAAAAGTCGTTCTAAAACATTCCGTGCACTCATTTCACTCACCTGTGCGGGTTGTTGTATCCTTACGCATTTCTAAAAGTACAGGGCAAATTTGTGGTATGCCTTTGTGTACCGTTTTACCTTTCACTGTCAAAGTAATGTATACCCCTCTGGTAACTACTTGGACCTGAGCATACCGTGGAAAGGAGAAAAAGTCTGAACACTAGATAACAAATTGCAGATGGTGGTCACTAAATGCACGGTTAAACAGCAACAACAACGCAAAAAACAAAAAGACAGAAATATAGAGAGATTTGTGTGTGTTAGTGTGTGTGTGTGCTCCGCGCGCGCCCCTCTTAACGATTCAGAATTTTCAGTATCCTGATTCCGCGACAGCGTGAAAATGATGGGAGGGTCTACCAAATGAAGGACATGAATAAAAGGGTTTAATGGAGACACAAAACTAACAGGGCTACTTTAGAATTTTGACTAGCTAATTTAAAAACTTGTAAAACCCTTGCAAAAATACACTATTTGTTCTATCATAAGTTATCAAGGAAAGAACAACGTGAGGCATTGCCCCGGAAAAAGTGATGATACTAACCAAATTGAATTTGTTAATTCTTGTAATCCAATAAGATTCAAGTCCAGCATTAATAAAGGCCCAAGGACTGGGGACTTTTACATGGCGGACGACATTGGTAGGTGATCACTGACATGGTTAAATTGATGCGCTCAGAAGCTCTAAACTTCAAATTAGAAACTATAGAATCAAACAGATGTTTCTCAGTTAGATTTCAATTTAGGGACAAATTGAAAGTTCCAGGAATGATTTCGCGGGAAATCTTTGAGGCATGATGTTGGAGGAAAATTCGCGCAGCTGTCTCAACTTTTTGGAGGGATTGAGTTTCAAACGCAAATCACACAAGATGATATGAATTTAGGGGAACGTTTGCTCTTGTTGAGATATGTGTCTCAAGGCAACAGGAAAATACCTTGGTAAGAAAGAAAGAAAATAAACCAAAAATCCATTGGGTTACATGATGAAAATTTCTGAAGTTAGATTGATACATGGCGAGGAAATGAAAAAAGGAATAAAGAAATGAGGTTCTGAAGTAGCATGGGCAGAATCAGTATTTGGTGTAATAAGAAAAATATTAGAAAGAAAATGAAAACCTGGCAAAAGGAAAAAATGGGTAAAGTCAGATTCAATGTGAGTCCATTAATACGGGGCTATTAAAAAAGTAGACAGCAAGTGCAGTTTTTGAAACATTAGAGAAGGACTATCAAAAAATGCCCCCAACCAGCCCCAGGGTTTAACTGTCATTTAGACGAAGCGATAGAAGCATATGGGCGCTTCTGCTTCATCAGATTGCAAAAAACATAAGCTTGTTAATGAGAAGATAAGGTGGACTAGATTATAATAGCAAAGAATTCAATATAAGCCTCTGTCACTAACTTGACCACGCTGGACTTAGTGGCATATGTAAACAACGATTTAAAGTGCGAAATACAGAGGAAAGAGACTGCGGAAATGCTAGCTTCAGCTAGAACATACGGGAACTAAGTGGAAATGAGGCTAATATGGTTCGATTGAAAAGGCGACGAGGTTAACGAATCACCGCGAGGGTGTGGTTTTAATATTTACCAAGTCAAGACGCTCTACAGTAGAAACTGACCCCCCTATGGTAGGTACCAGAATAAAAATAATGTAAAAAAAGCTATCGACAACGAATACTTGCCCAGAAGAATAAATGTGAAGCTAGACAAAAAAATTGTGCCAAAAGAAATGTGAGAACCGTCGCGTCATTAAGTAATTTAAATCCCAGCTCATTCCAAAGAAAGAGAAAATCGCTTAGAAAAATTGTGCAAAGACAACTAGACATAAACCATTTGAAAGCCATATTAGCTCCATCTTCAAGACGCGTAAGGTGATGTGTTAAGAAGAGTCTTACGTTTTGAACAGAAATAAGAACATAAATGTCAGCAGAAGGAAATCTTGTTCTAGGAGGAGAAGTGTCAGAGGCTGGACTTTGTAGACCGCAAAAGAAGTAAGAACTACTCAAGAACCATACGAAATTCTACAATAATAGATTGAGACGGATTCGATTATAATTCTCTATATATCTCCAGTACGTACAATAAAACAAGCATCATGCATCAACAATGTATTCTATACCAGTAAACTTTCAATACGATTTTCAAGCAAAAGCTCCTATGATTCGTCGAGTACCAAGGCATGAGAAAAAAGGTTAATCTATTTTAAGGCAAATATAATGAGAGAAAATCATTCAATTTTGATTACCCTAACATGCATTGCAGATTATCGATATGCGACAGGCCATCTTATACAAATAGTGACGCAACACGCAGGTGCTGTTTATATTGAAAAGCAATGACATTGTGTAAGAAGTATTTCTTCAAAACTAAACTGTCTAACGGGGAGTTTCGCCAGGGATGTTAATCCGTGTCCAACCATAGTGCTCTTTTAAACATTTACTATCTAGAAAGCATATTATAGCAGTCATTAGAGCCTCTCTCTACGAAGTTTATTAAATCAACATCATATCGATTGGAGGGCCGACCCTCTGTGTAATTGCTACGTTTTGCTGATGATTATTGACTTCTGATTAGCTGGAACAGAATCATGAAGACCTTCAAGACCTTACCTCTAGACTGGAGAGGTAACAAGAAACCTCTCATAATGGGATGGAAAATAGATGATATAACACGACAACAAAAATCACAGACTATATCGCCTATCGCACCCCCCCACAATCCCCCCCCACTACACTCAAAACACTTTTTCTGTACCAACACCATAACTATAATATTTTCCCACATATATAATACTATCACCTCTTAAATATCAGTTTCCACCTAATATGTTAGTGATGGTAAGAACAAACATAAAGAAAAAATCAAAGGACAATACTAGATGGAAGGCCTCAGCTTCCACTTACAAATTCTTGAAATGTGTGATCATGGAAAGTAACAACAAGAGATTAACCTGTGAAGATCCAAATTATACAAAATCACTATATTTATCATATTCTATCATGTTCATGATTGTGACGGTCCCCTTGCTGAGCACCCTCACCTCTGCAGATACGGGAAGCGATGTGATACTTCAGGCTTCGAGCATTAAACATGTTATAGCCAATGGAACTATCTCCCCTGTGTCTCTCGATCTTGGTTGTATACCCCTTCTCAGAGACAAAAAACAAAATGTCGATGTATCTAGATGGCTCCCCCCAGATAGAGACACGCCTATGTCAAGGCCATCAAGAACCCAGCTTTTTCCCCTTTTTTGTTCAATAGGAGAAAAACGTTTCGAAAGCGTTGCACCAAGAGAGTTTAGAGAGAGGCATGGTAGCTCGTCATGACTCCCTTTACGCGAAAACCGAGTCCGGCAGGGAACAGTCGAGAGGTAAAGTGGAGGAATGAGGTAGAAGGCAAAGGAAAATCCGGGCTATGATAACATCAAAGAATGGGCAAGGGACACGGGTTTCTCCCTCATACACGTAGTACGGGCTATTGCTGGAGAATAGAGAGGCAGTGGAGGACCGCTTGGTTCTGCCTCGATGGGCCTCCCACCTGGCCACCCTATACGCCCATGACTGGTGTGTGGAGTTGAGGATGATGATTGTGCTTACTTAGTGAGACTACATACCCTCCCTACAACAGTTTATGTCCTAACCTCCCGGGAATTCCATTCTCTGTATCATTTGTCTCGGTGAAGATATCATTGAAGGGGGAAATCCAACCAGAAGGCCACGACATTATGCGCCTGCACCATGCAAGAAATTTACTCGACCAACTGTTTGAACACTATACACAGTGAAATCCCATTCTAGATATATAGTGAGATCAAGAAACCTCTCGCATGTGATTTTGACGCGTGCGATGAGTGAATATGAATTTATTGAGACAAAAGAAATACACTTTTACTGAGAGTCTAAAAGGGACTGAGGGACACTAGTTGAGTATTCAAATTTACACTATTTTAATAGACAGATATCACCTCTTCTTATTTTGATAGACAGAATCACGAACCTCACTAAGAGCAAGCCCTCTCGGTCACTATGCGAAAGGGGTACGGCTTCTGAAAGTTAAAACAAAAACAATTCATGATCATTTACAAGCTTCTCCTTCTTACACAAGAAAACGTGCCGTTCTCCGTGGAATGGTAATTTATGACATTCATGAAACACCATCTAAGACCAACACAGAAGAGTAAAAAAAAATTTTTTTTTAAAAAAAAAAAACCACATACCCTCATAAAAAACTTTTGAAAATCATTAAAAAATGAATGATACCCAGGACAAATTAAAACTAGATTCCAGACAAGGCACTGTACTCACTGACTCCAGAAATCGTCCTCCACAGATTCTGAGAAACGGCACAATTAAAAACTAACAGAAAAAGGAGAAAAAAACATAAAAAAGAATACAACAATAACGTCATTACTGCTATTGTATGAGTATTAGAGATATCCAACTCCACGCAGTCAGAATCAAACCCCCTCCCCCCTCCCTCCTCACCACACTCACACAGACATAAGAATACAAAATTTTACAAAAAACAAAAAAAAAAAATTACTACTGTAACAAATAAAACCCCACTAAACACATACACACACACCCCCAACATCTCATAACCCAAAAACGACAAAAAAATCATAGGAGTAACCAATATATAGACAAAGATACACACCCAAACAATTAATCATGACAAAATTAAGGCTCGCATGCCCAGTTGGCCAAAAGATCGCCACAACAGAAACACCACGAGAAAGAGATAAGAGGAGAAATCATAAAGAACATTTAAGGAAAACATATACAACCTCAGGGACATTATCGAGCCCCAGGAATCGCATAAACATGTTATGACTAGTTAATACAATTCAGTCCTGTTAGTTGTTTATATAAATGTAACTTTAGTTCGTTAACCATTTCAAAAAATTTCGATTTCTAAACCCAACACTTTGCAGGTCAGTAAAAAACATTGGCCAATTCAGTGCCACGTAGGAGGCTGTTACAAAATCGAAACAGGTTTACCAGCCTTTCTCTATTTTAGCAAAATTTCAGATTAGAGATTTAACTCTAGAGTAGAGGTTGGTTTGGGACAGTTGGAAATATGCTGTATTAGCTGTGTGAACCGCAAAAACCAGTGGTTGTTACTGGATTGGCAAGGTAAGTTTTGCTGTTGGGGAAATTATGTCTTTTAAAACGTTTTGGATCATGGCATAGCCTGTAAGATGGGGGGGCGGCCTGCTTTCCTCTCTCGTACCCGCATTGTTTCTAAAGGGTTAGACCGTTTGTTCGTCAAGGGGCTGGTGGTTATTCGTATATAAAACGTAATAGGAAGTCAATAGGGAAAACTATTGGTCGATGGTGAATGAATGTTTTGATTTAGATTCCGTACAAACCTTATTATCGTCGTCGCGCTCATCCTGTTGTACAGCGAGCCCATGTTTTTGCCTCACAGGGGACCCATGGGAGGAGTAAAACTGATTGGAAAATTGGCGTATTACTTCATAACAGTTTTGTCCGTCGGCGACGGTAACAAAAACTCAGACCGTTTCAATTAAACCATATAAAACTCTTTGTGACAAAATCGGTCTGGGTATGTGACTCAAGAAAAGTTTAACTTGTGTAATTGATTGGGCATTTCCTACGGACGGAAAGGGAAAAAGCTATTTATTTAGTTAAGTCGTTTAAGTAAATGGACCAGGAGGCGGAAAAAAATTGGGAGGACAGGCCAGCGAATAATAAAATAGTTATACAAAGAGAAAATCGAAAACAAATAAGATTAGGTAGAAAAGCCCCGGTGGGATAAGGCATAATACTGGTATTTTAACTACCGCAATGGCTGATAAGCAGGCGATGGAACGGTAAACATCAGGTCTTTTTATAAACCACGGAAAAGAAGTCACTATTTGACCACTGCTAGAATAGCAGTCCGTCAGCCGACTTGAGTATAAAAAACGCGTATGCCATTACCTTTTAGTGAAAGGATTTCTTGGGGACAGAAGAGGGAGTGACAGCAGTCGCTTGTGGAATAGCCTGTAGGAGATGGCTTCAGTTCAATGTCGGGTTTATTACGGAAATCTCTAAGGGGTTATTGTATTGTAATATTACTGGGAGAGATTAATAATATGTTATATCCCTGTTTGGAAGTTTCTCTTTAACCATACATTTTTAAACCATACAATATGTAACATTTTTAAATAGTGTGTATACATTTTTCTCACACCGATGGAGATTATGCGCTTAAAAAAAACATTACCACAATAAAAAAAAGTGTAGGTTCAAAGTAAAACTCGACGAGATGTATATACTTTATGATAATTACAGGATTGGCGCAAACACACACGCTTGTAAAGAAAGTATAGGAATGACACAAAGGGGATTACATTATCTGTTCTACTTATGAGGGCCTTCGTTATTTGAGTTCATCCCACAGCGGTATAAGACAACTAGACTGGGGAGCCTTTTGGTAAAATTTGTTTGGGACAGGATTCATGCGTG